>JAIFZK010000003.1:14487500-14790000 GCA_027481765.1 Tenualosa thibaudeaui
CATCTATCAAACTATAAATTACTTTGTATTCATCATTTATTCAGCTATTATTACCATGTTATAATTATCTTATTAGCATGCAATGGTATGTTGGCATGCTGTGACACCCCACTCACCATCCTCACACAGCTCACCGCTGACGCCCGGTGGGCATCGACACTGACCATTCACTGGGTCACAGCTGGCACCATTCTTACACTTGCAGCTGTGGGAGCAGTTCTTGCCATACATGCCCTCAGGACAGGCTATAAAACACACACACAAATGTAAACATGCAGCACATTCACACAGAAACAGAGTTAATACAGTGTAACAAGCACAATAAATCACGTCTTCCAGGCCTTTCAGGTCTGTCTGTGTGTGTGTGTGTGTGTGTGTGTGTGTGTGTGTGTGTGTGTGTGTGTGTGTGTGTGTGTTTGACTCACTCTGGTTGCAGATGATGCCGGTCCAACCGTTGGGGCAAAGGCAGCCAGTCCTGTGAGAGTTGCACACTCCTCCATTTGAGCAGTCCTCACACGTCAGACTGCAGTCCCAGCCAAACGTATCATTCACACACACTGAGCATGACAGAGGGGGAGATGGAGTGAGACAAGACAGAGAGAAGAGGAGGGAAAGAAAGAAGGAAAAAGAATGGGACAGGGAAGGCAACATACAGATGGACAGATCAACAGACAGACCCCTTGACAGACTGACCAGCAGATACACAAGCGGCCCAACAGATGCATGGGCAGACCATGGATACACAGATCTATGGACATACCAACAGATAAATACACACAGACAAAACACACAAATATAAAGACATATGAAAAGCTACTTTCTAACATCACCACAGCAACCTCTTCCCAGCTTAAAAAACAGCATGAAAACCCCACAATAACAATCTGGAGTATAAGACTCTGGGTTCTCTCCTTCATGAGTCATGTTTAAGACTGTGAGTTCTGTCCTTTCCTGTGTCATGTTTAAAACTCTGGGTTCTGTCCTTACTAAGTCCTGTTTAGAGCAGCTCTGTGTGCATCTGCTGCGTATCCAACCAGCTTATGTACTGATCCCTCTCCCATTAAACAATCTCTCCAAGTGCTAATTGGCTTTGGCCTTTAAGCTGGGAGATCTCACAAGCTGGGGCCTCTTAAACTGGTGTTTGTGTGTGCATGTGTGTGTGTATGTGTGTGTGCGCACGCGCACGTGAGTGTGTGTGTGTATGTGTGTGTAAGCCAAGAAGACTGAGACCCATTAATACACCAAACTCCAGTGTGTTAGCTAATCTCTCTGAGGGAGAGTGACTGTGCGTGTGTATGTGTGTGAGGGGTGGGGGTGTTGTGCTCAAATGATTTGAATGATTATGTTAAGCATTATTCTGCTTCTTGTCCACATTTTCTGTGGGTCAATGGAGCTGTGGGTCTGTGGCTAACCAGTCAGATTTTACTCCTGCATTAGCCTCACAGTTCTCTCTTCACTTACTTGCATTCACTGACACCTGGATTACACCAGAAAACACTGCTACACCTGTAGCACTATCAACTAATAATGAGCTTCCCCATATCACTCATAGGACTGGTAGAGGATGTGGGAATAGCTGTCTTGTCACTATTGATGGAGTTCACACAGTTGCTACCTTTGTGTGTGTGTGTGTGTGTGTGTGTGTGTGTGTGTGTGTGTATCCTACCATATTTTTCCTTGAGTGTGCTCTCTGCCCGCAGTTCACCAGTGTCATCTTCATAGTCGTCATAGCGTTCCAGCGGCTCCAGTGATTGGTCATACTCCTGGAGGAGTGTGAGTTGTGGGCGGGGCTTCTCCACTATCGGACCTCCACTCAAGGCCTCCACTGTGTTTCCTAACCCTGAGAACACATACGCATTTACACACACACATGAATGCATGCACACACACACACACGCATGCAAGCACGCACATGTATACGCATGCACATGTACACGCACACGCACACACACACACACACGCACACGCACGCACACACACACACACACACACACATACATTAACACATACAGGGTAATATACACAGACAAAAGCCTGGGTAGACAGGTAGATACACAGACACACACACACACTACACACTAGGGGTAACAATAAGTTTATAGAGACTAACAGAGGCAGGAGCGACGGTCCTCATCCAGGCGGTGTCCACGGCGACAGAAGCACTGGAAGGATCCAGCAGTGTTCTGACATGTGTGGTCACATCCTCCATTCTCTGCCTTGCACTCATCAACATCTGTGCAAATCATCAGCAGAGGGGCAGGAAAATATCAAACCCAAAGCACCACACCCTGTGTGTACACATCAGAGCTTCTAAATCTCAACCGAACACTAAGGCCATTTGAGACAAATATATTTCAAAATCTGACATGTTTTTGCATGTTGTCATTGTAGTTTTCATTTCCCTCTGTAGTGTAGAGTTGGCCCACATTCTTGCCAGTGACTGGTAATTAGAGTTGAGGGGAATTGTGGGTAAACACCCTAATGAGGGCTACTACAGAGTCACCCAGCAGGTGCTCAATTGCCTCAGGAACTTGGAGTGGATCGTACCATCACAGCTGCAGCCATCTGTGTTAAGGCGGTAGCCTGCAGAGCAGTAGCACTCATAACCGCCAGGATAGTTGGTACAGTCCTGCTGACAGCAGGAGCTCCCGTCTCCACACTCATCAATGTCTGAAACAAACACACGCACACACAAACAAACACACGCACACACAAACAAACACAAACACACAAAAATCACACACACAAAAAAACACATACACAAAAATCAACACACTGACACAGATGTGCACTTCAAAATAAACTCACTCAAAAGCACAGACCTAAACTCAAAAATAAACATACACTTATGAATGAATGTACTGACTAATTTAAAGCAAAAAATAAGCGCACACATACATATACACACACACACAGACACACATACACTAACACAAATAAAACACTCAGGCAAAAGCAAGTTCATATACAAGTGGATATGGCTTACAGATAAAAATTCAAATGCATTTGAACTTACATAGAAACACACATTGCACACATACACAACACACATAGAAGAGTTTATTCTAAAATAAAAAAGTCTAACTGTATTTAAAAAGATGATTTACCAATACAGGTCTTAAGGTCATCATCTAGTCGGTAACCTTGGTTACAGGAGCAAACAGGTCCATTGCTGGAGTGCTGACAGGTATGAGAGCATCCTCCATTATTAGTCTCACAACTGTTGACAATCTCCATTTCAATCCCTGCCCAGCACACACACACACACACACACACACACACACACACATGCACGCACGAACACGCACACACACACGCACACACACACACACACACACACACACACACACACACACACACACACACACACACATAAATACACATACATGTACACACACACACACACACACAAATAAACATACACACACACAGACAGACAATAAACAAAGCAAAAAACGGGCAGATTACAAACTAATATATTCAAGTTAACATTAAAGTAGTTTTTGACAACATAATAAATCATAAATAAATGTTCATTGCACTTTGACTTTATGGACATATTGTTAACTACACAATAAAATATGCACTAAGCTATAAATATATTTTTCATAGACCTCAGCTTAACAGTATGACCTACTGCAGATCATTTGGCCCATGTCATGAGAGGGTTATTGTTTGCACTACACTATAAATATATTTGGTAACACTTTAGATTAGGGTTCACATATTCACCATTAACTAGCAGCTTATTAGCATGCAAATTAGTAGAATTCTAGCCATTTGTTAGTCATTAGTAGTAACTTTACTACCTTATTCTGCATGAGCTCATTTCACCATAGTAAGTGAGTGAGTGAGAGTGTTGTATGCCAAAACCACATTCAAACTCACCAGGAGCACATTTGAACAAAGTGGCTAGTGTTCAGGGAGACATGAATGCCAATGGCGGGAACTCAATGTGGTGCTAATTTACTTCAACGTGTAACACATGACATTAAACACTGCCTCAGTTGCTGCTAATGGTCAGCAGTGCAGTTAACTGTATTGCAATTCTAAACACATCACACATCTGAACTAGGGGTAAACATGCCGCTCGTATTGACGGGCTTGAAAGAGGACAGACTCACGATAGCACTGCTTGCCATCTGTGCCCAGCTCATAGGCAGCGCTGCACACACACACGTAGGAGCCGGGTGTGTTGTGGCAGCCGTGTGCGCAATTGGCTTCTCCTGTTTGGCACTCATCAATGTCTGTGTAGAACACACACACACACACATACACAAACAACCAGTCACAAATGTAAACACACACCCCCACAAAATATGTGGAAATGACACGCACAAACATACAGAACAGATTTCAGAAAAGGCCTACAAAGTCAAATGTTGGCAAGACAGTGTCAACACAATATGATCAAAACGTAGAGAATGACTGAAGAGAGAGAAAGAGAAAGAGAAAGAGAGAGAGAGAGAGAAAGAGGGAGAGAGCATGTGGTCTTGAATTCTTGAAACTAAAAACAAAGTCTAGCAGCAGCACAGCACAATAAAACTACTGTGCATAGGAAATGAATTCCTAACACATAACAGCTGTCCAACTCACCTTGGCATGTCTTGCCATCCTCTGCCAGAGTGTATCCTGCTCGGCAATCACAGTGTGCCCGCCCGCCATCACTGTGGCACTCATGCATGCAGCCGCCATTACGTTCCTGACACACATTCTGCACTACATACGTACACCACACACACATGCAACAACAGCAAAGTATACTACTATTAGACCTAAACTATTATTACACACACCACAATATACAGTACAATAGAAAATGCACACACACACACATACAAAAAAAAAAATAAATAAAATTTATGTCCAGTTATGTCCAAGGTACCATCCACACTGTCAGGTATAGTAGGCACATAGTATGTAATTGGAATATGTACATCCCATCAAGTGTACTGCGTTCATGAAGTATACAAGGGCAAAAGAGGTTCATATGCGGGCGTTTTTCCAGGATAAGGTGTATCGGCCAACATGAGAGACACACCAGCTGACAAACAATGAAAAGTCTCTACCTCCACTGTCCCAGCCCACTCTCACATACTTTCTGCTTGGTGTCAGTACGTCAAACAGCTGGACTATATTGGACCCACGGAGAGAGGGGCCATTTGCAGCCAGAAATGACACTTTGAAAGGCTCTAAATGACAGTAATTATTCGGCAATCATCATCTTCTTTCTCTTGAGGGAGCATGAGAGTGTGTGTGTGTGTGTGTGTGTGTGTGTGTGTGTGTGTGTGTGTGTGTGTGTGTGTGTGAGAGAGAGAGAGAGAGAAAGAGAGAGAGAGGATGATGGAGATGGAGAAGGAGAAAGAAGAAGAGGAAGGGATAGGAGGACAGGAAAAGAAAGAGAAAGAAAAAAGTGAAAGACAAAGAGCAAGAGAAAGAGAAAAAGAAAAGCAAAAGAGAAAGAGAAAGAGAAAGAGAGAACAAATAGTGAGATGATACAGGTCATTTTATCACACACAGGTGGAGAAGGGCAATTACCAACTCTTGGGTTGCCATTATTCTATATCATTCATCATTTATCATTGGTACATTTCAACGCACCAAATACACTAGACAATTCCCAAATCTCAAACTGCGATTAATCGTTTATCATTTGGTATTTATTATTTATTTAATATATATTCATTTATTTATTATTTATAACACCAAATAATTTATTTTACTTTGTCATATTTGTTTATTTTTTAAACACCATAATTTGAGTCAGTTCCCAGCTGTCAGATTACAATTTCAAATAATCATTATATAATTAGTGCCTTTAATCATGTCATTTAAGGCATCTTTAATGTTTTTATACTCAACCAAATACTTTTACAAGACAAGAACTAAGAGAGACACACATTTTAAGATAAATGTGGGCCAACACAGACAGAGAGCGTGTGATAGAGACCTAAAGAGAGATGGAGAGATGGACAGATACAAAAAAGATAGCAAACTAAAGAAAGAGAGAGGGCAGGGATGGAGGAAGAGTAAGATGGTGAGAAGGATGGTGAGAAAGTGTAAAAGACACACACACACACACACCAAATTCCTTCATAGCCATCTCTCAGGCTGTTAGCCAGTAATGACTGCTCATTATGAGTGGCTAAAGGACAGGACAGAGGAGAATATAAGAGCCTTGACCCAACCACAGACAGTCCCTACCCTGTCATTCAGCTGCGTCCAAACCCAACACCTGGACACCTCTGCTCGGCATCACTCACTGATAATTAGCTCACACACACACAAACACATACACACACACACACACACACACACACACACACAGAGGTGCAATCATATTTAACACTGTTATTTCCATTAACTTCAATCTAACCTGTCTCCAGACGCTTGATCTGTTCAGACGTCTATGTACAGTGAGATCCTTTTTCTCTCTCTCTGTGAAAGTGCAGAAGAGTTTTTAATGAAGTGCAGGTCAATTCTCAGACTGCGTGGGGAGACTGGCGTCTTGACATCACTGGGTGTGGGGCTGCGTGCCTTTCACACTGATTGCAGATGTCCAGACATGGGTTCACGGGGGTTTCAGCCTCTCAGTTTAATGACTAGTGAAACTGAAGCTCGGCCTGTCAGGTCACTTCGGCTGAGGTAAGACCAATCTGACAGAGAAGGTAGAGACCTAGTCCTATTGGCCATTAGTGTTCCTATGACTCATTTGTGCCTCTTTACCTCTACTGTCTTCACATACATACGTCTTTCTATGCATCAACTGTGTTTCTATACATCAACTGTGTGTCCATAGCTGAACTGTCTCTATAGGCCAATATGTCTATAGCAGGGGTTCTCAAACTCTATTAGGTTGGGGACCCATTATGGCGTAGAAATGATTTCAAGGACCCCTCATAATCACAACAAAAATTTAACCATATAAGATTATAGCCATTTGTTCTTTCAGATCCAGATTTTGAACTCTTATTCTAAAAACATATTTTGCTAATACCAAAACAGTTTTAATAGGCATGTTACTGCACTTGGCAAATCTCAACAATGCAGGAACAGTTTTAAAAGGATAGTTGTTTTTTGTCAAATTGTTGTCAAAGGCCTACCGTGTTTAAAAATACTGTTTGTTTCACATAACTAATAATAACTAATGTTCATTTTGCTTGTAGTTAATCCCTAACGAAAGTGTTTTGACAGATTGATGTAATGTGTCATGTTGGCTAATTTGTCACTAATGTTATGCCGCTTGGAGTAATGCAGCGATTGGGCTCTATACTGATGTCTAGTATTTTTCATTTAATTGACCCCCTGGAAACATGCTGTGGACCCCTGGGTGTCCCCAGACCCCAGTTTGAGAACCAATGGTCTATAGCTCAATTCTGTTTGTCTGGATGTAGAACAATGTTGTTAAATTGCTATGCATACTGACTAGCATACTAACTGACTAGCCGACGTTTTAGATAAGAAGCGTCCGACACGTGCCAGATGTGGCCCACATGCAGGCCAGAAGAATCTGTAGGGCTGGAGGCAGCTTCAGGGCCTGTCTGTGCTGGCATACATCACAGGGGTGTGGTACTGTATGCGTTTGGAGGTGAAGGCTCGTTTTGTTTATCTAAACTCCACTCTTTCACACGCTGCTCACTTTGAGTTTCTCACGACACCAGTGAGCTCAACACTGATGCATCCTCTCTCTCTGTCTCTCTCTCTTACACACACACACACACACACACACACACACACACAGACATGGGAGAGAGATATGGGGGCGAGGAGTGACACAACAATTCCTTGCTTTGGATTTGTTGGCAAAGCACCCGCGTGTCACACTGCTAGTGTTTGGAGATGACATCATGACAATTCCAATGTCAGCTTACATAAAGACTTGCTCTCTATGGGTGGTGCTGTGTGTGTGTGTTTGTGTGTGTGTGTGTGTGTGTGTGTGTGTGAGGCTGATGACATGAGAACATTTCTTCAGTAGTGAGCTAAATGGCACCAATCATGATGCTCTTAAGTGTGTGTGAGTGAGTGTGTGTGCGTCTGTGGGTGTGTGTATGTGCACGCATGTGTGAGTGAGTGAGTGAATGAGTGAGTGCGTGTGTATGTGTGTGTGAGTGAGTGTGTATGTGTGTGAATGAGTGAGTGTGTGAGTGAGTGAGTGTGTGTGTGTGTGTGTGTGTGTGTGTGTGTGTGTGTGTGTGTGTGTGTGTGTGTGTGTGTGTGTATGATGAACTCACATCTGCAGTGTTTCCCGTCCTCCGTGAGCTGGTAGTTGGGTCGGCAGCGGCACTGGTAGTGGGCGGCAGACTGCTGGATGCAGAAGTGCTCACATCCTCCATTACTCAGGCTGCAGGAGTTTACAGCTACACACACACACACACGCACACACACACACACACACACACAGACACACACACAAACACACACTCACCCGCACATACACAGGCACAAACACACATACATAAATGTCAGTGATTGTTTTTGGCTGCGGCTAGTTGTAGGCAGATTTGTACAACAATGGATAAGTAATGGATGGGTTCAAAACAAAGCAACTGGTTAGTGATAAGACTATGACCTTTGTGCTGGAAAGAAAGCTGGGACCTTCACACACAAACTCACTCACACACACACTCAGAGAGTCTAGGAGATAAATCTGAGCAGCAACAACCCATGCTTGGCTGCACCACTAAAGGTGTGCCACTGATGACAAGGGAACACCCTAGACCTCATCTGGAACAGACTCATTCTAAAACCTTTTGTGATGCACTGTCTCTAAATTCATGCAGTGTCCACATCAATACTGGGACATATTATAATGTACTCTAGTATTGATAGATGCATTGTGAGGCTGCAGGGAACACTAAGCTCAATTGTACTCATACTATCTCTGCTAGTCTGAGTGAAGCAGCTGAATTGTTATCTGTGACAGGAAAGCTGGAGAATGAACGTTTCCTGGACCCCAACAGCTGATTAGAAGCTTCTTTAGTAAAAGTCCCTCACTTTGACACTTTAAACACTTTCCATTTTTTTCCCTTTTATCCCCCAGTCTCTGTCTCCACTCCCTCTCTCTTATTCCCTCTCTTAAGAAGCATCAGTCTGTGAGTCCCTCATGCACTGCTGCTGGCCTTCACACTTGGTTCCCAGAGCAGAGAAGGGCCAGAGCCTGGGAAACAAACACAGCTCCTCCGATAAGCATCTCCCTTGATGGGCAGCATGTGCTCTCCAGCTATCGCACTAATTAGCATCTAATGCACACACACACACACACACAAAAATCACACACGGTCACATACTTAGGCTCAAACGTACATACAGACTTAGAGATACCCGTGCAGACGAGAGCCCACACACACATTCACAAACGAATGCACGCATGCATGCACACACACACACACAGATAAATATGTTCATAAACACACACTCTGAAACTCACTTTCATAAATGTTAACAGAACAAACCTACATATGCACAGACAATCTCTCTCTGTCTCTCTCTCTATCTCTCACACACACACAGACACACACACACACACACACACACACACACGTCCACCTCTTCTCACCCCCGGCAGGTCCTCATATACCTGCAGTCAGCCATGTTTCCACTCACAGCCCAAGGTGACAGCGCTATGTATACATTCCACCATAATGCCAGAGAGGTCAGGTTTACATCTCCTCTTCATCTCCATACAGTCCCTTGCAGTAAAAGCCCCCACTGTCATGGACAGGTCTCATACCTAAGAGGCGAGCCCCACTCCAGATATAAACACACACCATCAGAGCCAGGGGGCTACTCAACGGTCACGATTCGCTGGGGCCCTTTCCACGGCATCCTGCTGCTTAGTCACCACTAAGAGACCTCGGGACGGAATCCTTTATGCTACCACAGGCCAGTCCAGGGGAAACACTGATAAGACCTCTGAAATCTTGGCCAGGATTCACAATTTATCACAATGAAAAAGTAGTGTGCAGGATCCATACTTGGCCCACTTTAGAATACTTAAGATTTTCCGCATTGAAGTTAGGAAAACAGAACTTGTTTGTCTAAATCTTTTAATATATTTGATTTGTAAGTATCAGGAGATGTTTTCAACTTTGTAAATATTACCCTATTCTTACTGTAAAGGACTTCTGACAAATAATCAACATAATACCTTTCCATTTAGGAGCCTTTTCTGTCTGCTATCAGGCCTGTGAACTCAAAACCTCTCACTGGAATGTGTTACGGGAAAGATTTGAGGAACACTTGCCATGTTTTCATGATAATCAGAGTGTAACGAGTGTTTACTATTAAAATTGTATAAAGGCAATAAAAAAGCAGAAACGTTCGCATGAATGGACTTAGAGAGCATTCCTAGAGAGCAAGTTGTTGCCAAGCGGAAACCTGGTTACCAAATAACCCCAAAGTCAGCTAGGCAATGAGAACAATCTCCATTTAAACCTCATGAGACTCTCTCTCTCTCTCTCTCTCTCTCTCACACACACACACACACACACACACACACAAACACACGCACACACACACATCTTCTAATAAAGAGAAGCATGTTTTCTCCTTATGGTCCAATCTATCACCTTACAGAAACACACACACACACACACATTCTTTCTCTTTCCCACTAACTCACACACACCCCATAAACACATTTTTGCCAACCACATGAGTCCTTACCGATGCAGGTGCGCCCATCCACGTGCAGTCGAAACCCTGGTCTGCACTCGCAGTGATAGGAGCCTCTGGTGTTGACACATCTCTGCTGGCAGCCTCCGTTATGGGATTGGCACTCGTCAACATCTGCAGGAGGACCCAGAAACAACAGAAGAAAAACACAAACCAGTCAGATGGTTCTTTTTTCCCTTTTTATGTGTGTGTGTGTTTGAGAAAGAGAGAGAGTGTGTGTGTATGTGTATGTGTGTGTGTGTGTGTTTTATTAATAAGACTGCTGTCCACATTTCTGAAGGTGTGCGTGTGTGCCTCTATGTGTGCATGCAGTGAGTATGCCTGTGTCTTTGCATGTATGTTTATGTGTTAGTGTTAAAACTCTATAGAGTAGGGTGTAAAAAGTTATTAGTGTGAGACAGGACATTATACATTATTTCAGGAAACAGAAAATATGTGTGTGTGTGTGTGTGTGTGTGTGTGTGTGTGTGTGTGTGTGTGTGTGTGTGTGTGTGTGCATGTCTGTGTGGCACTGGAAGCAGGTCCACATATCAGCAGTTTTAAATCCCACCACCGTATCTTTTGAAGTGTGCCTGTGTTCTTCTGAGATCAAACAGTTGTCCTGTCCCAGTATGGCACCCAGTGTTTAAGTACAGAGAAAAATGAAGTAGACTAGCGTTCAGTATTTATTCCTTCTCTTCAATCAGCCGTGTCCAGCTACAGAGAGTTACTGTAAGCCACCATGTAGACAAACATGCAGCCAATCATTCTCCATGGGAATTGAACTCATGACCTTAAGCGCTGTTAACATTGTTAGCGCCGCTACCAGTAGCCGCCAGTTGAATTACAGTGAGCAAGGTGCAGGAGCGCTTCCTTTCGGCTAGCATGACGCTGATCATCGGTTGCGCCTCATTGAAGGGTCAGGAACGAGCTGATTATTTTATGGCTCTGACTGTAGTCTCCCATGGAGATCAGAGCCATGTGCTGCCACGCTGTGTTTAGCGGCTCTTGTCGCAGCAATAAAACCCAATGAGACATTGCTCGCCCACAACCCCAGGACTTAGCACAACAGGAACCCTTCAACAACTCCCCGAGGATGCTGGGAAACAAAGTTTATGGCCCCCGGTTAAAAATATACACTCGACGCACAACGTCTCAATATTGCCATTGTGCACAGGCCAGCGATAGCTCTTGAAAGTACTTGGAGTGGAGCAGATTAAAAATACGGCCTGGAAATGAAAGTGGGGTTTCAGAAGGGCGGGATGTTCTGATGTTGCAGACATCGTGGCTTAGACTTAAAGGAGGCCCGCTCAGTCAGGCACTAAAGTATCTGCAGCCTCAGCTCTTCGGCGTGGGCTGACGCCAGGGCTGGCACTGGAGAGCAGGGACTTGTGGGTAGTGGTGCGTATGTTGATTTGGGGGACTGAAATTAAATTATATTAAAGTGCACAGTGGGAAACTAATGGAAGAGATGAAACCTGAGGAGTGACACTACAAAGGCTTTTATACAGACATATACTGCACATGTGGAAGCTCACAAACACGAATACACAAACACACACACTCGTACATACATACTCACAGACACAAACAAGGCACACTCACATACCCATACACACACATTCAGGAGGGCAAAATATTGAATAAAAGTCATCATTCTAATTTTTCTGGCTTTTGGCCCATGGTGACTCTCATGTCTTTCCCTTCCCATGTCTCAGTGCTCTGCTCTCTGGACTGTGCACAACAGAGGGACTCTGAAGGCCTCAAAAACAGGACCCCACTGGACTCATTTTAAAGACCATACAAAGAGAAAGGGGGGGACCTTTAAATTTAGTCTTTATCTTCTACAGCGTGATATAGGAAGAGGGACAAAGGGATGAAAACAGAGAGAGTGACAGAGAGAAAAACAGGAGGAGAGCAATGAAGAAAGGTTAGGAGTAAGCAAGAGACCAAGAAAAAACAGAAGAGAGAAGGGCTAAAAAAAGAAAGCAACATAGAAAAAAAGAGGGGGTTATTGAGGTGTCTGAAGAGAAGAGGCATGGAGGGAGGTGTGGGCGTGTCTCACAGGGCCGCCCTGAAGCCAGGAGCCCAGTGAGTGAGTTATGGTCTCGCAAGAGCAGCCCGAAGAGCCCAGGTTCAAAGGCGTCTCTTCCCAGGCCAGGAATGTGGGCTATTTGGAGCATCAGTGAGGGGAAACAGCAGCACATGTGCTCTGACAGTCACAGTCTCAAGGGAAGGGGAATGTTGAGGTGAGGAGAGGCAATCAGAAGTTATGGACGTTCAGGCCAGGGGGAGAAATGTGTGGCCTTGTGAGAGCAGCTTGCAGGGGAACCAATAGAGCTATGATCAGGACCAACACAAACACCTCATGAAACAGTCTAATGACACTACAGGAAACACAGCAAAGGAAGAAACACTATTTTAGTTTTGGAATTGGAATAAGTACTGGAATAAATGTATAATAATAAATATTGGAATAAATTTATAAGAGGAAAAGAGAGGTATTGAGTGGAAGAGGTGGGAGAGGTCTTTGAATCCCCTGGATCCAAGTTATTAAAGTGGCTTTGATTACTTAATCACTATGGCAACAGAACTCTGTGACTGATTTATTCATGATCATAATACTAACATACAAAATGTATATATTAGCACACCAAACAAATAACAACAAAAGCAAACCAGTAAAAAACAGCAGAGCAGTGAGCAGTTCTTTGTGAGTGCATTTCTGGCCCCAGTTAGGCTGGAGCAGACTTTTCCCCACAGCTCTCGTGTTTCAGGTGTCACTGTGATGTCATGCTGCCATGTGTTTGCCTCTACGTGCTGACTAGGTGCTGTCCGACTCTATCAGGTCTCGCTGTCCTGCTGCACTTACAGGGGCCAACACACTAACACAGCCAGACCACAGCCAGAACTCAACCAGAGCAAGAGAAACAACTGAGCACCATCTCCATTTGGATTGATTTAATGTCATACAAGCAGGATATGGGTGTCAGGTTCACATGCAAGTGACACTCAACACTGACACAGACACTGGGATTTTACATTCCAATGGTATTCTATTAAATTCTTCTTCTTCTTAAGAAAAAAATCTAAAATGAAATATTGAGTTGTGATCACAGAACCAATCAAGCTCAATTATCCTGATAGCTGATGTTTCAGTAACTGTAGCCATTTTTAAACAGATGGTTTTATTCAGTGGGGTTTTAGAGAAAGCAAAAAAGGAAGACAAAAGACAGAAACCATCAGACAGGGAGAGCATGAATCACAGTCACAATCACAGCAGATTGAGAGGTGAAATGGAAGTAACTCATGGTCTCAGGAGACAATATCTTCCTCTGTACGAGTCCTCTTCCCTGACTACCTGTTCTCAGCATGCTGGTTGATGTATGATGGACACACACCTAGACACACACACAGACACACACACACATGTGTGTTCCTAAAATAACCGATTTGTCACTAGACTCTTATTTTCCTTGCCACTTTTTTTTTCTGATTAATCCGAGCGGGGTGTTGGTGGTGCTTTCTCTTCAAACAGATCCCAGAGCCTGCCCTGTGTGCTGTGCCAATGTAAGCCGGGCGCTGGCCAAGAGGAACACCACCAGCGGGCGCTGGTCCCTCTCCGCACCACTCAGACAACTTTTTACAGCCAGATCCATTACAACAACAATTAGGAGCCGCAAGTGGCAACTCGAATATGCGTTTAGCCTAAAAAACTACCAGTGAGCTGAGCTGACATGAATCTTGTAGTGTAAAATCCACAAACACTTTCTATCTCATCGTGATCCTTTGGCTGTTTCATCGGCTCATTTTAAAGGCAGTTTAGTTCATCTGCGGTGATCAGCAATGTAAAGGGATGCTAAAATAAGTCATTTCTGTTGGCGATCACAAGGATACACAGAAATAAACTCATGTGCAAAATAACATGCATCCATATGCACAACACATTCTTACACACAAATACCCACCCACACACATACACAAACACAATTTGCAGGCTTCTGCTGCAGAGAGGTCTATGAATCCAGAAGCAGGGTTGGCAGATGGTAGGCTGACTTTCCATCTGAGCATTGCTCGAATGTTTGCTTTACCATTGCATCCAAATCATCCCAAAAATATGGAGCGCTCTCTCTCCTCTCTCCCCCAAAATATGGAGTGCTCTCTCTCAGTCTGGTGCAACTCTTTCAAAGTTTTCACAAACACACACGCACACACACACACACACAAACAGTAGCTGTTGGATTTCGTATGAGTGTGTGCCTGGTGCTGAGTAAAACAGCTCAAATAAGTTTAAGAACTCACTTCATTCAAATCAATTTAATTTGATTCAGGAAATTTAGTTGGAACAACAAAAGAGGTTTCCTTATTGGAAACAAATTAAGAAATAAAGTAATGTTTTCTTACATACTAAAAGAGTTAAAGCCCATTCAGTTTGAAAAAGTGTCTTTTGCTTTAAAAAAGCCAAAGTGAATATGTCATCAATTTGCATCACAGCACAGTTTTTTTTGTCTCCCTCTCCCTCTCTCTCTGTCTCTCTCTCTCTGTCACACACGCACAGAAACACACGCACAAAAACATACACACACACACACACACACACACACACGCTATTATGTGATTACTACGCAATTACCCCATGGGACCCCATGGGATTCATCAGACCAGGAGGATGATGTGGATATAAGTAAGTGGATATTTTTAGCAATAATCTAGCGTCATATTTAACATAACATTACATACCCAACATTTCACTTAGCAGATCATATATCATTACACACTACTAATTACACCCATTAATAATCCAATAATCCAAATGCATGCTGATGGCAGAACAGTTGCATATGATGCTGCATGTGAGTACTACTCACCTGGGGTCAGGTATGCCATATTGTAGCCACTGTAGCCATATCTAGGAAGGCAGTTGTAGCAGTCAGAGTGTCTTCGATGGTACCAGTAATGGGAGTAGTAGGCACCGTCTGAGATGCCAACATGAGCACAACACCAAAGCAGGACAACAATCAGTCTGGCCTGCAGTGCCATGATGAACTAGTCACTAGGGACAAGCTCAGCTGTCTAGAAATCTGCAGATCAGATTTGACCGGAGCAGTCTCTCAGTAAGAGACCAACTACAGAGGAGGAAACTCAAGCTGTTTGGGCTAAATAGAGAAACCAAGACTGAGGCAGTGGATGGCTTACTGCAGTCTTACCCGGGGACAAACCTCAGAACTAATTACTCATTTTCCCACCCATTCCCATTCCCTCTGCAACTCACTCCTTCTCTCTCTCTCTCCCTCCTTCTTTCTCTCTCTCATCAGGTTGAGCTCTATATTTAAAGTCTTGCCCCCTTTTTGTTTCCCCCTATCTTTCAGAGTTTTTCCCACTTTTTCCCTCTAGGCCTTCTCTCTCTCTCTTTCTCTCTCTCTCTCTTTCTCAGTTTCTCCATGTGCTCTCTCAGGTCCAGCTCTCTCTCTTTCTCCCTCCTTCCTCCCTCTCCTCTCTTCCCCTCACATCTCGACCCCTCTGAACTCTTTCACTATACCAAGAATCACACAAATTAATCTCAGCTCCCATTCCTTTAACCACTTAAATAAACATTGCTTCAGATGAGCACGTAACACTAAGTGAGTGAAGTTGATAAGACAGTGTAAGAGGGGAAGATTTTAAAGCCCCTATTAAGCACGGTGTAAATGTGTCTTAAAAAATTATACAAGCGGACAAATCATCACCAAAATGGATGTGATTTTTTCACAATGTCAGCATACATTCCTGCACCTGGTTTTATCTGTCCTTAAATCAAACATCACAAGAAGACATGAATCACAGAAACTCTATGAATGTCTATGAAGAGGCTGCTCTTTCTTCTTCAGCCAAACCCATTGCTGTACATAACCTGCAATGCATTTCAAAGTGCTGGACTTTTCACAGACCTTACATTAGACTCAAGGGTGAAACCGCCCAATCATAGGACAGACAGATATCGGAGCAAAAAGTGCCCTCTCAAAAAAAAAAAAAAAACGCTCATTAATCTCCAGATAGTCTTAGTATTTTAACCACGCTCATCAGACAGGTTTGAGAGGGTAAATTTGTGTGCTTTGGAACCCCCTGAGGCAATGTCTAGCCCATACCCTCTCTCTCCCATATCCTGCTTATGAGATAAACCCCAGCAATTTCTAGCCTTCTTTTTTGTGATAAGGCCACCATTGACCCAATGCATCTGGATCATACATACTATAGGCCCAATGATATCTACACTTCTACTGGGCCACTCAAGAAGCTTTAGAGACTCCTCCATCTTTAGAGACTCCTCCATCGCCATATGATTCTGGCACTTCAGAAGACTGTTTCACACAGCCAGTCCTCTGGGACTGATAGGGTGGCAGGACCCAAGGGGAGGGCTCTTATAGTTTAAGAGGCCCAACAGACCGTTGCTTCTCACAACTGCCTATCGGCCTCTCAGACAGCTGAGGAGAGGAGAGCAGGTCCGGACACACTCCAGACACTGACAGACAGACTGAGAGAAGGGAGAGAACAGACAGAGAAGGAAGCGAAGGGAGAGAGAGAAAGAGGGGAGGAGGAGAATGGATAGAAGAGGGAGAAGATAGGGATTAGTGAGGAAAAAGAGAGAATGGATAGCACAGGGAGAAGAAAGAGAACAAAAAGAGGATAGAGAGAGAGGGAGAGAGAAAGAGTGGAACAGCAGAACTGAACCAGACTCTTAGGAATAGGGCTGACCAGAGGTGCGTATCTTGGAAGAGTTGCAGCGTGACCAACATTGTAGTGTCTTTGTGATTTCTTCATGGTCAATACAGAATGATGCCTTTGGGACTCTCGAGGCAGAGCTAGGTTGCATTAGTTTGGGTCACAATACACCACATCTAGAGCCAACAGAGGTTGGCATAAATCTTCCTTGGACTCTTTTCAAGTCCGAGACAGCTTGGCGTGAATTTGGCATTTCTGGTTTGTACTGACACAACAGGCATGAATGAAGGACAACAGGTAGAGTCAGGAAACATTTAGCATTGCAAGCAGGGTAAGCAAGGTCAAAGCCACACTCAGTAAACCAAAGGTAATGAAGACACAAGGTAGAAAGGCATTCTGGCACAGATCCACACAGACTCAAAATAACTAAATGAGTGTAGACTGATTGTGTGGCCGTAGGCTACAATTAGCACAAAACAAATATTTCATGGTTAAGTATAGAGTTCTAAAGTAAATATCATACCTAATCTTTGTCATGTTTTTCTACCATGTTGGCTCCCTGTAAAGTGGCATGATTGAGAGAGCACACACTCTCACCCCTACGGTAATTCAACAGGTTTATACTGCTGTGAGTTGCGACGACTTCAGTCCGGGGGTAGGATTTAATTGGTTTTAGTGAAGTTTCCTCAGTCTGACAAGACACAGCCACCATGAAAAATGATACTGGCCCAAATAAACAGAAGAACCACTGAGAGCCCAAAGTTCACCGCCGGCTTCAATATTTCAGCAAACCTAAGTAGCGTTTCACTACCATAAAACATTGTTCAGTGAATAGACCACTAAACTCTTTCTGTCACCCGTAGCAAAGCTGGCGGATGAACAATATGGATGTATGTTGAAAACACACACACACACACACACACACAGAGACAGACATAGACAGACAGACACACACACGCACTGTAGAGCCAATGGACAAACACACACAAGACATACATACACACACACATACAGGCACAAACACACACACACACACACACACACACATACAGACACAAACACACACACACACACACATACACACACACACATACACACACACTTACCTACACCCTGCCCCCCAGACACACACATTCACACATTAGCGTCAGAGCCAAGTGCACTTCTGTGGATGAACAGTATGGTCTTGTGTGGACGAGTGAATTGCACTGGTTTTCATTACAGAAAGGCTTAGACACTGCTTCAGGGGGACTGGTTTGGCAGCCATTTTGAGTATTGAGAGCTAGAAGTGACCCCTGTGACCACACAAGAGACTACCCAATCAGAGACCTCCGCACTGCTGCTGCTGAAACACCAAAGCCCTGGAGACAGATGCACAGAGAGGTGGAGAGGAGGAGGAGAGGGGGGAAAGGAGGAAGAGGAGAGATGGAGGAGAGGAGGAGGAGGAAGAGGAGAGGTGAAGGGCGAGAGGCAGAGGCAGAGGGGAACTTGGAGGTGGTTAGCCTTGAAAAACCCAACCCAAAAACACAGCATCCCAACACTGTACTGGCGTCAGGCCTCAAAGCAGTTGAACTGGAAAGAGCCCTTGCCTTCAGTTGGCACAAAGCTGAATGAGTTCTGCCAGATCTGGGCCAGCTCCGAGCGTGATACAAGCCAGACTTTAAACAAAATCTGCGGCTTTTTTCCTCCTACCAGTACCCAGCTGAGCGTAACTGATAATGACAAACTCCACTCATCGCTCCAGCAGCCAGCGGCACGCAACACACAGACCTCAAACGCACATCAGCACTGTGCGCTTTGTTTCAAGGCCATCTCCCTCTTTTTTTCCCTCCATCTTCCCTTCGCTTCTTCTTCTTCCAGAGAGGGAGAAAACAACAACCAAAGGGCCCTTGTGTCAATGCACAGGATAGTAGATGGGAGGTGACATCCTTTAGACCATACTGGTCTTCACGGAGCTGTACAAACACACGCCACGCGCAGTTACCTGACTTGAATCGAGGAGAGTGATATTTATGTTATCACTCTGTTGCAGTTCACTAGAGCGTGATGAAGGCCTGTTAGCTCGTGCAGGAGAGAGAGAGACAGAGGAAGACAGAGAGAGAGAGAAATAGAGAGAAATAGAGAAAGAGGGAGAGGGAGAGGAGATAGAAAGAGAGAGGGAGAGAGAAATAGAGAGGGAGAGGGAGAGAGAACGAGAGAGAGAGAGAGAAGGCTGCATAGGTATTCAGCTAAGACTGGGGAAGCAGTTAGTATTAAAAGGTTCACGTCTGACATGGTGATATGTTTTATAACAACAGTGTTGAATTTGTGAGTCTTGTTTTACCTACTAAAAAAAAAAAAAGGAACAGGATGGCAGCCAAAGCAGCAGGCAAAGTTAGCGGAGACTTCTTCTCTTCTCTTCCCACTCTTCTTGGTGGGAGCTCAACTAACCTTCATGTAAAACAGAGCTAATACATGCTGTATTATACATATTTCATGGTAGTAACCCATGTTGCATTTGGTTACTAATGGGTTACTGCAATGTTTGGCCACGGAACATCCCAAAACACAGACTGGAAGAGAAAAATGAAGTGGGGCTAAAATTGAGGGTAAAATGGTGGTGCGATCCAGTTTTTAGACAGAGGCTAATGTGAGTTTCTGTCACTGACACAGCAATCATTCTGAGTGATTTCTGATTCATGAGTGTCGGCACACACAAAGCTCTATAGGGTTGGCTTTCTTCCTTGGCTTTGCCAGGCCCATGTCTGTGTGTGTGTGGTCTAGCACGGGGATCCTGTTGACACAGACGTGCTTTAAATTTTCATTTGTTTCATATGGGTCAGCCGAGCCAGGTCTCCCGGCATCTGGCCTGTGTGTGGCTTGAGGTTGGTGGTGAAATATGATGAGAGCCCAGAGCCATCATGCCAAAACCCAGAGACCAGGAGCGCAGTCTCAGACCCAACATCACTGTGCAGCTGCAGGGTCCAAGAAGTTGACTGCTAACATACAGTACATGTGATGCAACTATGGTGCATTTATGCAACACATTTCTCACAGTGCATTTGAATGGATTTGAGATACAGATGGACAGATACTCATGCACACAAACACACAGAGTAAAACACAGAAACATAAAAACACACACTTACTCATACACAAACATGCAGACTACCTCAGACTCTGGCTATTCTCTCTTGTTTAAACACAGACATATTCAGGTAATTTAAAGACTCATTATCAGAATGATGAGGTGGGAGTTCGAGACATTAAAAAGGACAGGAGTTTACATCATTTCCTGAGTAGCAACCACAATTTGAACCTCTAATATTTCACTCACACAGCACTCTGACTCTCACAACTCTGCATGTGCGCCAAATGTGGGCCAGATCAGGGCAGGATCAAATCTGGCCTGGAGTCAGCTGACAGTGAGTCAATCAGATGCACAAAATAGATGGTAATGCTCACCAATTTGGGCTTTGCAATACGTTCCAGACCCACATTTCAATACTAAACCACACATTGTTGCTGATAAAAGAAATGTGTTTTTTCTTTTTTTTTTCACTTTTGACTCTTTATGAAAGTGGTCGGAAGTCTGTGGCATCAAAGCTCTCTGTTTGCCTTCTCATTTCGCGGGCAACTGTACGTTTACATGTCACAACAGCACGGTTGCAGCGCAACCAGGCAGTGGGGGATAAATATCTTTAACCAAAAGCAGCGCTGTGGCACCAGGGCAAGGGGAGGGAGCAGGGGGCCATTGTGGTCAGAGTTCTGGGGCATCTCATGCACTGTGATTCGAGTTTTGTAGGGGTGTCTTATGAACTGTGGTTAGAAATTATAGGGAAGATTTCAGGGGTGTCTTATGGACTGGAGGCAGAGATTTTTTTGTCATGGGTGGGCAAAAGCTCAGCAGTAGCTCCAGTAACAAAGGACCAGAAGAAGACAGACAGGCATTCAAATGTTTCAATGGATATCAATGTACAAATGTTGTGTGTAATGTTTTTCAAAAGATTTAGCTCCCACTCAGAATGGCTTCCATAGATTTGAACTTGGACCTGAATGACTCATTGGAATATCATGCACATAAATGCCTCTTTAGGCCAGGCCATGAACTGAAATGTGTGTCCACTAAGGCCAGAGAACAAATCTTTGCACTGGTTAGAACTACACACATACTGCCATGTGCAGAGTTCATATATATCTGACATTGACAGTTCACTACACAAGTGAAAGGGTGCATATTAGTTCAAATCAATCCTATCACAGACCGTATGCAGTAGCTACTCACCCTTGCAGGTCTTCCCATCCTCCTTGAGCTCCTGGCCAGGAGGGCACTTGCAGTAGAAGCTGCCAATGGTGTTGCAGCACAGTGCTTCACAGCCCCCATTGGTCTCCTCGCATTCATTCACATCTGTCAGGGGAAAGCAATGGATCGCCGATCAACAAACAACAGGTCAAAGCTACAGGTCAGGCATTCATAATCAAACTTTTTAAATTCTGTACTCTTTACTTGGATAATGCCTCCACCAAAGTTTAATACAAACTGAAGACATAAAGAGATTATGAAATACTTCTGCAGGTTTCATATGGTGCTGTATAGTGCTTGAAACTCCCTGATCAGATTTTAATTGCAGCTTTTTTATAGTTAGCAACGGTTCATATGACTCTTCTCACTCTTCCTCTACTCTATAGTAATTTCAATAAAAGCCACACATTTTTTTGCAAGCCTCACAGAACCATTTTCAGCAGTTGTGGAAATTCATGACAAATTAAAGGCTGTTTCCACTCATAATCTTTCCATCTCTGCACGTCCAGCGAATGGCGGGAACGCCAACCGCTTGCTGCGCCCGACCCCTTAGACTTTCCCCTAATGGAGATTTTGGTTAAAAAACCCTCAGAGTGCACATTTAAGAATGTTCATCAAGTTATGATGCAACTTGGATGTAACCCATGCAACAGGTCAGAGAGAGTCAAATGGTTTCCTTGACAAGATCCTCCATTCACTCTGCTCTCAACAAGAAGACATTATTAGTGCATTAGCACTGCAAAAGTCTTACTGCTCACAGAAGTGTGTGTCAAACCTGCTTTTCAACGCTCCTCTGTATGTTTGCATTGATCTTTCAGTGGTGTGTTCACTGTACCCGTATGCTATATTCAGGGCTGCAAGGCTGTTTGTACAAATTTAAGTATGTCAGAGAGTGTATATGTGAGTGTGAGTGTGAGTGTATTTCAGTGATGTACTTCATTCTGTGCAGCTTTCACATAGACAGCGTGTTCAAATGTGTGATATTCTGTGTATGGTGTGTGTGTGTGTTCATGCATTTAAGTGGTGCACTCAGAATGTACGTGTAGTTCACAGTGTAAGGGCGGTGTGTGACGCATAAACTGTGAACAACACACATGAGGTCAAACATGAGGTGTGCCTGAAAAGGAACCTAATACAATGTAAGTTCAGTTCAAAACCTGATCTAATTTGATCTGATGCAGTAATCTGCTAATACACAACTGCTAATTGATGATGCAAATGCACCATGTGCTTCACAAAACAGGCTAACATTTCACAGTAGAGTTCAAGTTGTAACATAGAACAGCTATATAACATATATATACACAGATGCTTAAGTTGTGTGAATACACACACACACACACACAGAGGGAGGGAGACGCACACACACAAATGAAAGGAAATGTCAGCAAATGTATTTCTAAATGAAGTGCAATGCTTGGAATCATTACGATTTTAGCCAATAATTTTCACACTTGTCTCAATGCAATGTCTACTTTTTCAAAACTCTTAACACTTTCACAACAACCATTAACTGTGGAGTCAAAAAGTGTTCTCTTCTGGACAAAATGCATTCAATCACCACTTTATCCAAAATGTATGAATACTTCTTCTAGTCAATGTTCACCTCCAACAAAAGTATGTACAACAGGGGACTCACAGTTAACTGTGAAGTCAAAAACTAAAAGAAATAAAATAAAATATATTCAATCAATCTACATTCAACTCTATTTACCCATATGACCTATTTACTGTGTTGTAGACCTATTTACATGTATTATATGAGAACCTCAAGTGATGTAATACCCATGTAATGATCACTGACTTTCTTGCAGTTCAACATGCAGGGACAGGAGACAAGGTGACATGGTAAACTAGTGTACACATTGTATTTTCCATTGGAAAATATACAACAATTCAGAATATTGTAAATTACAAAATATGGTAAACCCACAGAAATGACATACTGGCATACTTCTAGACTACAGCATACAACTTTTAGAAAATTTGGTGTGTACCTTTGCTAGATTTCGTTTTTAATACCAAAAAATTTTTTACTAAAGTACTGGTTTTACATAACAGAGCCATTATTATAGTAAATCACATGATAAAGTGAGCTAACAAGTGAAACACACAAATTCTCTTGATACAGAGGAGTATTGCAGTGGTACTATCCATGTCTTATGTAATGCAGTAGGTAGTATAGCAGTAGGCCATTTAGGAAATGGCCACTGTTCTATTGTGATTTTGCATCTGCACTTTCCTTCAGTTTGCTAAAGCACAGTGTATGAGTTTTGAAATGTTGGACACTGTATTGTGTGAAAATGTGAAGTGGTGTATTCTGTGGTTTTCTGATGAAACCCATGGCATTTTATGCAATCTGTGTATGTGTGTGTGTTTGTGTGTGAGTGTGAGTGAGTGTGTGTGCAAGTGAATGCATTCACCTTAATATTGCCTCAGTATAATACTCAAGTATTTGTGTGTGTATACTCAAGTACAAATACTCAAGTATTTGTGTGTGTCTGTGTGTGTCCTGTGTGTGTGTGTGTGTGTGTGTGTGTGTGTGTGTGTGTGTGTGTGTGTGTGTGTGTGTGTGTGTGTGTGAAAGAGTCTTTGAGTGAGGAGCATTGCGCTGGCTCTCCTAATCAGCTGCTCAGCGGCCTCCTCTAAGTCTATAAAAGCACAGCAGGAGAGTTCCACAGCTCCCTCAGGGAGAACTGAGAAGGAATTTCACAGCGAGAGACTCCATCATCCTTTGTCTCTCTCTCTCTCTCTCTTTCTCCCTCTCTCTCTCTCTCTCACACACACACACAAACACAGGAATGCATATACACACACAATGAAACATCCATACGCACACAAGTACGTGCATGCAAGCATGCAAACATACAGACTCCCTTTTGCTCTTTCTCATAAACACACACACACAAAGATATTTCCATACATACATATACTAATGCATGGAAACACACATACACACACACACACACACACACACACACACACACACATGCACACATATGCACACACAGAGAAACATCTATATGCACACTCACACACACACACACACACACACACAGTTCCCAGGGCAGCCTGGCGCTGTATGTGTTTATTTAACTAGGAGCCAATTAAAAGCCCAGTGCATTAGCTTTTTTCAGGCACTAAGCACATGCACATGTTTACACCAGGATGCTGAGCCACAAATGAACCAGAAGAGCCTCTCTCAGCAACAACTCACCTGCTTTCATTCACTGCCGTTATTGGACAACACTGTGAGAACTGACGCAAACTGTGTGTGTGTGTGTCTGTGACTGTCTGTGTGTGTCTGTCCGTGCACGTGCACACGCACAAACGTGTGTGTGTGCATGTGTGTGTGAGAGAGAGTGTGTTTTGGGTTTGATGAGGTTGGGGGGGTTGCTCACAAAGAGTAAATGGAATTCCACCTTGAGGTGCTGTGACCATTGAGAGGCAATTAGGTCTGCTTGAAGCTAGCGCTGCTGGACCGAATGCAAGTCAGTTCTTACAGGCGGCGTCCATCTGGGGGGATTTTATTAACAGCGTTTGCCTCGTAAACTTTAATTCTTCAAATATTTGATTTGGGAAATGTAAGAGTCTTTGGAGTTGTCTGTGCGCATCTTTACTTTGGACGGTGAAAGCGGACTACACAAAGCTTTGCTGTGAGACAGACAAGTTACATGGCCTAACAGCTACAGTGAGTGTTTTGTTAAGAAGTGTTCAATATAAAGCTCCTAAAACTGCCTTTCCAAATAACATGGCAGATAGAAGTTAGACAGAACACTAAAGACGTCTTCCAGCGCCCTTCAAACAAATCTCATGCCAAGATAAGTACAAGACACTGGCACTGCCATGGAAACAGGGATGACATTTGAAGTAACACCAACAATCGGCCTCGTACTAACCACACACACACACACACACACACACACACACACACATACACACACAACATTTGTCTTTACATGAGTTCTTGCATCCATCAAAGTGTGCGTTTCCACTGATGCACACTGGCTTTTATGGGTGTTCCACGTTTAAACTACTACTACGACTTAAAACTGGGAGGGCTTTGTGAAGTAGGCCATTGGTCTCCCGCAATGTTGTTTGACTGCCAGTGCTTCCTCAGAGAGGCAGAGGCTTCAAGGCCACGGGGGCACTGACTAAACCCATCTCCACAGATGCGTCAGAAGGTATAAAGAGACTCTGATTGACAGATTCCTTTGCCGGATGGTCATGACCTTTCGCTCCAGAGCAATTGACCCCTTGGTCAAGGACATGAAACAGAGGTCCTCTGGGGACCCTGAGGGAACCAAGGGGTGAGGTGGGTGGGTGGGGGGGGTCGTGTTTTTGGGTGTCGGAGGCTTCCGGCAACACACCTGTGATGGGGATAAGGAGTCTTTGTGTGTGTGTATTTGTGTGAGTGTGTGTGAGAGTGGATAGGCTGTGTGGGCTGTGTGTGTGTGTGAGGATCAACAGTGTGTGTGGTAGGATCGACAGTGTGTGTGGTAGGTCGCTTCATGCTTCATATGAACTAATGACCATGGGTGATGCAAGACACACTCACAGGAGTCAACAAGCATCTGTCCTCACAAAAAAATCACAAGGTGATGGTGTGTGGAAAGAAGACTTATGGACACATAGGGACAAGCACATATAAATGCACGCACACACACGCAGACATAGCAAACACAAGACACAATCACACACTAACACACATGAGCATACACATTCACACTCATGCAAAATTTACATCACACCCACATACCAAATAACTCACACACACACACACTAACACACAAGCACGCACACACTCACACAAACACACGACTTCAATAGTTATTTACTAGAGAGCATGCATTTTCCATACTTTTTACTAGTTGCTTTGAATAAAAGTACATGTTGAAATTAAAAGGTGAATATAAATATTTTGCTCCACTATAGCTTTGTGCTAGACATCTTAAGTGTGCAAGACTTCTAAAAAGTCTTGTATGATGTGCGATGACGAGCACTATCGCCCTCTGAAATCACGAGTGGGTCGCCTAGCTGCTCTGGAACAGGCATCACCCACACCTGACTCCAGGGGGCACCAGTGATCTACCCCCCTTCGCTCCTTCTCTATACCCTCCTCCTCACTCACTCTTTCCTCATTAAGACCCTATCAGTTCATCTCTCTCTCTCTCTCTCTCTCTCTCTCTCTCTCTCTCTCAGTCCCAAATGGCCTAAAGCAAAATGTTCAACATGCCATAGAAACAGAATTGTGCTGGGCCATAGAAATTGCCTATTGCCCCTAAATAAATCACATTGAAGCACCCCAAGAATCTTCAGGCAATGATGGGCCTCCCAGATAAGTCTCCAGTGACACAGAGCAGTGACAGCAGTGTTGAATTCCTCTCAAGCTTCTGACTCATAGCCAGCTACTGTTATGGCTGAGGCATGACTAGAAAATGGCTTATGTAGTTTATGACTTTCTCCTGACACTCGGCAGTTAGTTGGGGATTTCAACCAGATGGATACACCTCTGTCCCATGTTCAGCTTTGGAAAAGACGTCATGGCTCTATCATCCAGCAGTGAGGAAAGGTGTGTGTGTGTATGTGTGTGTGTGTGTTTTCAGTTCCCATGGATGAGGAAGAACATTTGATTAAAAACGGAGATGGCTGAGGTCAGTGTTCTAGAGTCGTAAAAAAATAGCTGGTTGATGTTTTCACCCCATTTTGCTTGTTATCGATCTAACGGCAGTCAAATTTAAAGTCTGTCTTTGTTGGTGATTCTCTGTTAGGTCCGATCACACAGTGCTAGAACTAAAAAAAACATCCCCCATAGCATCATGGCTTTAAATCTTCTTAGGATTACATCACTCTTAAAACTTCATCTAGGATTACATCACTCCAAAAATGTTCATCGGATCATCGTCCTTAAACTTCAAGCCATTAGCTGTTCCCTCCAGCACGCCTTTGTGTCCAGGGAATCTACGATAAGACTTAAATTGCGGGCGTCGATGCACATCCATGCCTTGCAGGCAGGTAAAGTTAGCAATCTGACCAGCTCTAGTAGAGTCCACCAGGTCAGGGTCAAAGCTCTTGGCTCCAGGCTACATCTCAAGCTCAGTTGAGCTCAGCTGTGTGAGAAAGAGAACGAGATCTGGGTTGTTTTCCACTACCACACACTCCAGAACTTATGCTCCAAGGCTAGCCAACAGCAGCAACAGACTAAAGAGCAAATTTGGCCCTAACTTGGCTCTGGGGTACCTAGGATCTGAAAAACTAACTATGAGTTAATAACGGCTATGAACTGAATAATTATAATTTGCGCACTAGTCTCCATAGAAATCTGAGCACACATTCAAATTATACACAAGCTTTTCTTATCATCCTTCCCCACTTAGGCCTTTTCTTAACCTCAACTGCTTTCCGATTGCAAACACACACACACACACACACACACAGACTCTCTGGCATACACACACACTCACTGATACACACACACACACTCACTGGCATACACACACACACACAGACACTCACTGGCATACACACACACCCACTGACACACACACTCACTGGTATACACACACACACACACACACACATACACATACACACACACTGGCCTACACACACACACACACACACATACACACACACTTACAGACACACACACACACTCACTGGCATACACACACACACACACACACTCAATCGCATACACACACACTCATACACACACACACACACACACACTCACTGGCATACACACGCACTCACTCACACACACACACACACACACACACACACACACACACACACACACTCACTCACTGGCATACACACACACAGACACACACACACACACGCACATACTCACTGGCATACACACACACAGACACACTCTCAATGGCATACAAACACACTCACTGACACATACACATACACACACACTGACAGACAGACACACACACACACATAATCACAGGTCCTTCCCTGCTCTAACTATGACAAAGGGTTTGTTTCCTCAGTTCGTTTCCTCATCTGGTTCTGATCAGCATAAGGTGTCATAAGCAGCAGACCCTCCCCCGCCCTCCTGACACTCCACTGCTCCCTACACACACACACACACACACACACACACACACACACACACACAGACCTTCAGCCAGACAACCCTGCCTCCTACCAACCAGAGCCCCATGCTTCATCACCTCTCTGGGCCAAACACCAACACACACAACTCGCAGTGATGGTGTAAACACAGATCTCATTTTTCAAAGGAGCGCTCAAAGCCTGATACATACAGATGTGTCAAAACATCTCATCCACACAGAGGAGCTACAGTTACAGTCAGGCTGTAACACGGCTTTCTGGATTCTTTCTTTCACTTGACTTTTGGATGACACGCACGGTTAACACGCTCTGCACAGAGTCAAAACTGCTGACATACACTCAAAATATGATTTTTGTAACTGTCAATCACTCAGAAAATGGAGATAAAGTGATTAGTTGATTATAGTCCTTATCGCAGGGAATGGGATGCATTCTGTAAACCACAACATAGTACCAATAGACATGCTCTGAACCCAGTGACACACTCACGGTTGAGTGTATGAACGTGTGTGTGTGTGTGTGTGTGTATGTGTGTGTTTACATTCCTCAGTTGCATTGTGTGACTTCCTGTGATAAAGCCCTACAGCGTCAGTCCCTGGGAGCAGTGCTGCTGCACTGACGCCTTGGCACAGCAGAGGGATTCTTGTAGTAACAGCGCCAGCGCCAAGCTAAACTCACTCGGGGGCCAAACGGTCCTGTTAGGAGCCAAACTCAGTGGCCAGATTAACATTATTCATCACACAGGGGGTTGTGTGAGGCAGGGACCTTCACCTTTCGGCTGGGCTCTAATCCCTCATCTGGATGAGAAGCCCCTTCCATCATGCAGAGAGAAGTGGTTCACAGCCTTAAGGTCTCGTCTGTTTAATCTGTCAGAGACTTAAGGAAAGCTAGACAGGCCCAGTGGAGAGGTCAACGGAATAGGCTTCCATTCATTGAAAACGATCCTTGGCTCACACGCGCCAAATCCCACATGCTTACGACCCAAGCGTGATCCGGATCAAGATTATTATGATGACTTCCACACAAAATCACCAGAGAAAGGGGGTCTCCATATCAGCTCACCTGAGACAATACCAGACACCCAGGCTTTCTTTAACCTTTTTTCCCCCACAGTTTAGGTTTTTCAGGACATACACATCATGTTTGAACAGCAGGGCTAAATGCAGCCACGCCACTGACTGGGCCTCCTTTGGTAGAATTATTATAATACTATTGGTCTAAGATTTCACTGCAGCCTCCCTGCCAGACAACTGTCTCGCTCCTATCTAAATATTTGCAGAGGGAGCACACGGCCAAGGCCCAGCAACCAAGAGGCAGCGAAGACATAAAGATTCTAGAACTCTCCGCACCATCAGTCTCCTCTGAGACAGTGGCCACATGGGAGGGGGTAGAGGACAGAAAGGCAGGGGTGGGGGTGGGGGGATACTGTTGATACACATGAATACACTTTTGATGAACCTGTTAGTGAATGTAACTGGGAGGAGGAGGCAGCCATAGGATGTTTGTATTCTTTGGAGACTGACAGGCTTGAGAGAGAGAGAGAGAGAGAGAGAGAGAGAGAGGGAGAGGGAAAGAGAGAGAGAGAGAGCAAGAAATACAGTAATAACAAGAGATTTGAGGAAAGAAGAGAAAGAAGAAGAAGACACGCTGGATTATGTTGAAAACAACAACAGACACAAATAATCACTGACACAGCTTTTCTAACCAGAGACAGGGACATCAACTCTGGAAAAGGACTGAGTCCAAGTACGGAGCCCAGATCCACAAATCCAGTACAACAGTGAGGATGAACAGTGCCCCCTAGTGGCTGAGTAATGTAAACTTCTTCTTTCAGCACACCACAGACACACACACATGCGCACACGCACACACACACACACACACACACATCTGCAGGGCATTTGGGCATGTGTGTGAGAACTGACCTCGAGAAGCACCATAAACTCAAACCAGTTTGCATGAGAAACCCCACTGTGTGGATCTAAAAACAGTTTCACAGATTTTTTGCTTACACAACAAGCTGTGCCCTGAAGATTAGCCCGCTTTCATCATACGCTTCATGGAATGAAGTATGGGATGGTGATTTACATGCAAAAATAAACACTGACAAACACTTGCAGTCAAAATGGGGACTCAAAGAGGCCTTTTGCTGTTCAGTTGCTATGTATTAATGCAGTAAAGACCAGAGTCCATTAGTGTCTGGCTTTCTCATAGTTTCCCCATTTGTTTTCATAGGAGTTGGATACTTTGTTTGTGTGGCCGTGACTCATCTCTTCAGTTACTGCCTGCTCCCATCTTACTGTGGGTGACCCCAGAACTAACCAAACAAGCAAGGATGGAATTGACTCCCCGTTGCTATAAAATCTCTCAAATCTAGCTCCCTTTCCACACGTTTCTGCCTTTAGCAATGTTTATTCCAACGGCCACTCGGAGCATTAAAGAACAACAGAGAGTTGGATGCACCAAAAAGTGCCGTTGTCAACACCTGTACTTTGAATGGAGCGGTGGTGCCATCATGCAACTCTTTATACTAGCATGAAAAAAAACCTTCCACATTCCTTCCACAATCTAACCGAGCAAGTGAATGGAAACCAGTGTTTGGTGGGAAAGAGACCACATGAAGTGGCAAATCAAAAGCCCAGATCAGAGAAGGGTTGAAACGCCACACTTCCACACAGCGTGCAATAGTAATGGCTTTTGCTTACTTCTCAGCCTCAGTCACTAGGGGCCTGGTGCCACTTAAGCCTGTAATTGAAGGCTAGCTGGAGGGAAACGGGAGTGTGTAGAGAGGAGGCTAGAACGGTTTGAAGCGGTGTCACTTGGATGTGGTGTGGACATGTGTGTTTGGGTTACTCCGGAGCGCCAACTTCTCCACGCACATTAAGGATCTTTAGCATAATAAACCAGTGGTGAAGCCATATGCTTTTTTTCATGAAGGTTTCTGTGAAGTATTCTGCCCAAAGCCCAGTGGCATTTTCTCCTGGAGGCCAAGGGAGGCGTGGCCTCCTCATAAATATTCAATAAAGAAATATTCAGGAGTTTAGATTAATAACAAACATTTTAGATTCCAACTTTGCCGTGTTAAACTTACTGTTGTCCTGTTTTTCTTTGATCGGAGTAGCGAGCAAAACACTACATTTATGGGCTATAGCCTATGTTACGTTTCAGTGCTCAGCCCTATCCTAGTTTATTTGCATTAACAGAGTATAACTGGTGAAATACTGCCATCTAGGGAGGCCAGTTTTACTTGGCCTCCCTACCTAAAGGTTTTAGGTTAGGGCTTCACATCACATTGGAGTTGTTTCATGCAATTTTAATGTCACATTTTGGCTGCTGGTGTATTTGGTGCACTTTGGCGAAAGAGACATTCATTTCCTTACAGGCTATCTTTAATGTAAACATCAAACCACTCAGCATGGTGGTTTGTGGTATAGCCCCGAATATTTTAAACATCTAGCAACGCCCTGCTAATTTGTATTTAAATTCATTACTGACATATATGGGTGTGACGTCATTCAGTAGCTTGCGATCTCTTTGGCCTCCTCTATAAAATTGGCCACGCACCGCCACTGCTCAGGAGTGGGGATGTTTGGAGGGGTGTGTGGAGAAAAAACTTGTTAAACAGCTAAACTTGACATCTAGCAGCTGTACAGAATTATTTACTTTTTTTCACAAATGAATCTCCTTTGATTACTCTTTGAAAAACAGCTTTTCTTTTTAAAAACAACATTAACATAAATTGATATAAGATATACGTATATATATATATATATATATATAACTATATATATATATATATATATATATATATATATATATATATATATATATATATATATATAACAACAGCAGGTGCTGAACTGATGCAATAATTTATACTGGATATATTTCAATGCATTGCTGCTGGTACTCATATCCCGTACATCTAGGAGCTGTGCCAGACCTACAAATCACCCAGAAAACACTGCAGAAGCATGCAGACTGAGCCTGGCTGAAATTCTCCACATATCTGCTTTTAGAAAACAGCTGTCTTTTGTTTTCATTCTCCGCAGGCGTGTGTTGACAGGACATGGCACACATACACAGATATCTGGCGATGCTCTTTCTTTGGCCCGAAAAAAAACCTCCGACCCATCAGCAGTTTCCCCTGAGAAACCAGAACACAGAAAATCTACAGTATCATGTGTTTGCATACTGTGTGCCTACACACACACACACACACACACACACACACACACACACACACACACACACACACACAGGGCCAAAAATGTAAAACCCCTGAGATCCCAAGATACCTGAAAGCACACGCACACATCTTCAGATGAAATCACACACACACAGACACACACACACACACACACACATGCACACAAACACACACAGAACCCCTACTGGGAATAGTAAAAGCATGGTAGGGTAAGGTCATCACTGTTGCCGTACATAGAGTGGTGTGTGTCAGTGGTGCTTACACTGAGGGTGCAGAGGCCACTGTTACCCCTATGGACACATTCCTCCCTAATGGCCACGTATGTAAGCACAGGCTTCCAATGGGCACGCCACACACAATCCATGTCTGCGGCCAGCCTTGCTGTGACAGCCCCAAACAAGCCCTTTTCAGAGCAAGCCACGAGACCTACTAGCCCTGTCAGACCAATATGTTTGGGTGGGTGGGTGCATGCATGCATGCATGCGAGTGTGTGAGAGAGTGTCTTTGCCACTGGGCACATGTGAATGTGACAGTATGTGTATACATGGTTGACATTGCACACATGTTCATAAATGTGTGTGTGGAGGGAAGCTCTGTGTGTGAATGTTTATAAATGTGTGTGTGTGTGTGTGTGACTATATACAAGGACATACCACATGTAGTGAGAGACAGAATGTGTTTCTATATATATACAAACAGAGATCCTTCTACACATCTCACTACATTATATTCCACCAATGACTTTCTCTTTCTCTCCATTCACACGTTCTTTCCTCTTTCTTTCCATACCCTCTTCATTTCTTCATTCTATACAACACAGAGGAGGACACACACTATGTCCTCTTTTTGGCCACCTGCTCCTTGGTTCCCTGCTGTATGGGAGGCCTGCTCCAAGGACCCCAGGGAGAGGCCCAGCCTCTCCAGCCCAAAAGAAAATGATTCATCTAGGGCAGCAGAGGCAGCCCAGCCCAACCTCTCCAGCCTCCAGACTGAGAGCACAAAGCAGAGCACATATGGAAAAGAGAGAGACACACCAGACTCCCACCCACCTACAGACACTCACACACAGACACACACACACACACACACACACACACACACACACACACACACACACACACACGCACACATACACACGTAAACATACACAAGCATACACACACACACACACACACACACACTCACACGCACACAGAAAGAAAGAGATGACACCAGATAGTTGGCCTCTATTTATGTCTGTTGTTTGGGAAGAAACTAACAGTTCCCAGAACCTCAGGGTCGTGATGACAACCTGACAAAAGGTCAGCAGTTCCACTGTTCTTTATGGCATTCTATCACTCCCTTCCTTTCTCTCTCTCTCCCTCTCTTTCAGACATGTGTGAGGTTTACAGCTCTACCACGTGTAAACAGGAGCAGAAATTTGCCCAACTGCCGCGGGGTGCTGACCTCTAACCCCTCTGTGTTAGCTACTCATCCGGACTCCTTCTCCTCTCACCACTGCTTTGCCCTACAGACGTGAATCCACCAGATATTTACACCACCACTTCAGCTCTGTCACGTGTGGCCAACTCTGAAGTGTGGTTAAGCTAAAGCTATATAGCAATTAATTTCAGTATTAACTGACACTGGCTTATGTTTTAGTCGCTGTGCACTTGTTGAAATAGATTAATCAAGCTATTTTACACTCAGTGTACAAAATTATAATAGCATTTAATATAGTGGAACCTAAAGCATAGCCAGACTAGGGCTGCCTAGTGCTTCTGATCAATATCACATTTCGCTACAGCACAGTCACATATCTCCCAACAGGCTTAGCTTTCCTTAGACAAATTTTTGTCTGGGCAATCAGCAAACAGAGGGTTCTGGCATACCCAGTATTTTTAAAGTTCGCAGAAAGTATCTGCCCACAAGGAAGGAAACCAATTGGCAATTGAGGGATTCCAGATGCTTTGCACAAAGTGAAACAATGTGAAAGCGTTTGGTGCACCAGGCTACCTAAAGAAATGACCACCCAAGGAACCTTTCTTTCAACAAGAAAAACACAAGCAGGCCCCTAGAGTGTTGTCTTACTCAGACTCAACAGAGATGTGCCCACACTAACCCATCCCTCCAAATCATCATGAAGCAGAGAGAGGAGACTGTGTGTGTGTGTGTGTGCACAGTAATTCAAAACACTTCACCCCTCAGTTAGCAGCCCAGCTGACAGAACAGACAGTTGCAAGAGATCAAGGCCATCATTTAGTGAGTGTGTATGCGTGTGTTTTTTGTGCGATTGTCTTTGTGTGTGTGTGCAATTGTCTTTGTGTGTGTGTGTGTGTGTGTGTGCAGGTACAGAGGTATAGAAAGCTGACAGGTAGTAAGACACTTTGATCTCACACAGAGGGGAAGGCAAAAGCTCACCTCAGGCGCCGATAAATAACTATTTAAACTGGCACGCTTGTCCTGACTAAGAGGAACACAACACATGACTGACTGCTCTATGCATCGGTGAAAGATGACTAACATACTAACACTTCATTGCCACAATAGATACAGACCTGACAGATTACATATAAGACCAGTTGTTTCAGCATCTAAACAAAGACCAGCTGTTTCAGAAAACATTACGATAACATCTGGAAAACATTACGATAGCATTATAGGATAACATTGTGATTCTTTAAAGGCACTGGTCGGCTCAGAAGGAGGTCTCACTCAACTTCACCACAACTTTCCTCTGTTATGTTCTAATTAAGGGGTAATAACAGGCACTTTCCCAATGAATTTCTCTACATAAACGACTGACAACTAAAGCTCACTCACTCATTGACTTTATTTTTAACCTCATAAAATGGATAAAAAAATCAACATTTTAGCTGTAAGCTATTTGTGGTTTGAACAGTTTTTTTATGTAGAGCATAATGGAGATGTAACAGTCTATTGCGCTTAAAAACACATATGGTTTGTGTTGATACTGTATATTGTTTTCAGAGTGGCAGCAAAAAAAAAGACTGCAAAAAGCACAAACAAATCTCTGTACTATTGAATCCCTCCAGAACAGTGACACTTTTGTACAGAACATCTACAAGAATGAATCCCCAGAAGGCCAAAAGCCATAAAAACTAAAGAATGAGAAAGAGAGAGATAGAGAGAGAGAGAGAGAAAGAGAGAAAGAGATGAATATAGATATAGAGGGAAAAAGCTAGCATCACATGTTGAAGGCTTGCGGTGTGGTACACAGGATATTTCTATTATGTGTGTGAGCCATACGCATAGGCAGAGCAGGGCAATGCTGACTTAACTCCCTAATTGTGTTTTGCAAACCGCTGTCGGCTTGGCCTTCGCCTGCGCTTGATGGCTGGGTCTCCTTTGCGGCGGAGATCGACCTTTCATCGTTGCGGCAGTAAGGAGCCTAATGAGCACACTCCTCAGTGACACACAGTGGGGGGGGGGTTCACTGGTCACTCCACAATTAGAAGAGATTAGAGTGGCCCTTAGTGGGGTGGGGTGGGGTGGGGTGGGGGGGGGGGGGGCATTCATCGTCCTCTTGACTGCGACTCCCTCTCCAAGCCTTGTCTTTTTCTATTTATAACTGTTTTTTTTTCCTTATTTGCCTAAAGAAACGGGCTTAAATATGTTGATAATCTGACTTGACAGCAAATAAATTATGATTATGTAAAAGCATAATAAAAATGAGTGGTTAAAGGAAGCTGGACACTATGAATAATTAATAGTCTCTGATCACTTTATATCCAGCTCTGACTACTACAGTGAATGGTACTGTTCCTCATACACATTATGAAATGCAACATGCATTTCTCAAGCCACAGCTCATATAATAGTGACAGAATGTCTACCCATCCTTTCCTACCAGTGGCTATCTGGTTGTCCACTGGTTGTCCATCATATTTTATTTTCCACACACACTCTCTGTTTCAGCATCCAGTGAAGAAGGGTCATTCTTCGGGCACAGGGAGGTTGAGGCACAGGGCATTATAAGAGAAACAGTGACCTCCAGGGTGTCTGTGTAACACAGGAAAGGGTCACATGAACAGTTAGCCTCAAACGGACACAATGACCCGGGGACAAGGGGACCTCTGTGACCTCCAGGGATGTACTGCAGAGTCATGCAAGTGTGTCCCACCTGTCTCATGTAGGGCAGATAAACAGGGACAGTCTGGGATGACCTCTGACATTCAGGCATAGGAAAAGTCAGAAACAGAGGTGGAGTCAGAGAGACACATTTAGAGTGACCTTTGACCCTCTGGATCCACTACGACACAAGGACAGGGCTCCAGGAAAAAACTCCCAGCAATCGACAGGAAATGGGGCTTCCAGATTTGTCAACTTATCGTGTCGACAAAACTGCAAGAAAAACAAACAGCCTGTCTGTCGCCTTCTAGTCTCAAGTACCTCCGTCCTCACACTTCGAGTGTGGAAGGGTGAACGAGGTTGCTGGTTAAGATATGAATCGCTTATCGCCAGGAGACAAGGAGCATTTAGGACAAGATTTAGATAAGGAGGAGAAGGAAGGAGAGCAATAGTGAAGCAGGGGAACAGAAAGAGGAGGGGATAAGAGAGGGAAAAAGAGAGAGTGAGAGAGAGAGAGAGAGAGAGAGAGAGAGAGAGAGGAAGAGATAAGAATATGAAAGACAGATGGATAAACAGTAAGAGTGTGAAAAGGAAGGAAGAAAAAGAAGGAAGGAATGAAAATGGAGGAAAGAAATGAATATTAACAGTGAAGGAGAGACAAAGAAGTGAAGGAAGAGAGTGGCTGTGAGAAGGACGACGATAAGAGCCGAGCGAACTGCCTTCAGACTGGCCTCCTATTGTCCACTGAGCGGTACGGGGGTCACGGAAGGCTGCACACCAACTAAGACTCCTAATAACTGATTAATCCCTCCACTCGCCCAATGCCAGCAGAATTTCAATGAGCCCTGCAGTTCAAGCCCTTCATTTCAACTTTGCAGATGCAGGCACAAGCACCAGGCACATAGGTTATTTCAATATGAAAAGCTGTGTGTGCTTCAGATTTAAAATGGTGAGGATTCTGCATTTAGACTCTGGTAACACAAAGCGAGTGGGGGAATGTATACTTCTCTGAGAACCCACTGGACTTTGAGTGACCTCAGAGCAAGGCACTGTAGTCTGCATTAAAGAGTGTCTCCAACCAGGCATTCCAACTCCTCAAATGACACTCTTTGCAAATACGGCAGGAATTCTTTCATACGTAGTTCTTCATGGCTCTGTTATTCGCATGATGTCACGGTGTTCTGACAAATTTGGCCACATTGGTCATTGCTCACGAGTTGCAACAGGATCCCAGATGGCAAGGTATTTGGGCCGGGTCTGTCTCTGATGGACTGGAGATGCTGCCTTTACAGACACCACATTGAGTTACTATGAGATGGAAATTGGGATTCTCTGCCCACAGATGTTAGGTATAGACACACATAGGAATCTCTTTGGTTCCCAGCAGCCATATAGAACGGGACCAGAAGGCTTGAGGTCTCAGATATGCAGACACATATGACAAGTTCTCCACGTTCCCAACATCCCTTTAGAAAAGGACGGTGCAAAGTGGAGTCTCCACACACACACACCCACACACACACACACACACACAGACACACACACCATGCATGAGGACTTCATAGGCTTGACATGAAATGGAAATTAAGATCCTCAGCCAACAGATATCAAGTACTCTCTTGCTTCCCAGCATCCCTGTCATGTCCAGGAGAGAGCCCAGAGCACCAGACTCACCCAGCCATAGCAGGTCGCTGCTCATCACAGACATGAACACTTCAGCAACACATGCACACTCAATCAGTCTCAGCTGACAACCCCACATAAAGCAGAGGTATGAGTTATGTGCAATGTATACACACATGGTAAACTCTATGCCTACGCATGCTTTCTCACACTAGGGCCTGCACACAGATGTTTGCATTAGGTGTTTCATGCGAACGAATCCAGAACAGTAGACGTGCAGAACTAATGTCCCCATGAACTGCCCCTCTGTATCTGGCCAAGGAGCGCGGACTCTGGTTTAACTGAGCATACGTTCAGGACACATGCTCTACCGTGGGTGAATGAATGCCGAAGACTGAAGACTATTTTAACTATCATGACAAAACGTCTCTAAGGATGAAGGCGGGATATTTTTTTCTGTGGCCAAAACATACAATTTCTCATGCATGCATGTAGCGTTCAGCCTGTGTGAGATAGCATATACTCTTACATCCCTCCACCCACCCACACACACACATACACACACACGCACACACACACACACCCACACACACACACACACATACACATACACACACACACACACACACACATGCACACACACACACACACACACACACACAGACACACTTTCAGAACAGAGAACAGACTCTTCAACTTTCCATTCAGGAAAAGTCTTTGTCTAGAAAAGCATTCTTGTTTTCCCAAAATGGCTCTCTATAGCACTTCATATGATCCTCATTGAAGCCATTGGAGTGTGCCTCGTGCCAAACTAAAACTGCTCTTGTACAGAGGGGCAGACATTGCTCTGCTTAAAAAAAAAAGAGGGAGCATACGTTTTTGTGACTGAGAAATCCTTTTTCTTTTCCAGGGCCGTCCCAACCTAGCAAAGCTGGTAGGCACAGAACATCACGTAATACACTGGAGAAAGGTGCCTTAATAAAGAATAAGCTTGTAAATTAAGAAGAAGAAAGTTAAACACACACACACACACACACACGCTCACAGTCATAGACAAGAACACACACAATCACAGTGAGTGAAACATGTGAAAGTGGTGTACCAGCCTGTGCTGAGGGCCTGGGGGTTTCTGCAATGCAAAGCAGATGATTTAGACTCCCTCTGTGGCTGTGCTTTGCATGTGCACCCCCCCACCCTCCTCCTCAAAATGGCATGGTGTAGAAATGATGATTTAATTACTCCCTTGCCAGACTTAATGAATGATTGGGGCTTGTCAGAAGTGTTCCCTCACTGATCTAGATGGCACCCATAGAGATTTAATGCTTTACCGAGAGTGCTTCTCTTGGCAGAGCCGAGAGGAAAAGAACCTGAGGTGAAACTTTTATGGTACCTCTTCCCATGTTTCACATTCCTCTGCCTTGCAAGGTGTGAAGTACATTTAGATATATTTGCCAGGTGCTTATAAAAAGAGATAAAGATTTTTTTTTCACTTTTCATTACTGTATGTCAACTGTGGTATGGCTGTGGCCAAACTGCACTCTTGATTTGAAAGGGTTTTTATTAATGCAGCTCCGAGTGCTTTTGACATTTAGGGTCACTCACGGATGAGATCAAGGCCATGTGTGCATATATAGATTTGTAAGGTTGTTGTTAATTCCACAAATATCAACTTCAATTCTTTACACTCACTCTGTTTCTTCATCTAAGCTTCTCTCCTCTCTTTCCCTTAAGGTCTGAGTGTAAGCCTGCTAGCTGATTTATCATCCTTTAATATCAGGTGTTTTAGCACGGGAAATACAAGGTAGATCCATTAGTCTTCCAAGTATTCCAAACAACTTTCTCAGTTACATCTCCTCACATACTCCATCAAACACACACACACACACACACACACACACACACACACACACAAGGCCAATCTGTATCTACTCTAAACTTAGATTAAGACACTGAAAATAAAGATGAAGGCAGTGATGGATTGGGAGAGAGGAAGGCAGAAAGGTAAAGAATGCTGAGAGAAAGAGACAGAGAGAAAGAGAGACAGAGAGAGAGAGAGACAAAGGCAGAAAGGTAAAGAATGGTGAGAGAAAGAGAGAGGGAGAGAGAAAGAGAGAACAGACAGAGAGAGAGACAGAGAGAGAGAGACCTGCTCCCTGTAATAGAAGCTCCTCATTACAGGACACAGGCTCTCTATAATTTTACTTGCTCACATTCCATGTTTCTGCAATCAGTCTCACACACACACACACACACACACACAGACACACAGAGAGAGAGAGAGAGAGACAGGGAGAGAGAAGAGCACCAAACAACAAGGTTTTCCCACAACTTGCGTGGACATAAACAAAATGCTGATGGATATGGGCCTGTTGGATGCAGAGTGGGTGCATAAATCCAAGTGGCTAAATCAATCACACTAGGCATGGGTGTCTACAGACTACAGGGAAAGATTCATTTTTCACTTTGAATAAACATTTCACCATAGCCTTTCTCTTGAAAAAGACAAAAAAAAACATTTACATTAGAACCGTCTGAAGTCTCTGTTCTCACACAGAAGAGCTATCGGTAATGCATGACCCATACATCCATGAAACTCTGATGCAAGACGGCATAACCCAGTTTGAAAAAAGCACTCTGAAATTGCACTGACAGCAACACAGAGGCAGGCTTCGACATGCAGTTTGATGGACGGCTGCAAAGAGAGAACAACATGTGGCTTCCCCGCGGCCCAAACATTATGGCAGCGACAGACACCATCTGCCTGTGGGACCACAGGTGGAGTCATGAGTCATGACTCGTAAATTGTGAATGATGACTCAGCATGTTTATTTCCATTAGTGTACACCGTTAGTGTAACTCAGAATGAAGACTGACTCGGACTGGGTTTCTCAAAAGCATTGTAAGTCTAAGTGGCCATTAATGTAACCCAGAATGTAGGCTGGATAGGACTGAGTTGAGTTTCCCAAAAGCATCATAAGTAACGTGTCTCTTACAAATGCCCTGCATTTCCTCAGCCTATTATCTGGCACCATAGTTGCTCAAAAATATTGTAAGCACATTTGCAGATCTGTGTGTGATCCATGGTGTTCAGGTGAGCATGTTTGGGAAACACACATAGAAACATAGATTCATAGAAGCTTAGATTCATTCTTATAAGGAAACTCTGCCCTGATCGGTGGTAAACAGTGTTCCTGACAAAGTAAGAATAGGGATGATAGAGAAGAAGTAATCAAATTTATTGGTTTCAAACTTCCAAAGTCAACTGATATCAAGTAGTAGCGAAGCTAGCGCCACCAAGTGCTTCTGCTCGGTATTACATTTCCCTACAGTATAGTCAGGAATCTCTCCAAAAGCTTAGGTTTCCCTCAACAATTTTTTGACTGGCCAATCACCGAACAGAGGGCTCTGGTATGCTCAATATTTTCAAAGTTCACAGAGAGTATCTGCCCACGAGGAAGGAAACATACGCCAACCCAGACGCTTTGCACACACACTTAGAAACAAATGCTTCTATCCAACACAACATTGCAAAGTGGGGTTTGATCAAACCTGGGTCACCTGTCTGTCAGTTGGCGACGTTGGTGACATTACTGCATTCCTTAAAAATATTCAACTTCAACAAATATATAAATAAAAATCATTAATAAACACTCAAAAAACACTACAGTTAAAAGACTAAAATGCGTGCACGCTCACACACACACACACACACACACACACACACACTCCTTACTGGCGAATACTCATGTAGCCAACCACAGTGGAAATGTGAGTCTGCCTTCATCATTAAACATCTGCCCTAATCATCAGCGCTTTCCTCTCATTAAGCTGTCAATTCAATAATTAAGATTTAGAAGCCACTACCAAATACACACACGCCACCAGGCATGACCTTGATCTCCTCCGTGACCTGAGAGAGAGCTGACGTATAGCACATACATACGGCATACATGCTCACATATGCATTTGTGTGTGTGTGTGTGTAAGACAGGTATGCAGGTGCCTGTAATATCACAAACACTGACACCTGCAAAATCTTCTCTCAGACAGATACTATTTTCTCTCTCTCTCTGTCTAGTACACATCTCTCTCTTGCTCACTTTCTCTCTCTCATTGTCTCATTGTCTCATCATGAGCTCATGGGCCATTAGTCTTAGTCAGATCAGAGGTGCAGCGTCTGAGTATGTGTATGTATGTGTGTGTGTGTGTGTGTGTGTCTGTAGGTCATCCTAGCTCCATCCAAAGGGAGTGCGAGTGAGAGGAGCGTGATGGGAAAAGAGCCTGTGGCGATGACTTCAGCAGGAGCATCATAAAAGCCCCCTGAGTGCGCGGGGCAGATGGAAACCTTCTCTCATTAGCCACTTTTTTCCAGCAGCACACAGGACACTTCTAGCACTGCTGCTGTCACTGCTACAGCCCCTGCTGCTACCGGGGATACACACTCACATGGTCATATCTCCACCCATGGCAGGACACACTTTTTTACTCTGTGTGTGTGTGTGTGTGTGTGTGTGTGTGTGTGTGCTTATAGGAGTGGTCGAAGTGAATTTGAAACTCAGACCCTTTCTCTCTGTCTTAAGACTCTTTCTCTCTGTCTGAAAAACACATACATAACGTTATATGCAAGCACATATGCGCGCACACGCACACACACACACTTGAACAGAGGCTTCTGTTGAAAGCAACTGGGTATGATGACCCCGATGACCTGCAGTAAAATGGACACACTCAAATACCCTGACCACAGCATGGCCACATGACCCTCATCACCTCAAACCCCCCAGCAGCTGAGTAAGACTAGTGTCCACTGCTGAGACCAAGCCACAGTGACCCTTTGACCTCTGTCTAGCCCTAGATGCTGTTTCCTGACAGGGCTAACCCTAGCTCGGGTTGATGAACAGGGCTCGGATGGGAAAGGAGCCAACCGTGCAGATATCCTCAGATATCCTACTCATCAGGATTTACTCACTGGGAGGTGAGCAAAAACCTGCACCAAAGTTCACAACAGTGACCCAATAACTGAGTGAAGGAGGTCTATGAATCTAGTGAACGCTTGGTAATGTTTGAACTCAGCAGCCTGTCAAACAGCATCCATCCCTTCCATTATCTCAATTCAATTCCATTGGCTGGAACTGTTTTGATTCACTACGTTTGTTTGTATCACTATGCTTCTATTACACCAGATCAGTATTCCAATACCAAGGTTTTTTTTTGAGTGTACAAGCAGAATGACAATATCTTGAAAACTGTGAGGTAACAAAGAGACACAATCAGAGCCTTTTTTTTAATTAATGAAGGGAATTGCTCAAGTGTTCAGGTTGTAACATTTTTCTTTAATGCATTTTATATTCTACCAATCAGAGGGGTGGACTGGTCATGATTGGACTCCGAGGGCAAAACAGAAGAAGGAGGGGGAGGAAGAGGAAGAGGAGGAGGTAAATTTTCCAAAATCTCCACAGGAAATGTCAGTTTCATGAGAACCTCATAAGACAAAGAGTCCTCAACGGACACAATGGCAACATGGCATTCTCCACTCTCAACTAATCATCTGGCTCAGAGAGATTCCATTCCATCGACAGAGCGTGTCTGTGGGTGTTCTCAGCTCATCTGACTGAGTGCGGAGCCATCGTCAGGCAGGCAGACGTGTGAGTGAGCCCAAGTGTCTCACACACACTGGACTTCTGATCTGGGGAGCAAACTCAAGCAGCTTTAGTCCGCTCCCAACAGGTGGGCCTCTCATTAACTTCACTTTTTCTCCAGAGTCGTTTGCTGGTTAAAACTCTCACAAACTCTGAATTCCACAGGCCTTCTTCCCTCATGAATTTCAGATTATTTTTCACAGTTTAACAGATTCACACATGTATCCCAGAAGCAGGTTTCAAGATCAGTACTCTTTTGGGATTCCCTCCACAGTAGCTTCCCTATTACATCTCCTCAAACTTCTCACAAGTTCTAAATACCACAGGAACCCTATCACACATGGCTCTCTCGTTAGTTTGGCTTTGCTACTCCACAGTTACTGTTTCATACTCCCACTAACACCAAACCCCCGCAGTTGACTCTTTCACAACAACAGATGTCTCATTCATTCTTCTGGTTCCACTCCACAGTAGTTACTATCTCACACCTCCACAGTCTATTACCATGCCCTATCATTTCTTTATTCCTGTTTCGTCCACTGAGCATAATACTGTTCTACTCTCTGTGACACCACTGTTCACAGAAGCTTGCCCTTCTCTTGTTCCATTCTATATATTATTCCGTATAGCAGGTCTGATTTTACACTTGCTGCAGAGGCAACAGATTTTTTTCAAGAAAAAACTAGATGTTCAAATTTTCCCCGTCTCCTGAATGTAGGTTTTGTTTCACCTAGAATAATAATTACACATCACTCTTTATGATCCACCAGAGGCTCTAGTTTCAAGGACATCACAATTTAGCGGGTTTTGTTTTTGGCTTGTTTTCCAGAGAACATTTGGACATAAATACATGCCACTCAACTTCACGGGTCCCTGTAAAAAGTCTGCGATACTAATACAGAACAGATCCCTTTCAGAATGAAACCAGTCTTGAATGTGCATCAGGGAGACGATGATGTATCCCTGTATTCTTAGCGTTGAACAATCAGACATCTTCAAAGAGGGACATGGTGTGTCAAAATGTAGGTATATGTATGTTTCCTGGTGTGTGCGTCTGTGATTGAGTGACAGTCTGTCAATCAAGCTTCTATAAAGGTATATTACAGTCATCACAGGCCACCAGGGACAGTGTTTGGATCCCTAAAGCAGGCTGCTGGGTTTGGCAGCGCCCTGCTGCACAACGCTACGCTAGGCTAAGCCAAGACATGAGCTCACTGCCCAGAAATCATTTCCTTGAGAGGAAGAGAAAAAAAATTATAATTTCTCAATTATCGCTGCAGTGAAAGGAGGCTTTCACTTGGGGCATCGTGCACTTTACACACACACACTGTAAAGATCAACAGACAGGAAACACAACAAAAACGACAGCATTGGGGAGGTAGTGTGGAGGAGTGTGTTCCTGACTCCTGGTGTGTGTCTACAGCCTGTAAGTGCTGACAGGATAGAATGTCAGTCTTGGGTTAATCAGTGTATGTGCGTGTGTGAATGTGTGTGTGTGTGTGTGTGTGTGTGTGTGTGTGTGTGTGTGTGTGTGTGTGTGTGTGTGTGTGTGTGTGTGTGTGTGTGTGTGTGTGTGTGTGTGTGTGTGATTATCCAGGACTGTGACACCCTCACACAAACAGGTCTATTTTCCACTCTCTCTGTATCTTTCACTCTCAGTCTCTCTCTTTCTCCTCAGTCCTCCACGTACATCTATATTTGTCTAATCTGTTTTAGAAAAAGGGGTGATGAATAACATGGGGTGAGTGGAAGTGCACACAGTTGATCAAAGTGTGCTTTTCTTGCAAGCTACTTTGTGTGTGTGTGTGTGAGTGTGTGTGTGTGTGGTTAGACTGATGGTATCTGGAGTGGTTCCTGATGTCTCCTGCTGATGTACTGTGGGCCTCAGGTGTTATTAGTGGTGTGTGTGGTCAGGTTGTGTGCATTTGCCTCTTCCTCTCTTTCAGTGCATGTCTGTCTGGATCTCTCTCTCTCTCTCTCCCTCCCTCTATCTCAAGACAGTGTGTGTTCCTCTCAGCTCCACATGCTTCTACCTCTGTGTGTGGGAGACTGGGTATTTGTTTTCTAAAAGACTCATTAAAGACTTGCATTGTTTTGTTTTCATGAATCAGAAACCGCAACATTACAAACTCATAAGTTCCAGATGTCAGTCTGGCCAGCCAGTCAGTCTGGGTGAGGACTACCTGGAAGGGCTTCCTGCTCTGAAGAAGCCTTCAGTTTCTCTGGGACAACCGACCAGGTCAAGACTCCAGATCAGCTATATGATGACTGAGCTGGTCAGAACTCAAGATTAGCTAGGCCTACGTGATGACTGACCCGCTCAGCAGCATAGATATGCTGCAATGACTGGTACAGTCAAGACTATGGATATGTTATGTAATGATTGATGTGCTCAACAGGGTCACACAGATCTATATAAGGACTAACACGGGAATGTGGATTTACTCACTGATGTTCTTTTAGTGTTGGAGGAGCATAGGGGGGAACAATGCTGTGACGGTGGTATAGTGGTTAAGGAACCTGGCTAGCATGCAAGTAGCCTGGAAAATTGTGGGTTGCCTGGCTGCCACTGTTGTGCCCTTTAGCAAGACACTTAGCCCTAAATTGCTCTAAGGGAGACTGCCCCTGATGTAATCGATAGTCGCTTTGGAAAAAAGTGTCTGCTAAATGTATAAATGGAATAAGACAAAGCCCAAAATTTATATATCACTAAAGTGCAAACTTACTCTTTGCACAACCCCATACTAATGACTCCTGTGCATGTTGCTGAGGCAAAATAACAACAAAAAAAACTGATTACCAGTGGCCATCTGCATTTGACAGATATCAATTTTCCAACCACAAAGGTGCCAGCAGAAGGATGAAGCAAAGTACTCTGCACAGAGAGGGTGAGAGTAATATAAGTGATATTTTCAGCACTGATGTTGCCAGGTTGGCACATTAAAACAGCCCAGGTTAGAGCCAAACTGGCCCTCATCCCACAGTAGTCACCAGAATACTCTGAAGAACATACCAGCACACAGACTTTGCAAAGGGCCAACAAGTGTGAAGAATGAAAGGCAGATGGCCACTGACTGAAGACACGGCATAAAGACACTTTTTATGGGGAATAAGAACAAACGCACGACTAGAAGGTCACTCCAGATTTGCTCAAGGTCATATTTGTCATATCATATTAGTGATTTGTGTGCTTTATAACTGGTTTATTACATCTTCATAATCAGTGAGACTTCAACAGAGCCTACAACTCCAAACAATTGCTTCATTCATTTCTGCCAGAGTGACAACTTCATGTGCCAGTCAGCTGTGGATAATAGCTTTACAAGGGCCTTGAATGATATCACCTTTAATAGTTTTAGCAATATATTCTTCTGACACGTGATTCCCAATGACGCTTGTTTGAAATATGAATTGAAATCATGCTTAGAGCAAGAGGAACAAATCACTGAAAATTAAGTAAGTGTGAGGCATTGTTCAAATAAACCAGTTGTGTCCATTTGTTAGAACAGAGCAGGTTCTAAACTTTCTGACCCCATTTGTAAAGGGTCGTAAAAAATTACGCCAAAGGGTGAGTCACACTAAAATGACAGCTCAACGTCAGGCTCTTCTGGCCATCTCAGACACTTCCAACAGCTGCTCAGCGAAGTACATAAAGAGAGGAGTTTAAGGGCTCTTTAAAGTCTGCCAAGTCCTCGCTGTTCTGAGAGAGGGATTCATTGTACCACTGCAGCATTTGACAAAGGGACAAAACCGTAGTAAAGCACGGACCACATAATGAAAAAGAGTTACAGCTACTCTTTTGTGTTTCCATGTTGTGATGCAGAGACATTTAGAATCAGTCTAAATTTGTCAGAAAAGGTCAAATGTTACATGCATACCATGTTAAATCATCATTCGATGACACGTTCAAATTTATGAATTTAACAGAAACATTTATCCAAAGGAATGTTCATTTCAAGACAGGGATGCATTTGAATTGAAATTACAGCCTTAGCATTACAAAAGGCGTTGGAATGACTCTGAGCTGTGGAGATTCTCATATGAAGTTTTGCACCCTGGAGATTGTCAGCTTAGAGGAGGACCACTAATGCATAGCCAGTGCAGAAACATCAATCTTTGGACAGGCAGGGGATCTGACGTGTTGCAAGTCACTTGTGTGTTGGCGGCTAGTAACCCTCTCATCTGGAGTGGCTGTGCATCTCCATAATGGACCATTTCTGGTTGTTTGACTCTTGACCTGCAAGCCCTATTCACCCCATTCAGAGCTACAGGTTGCTCTGGAGAGCTACTATAGATGAAGGTCTATGGGGGATGGAGAGAGAAGAGAGGAAAAAAGTGAAAAGAGCGTAGGGAGGAGTAATAGATGAATAAAGGGAGGAGAAGAAAGGTAGAGGATGCTGTGAATGAGGAGGAGGAGGAGGAGAGGAGGAGAAGTCAAGAGTAAAAAGGGATTGGAGGAGAAAGGAGGAGGAGAAGGAAAAGGAGAAGAAAAAATGAAGAGAAACTCCTAAGGAGGCACAAGACTGAGGGTGTGCTGAAGAGAGGGGAGGGACACAGAGGTCATAGGTCCAATCCAACCAATCACAACCCATGCTTTGATGACAGGCGCCCATTCAGTGCCAATTACACAGGGCAATACAACCACCAGTGCATTCACTGCCAAACAGCCTCCCTGTGAAAGCAGGGGAGGGGACTTATGCAAAAGTCATCCGGCCGCCACTTTAGTGCATGACCATTCAGGACAGCTATCACTCATCCCACCAAACAAAAACCCTCAAGGGGGGGTGGAAGCCGTGCCTGGTGGGAAGGCTTGTCTTCTGACATTAAGCCAGGCATTCAGACACAGGGGGGAGGAGTCTCCAATTGGTGTTCTCCAATCCTAGCAGCCCCCAGGACTAAAGGAGACACATGGTAGTCACAAGCCTCCTAAAATGGCTTCCTATTCACTCTCCTTCTTGCCGCATACTGAGGTGCCATTTTTCTGTAAGGCTGTTAGCACTGTAGCTTAGTACCATCGGAGTCAATAGGGAGGCTAAAGAGCTGTTCACATGAACCATGACCTCAGGCTAGGAAAATGTCATTCCAGGAGATTCAGACAAGCCTTTCAGCTCCCTGGAGCCAATCTCAGTAAAGTCTCCCTCCTCAGGGGCTGCTCACTGGACTCACTACAGGCCTATAAACCCAGTGCCTTTCTCCAGGCTGATCCGAGTCATATAGGATTGCAGACAGCCAGCATGTGTAGGTCTAGCACATAGGCATGCATATATACCAACCTATTAACCTCACACACAACTCTTTTCAGTTTGAAGTTGCACACATACACACACACACACACACACACACATACACACACACACACACACATGCATGTACGCACACGCACACACATCTAAAGTATACTTTCAGCACCTGCTTTAATGCCCTCCTGCCGGTGAATCCCGAAGCTTTCTTCCACTATGGGCCCCCGGCCCCCCAACATGCAGAGAGACAGCCACAGGGCAGAGCGAGGCAGGCGAAAAGACAGGAAAGAGACAGAGGGAGGGAAAGAGACAGAGAGAGAGAAAGAGAGAGATTGGCAAAAGACAAAGAGGAAGAGAACACCAGAGAAGAGGGGGAAAGTAAAAATGGAATGTTGACTACTATAAAGTTGACTGATATTTAGCATTTGACACTTTCATCTGAAGCGCTATGGACTAAATCATCAGATTTAGGAAACAAACCCAGGATGTTTGTGTGTGTGGTGTGCTGTTCTAAGAAAAAATGTTAAGTATTATCATATTAAATAATTTAGAATACCAAGGGGCATAGACTTAGACCGTCACTTCTGGTCTCGTCGGGCCATTTGCATTAGATCAGCATCAGGTCATGGCCAGATGGGAGCCTGACTGGAGCCGGGTCAGAGACACATGCAACCTAGGGGAACTGCTTCACAGAGGCTAACAGATTAGGGAAAATACACATTTAAGTCAGGATGTGAGTCTCCTGGGAAGAGAACCCCAGACATGACAGAGCAGCTGTGAGTTAAAGTGGCAGACGGACACCAATACAACAGGGAAAAGAAGAGAAGATACAGAGACACCAAAGATAAGAAAGAGAGCAGAAGAGAGAGAGAGAGATGAGAACAGAATGAAACAGAGGCAGAAAGACAGAGGAGGATGAGAAATATGGAGGCAAGGAGAAAAAAGAGAAACAGAAATAGACAGAGAGGGAGAGAGAGAGAAAGAGAGAGACAAAACCAGACAGAGATAGTGATGACTAAACACAGCCTACAGCATCGGAGGCCCAGCACACACACATCGGAAGCAGAGGACACACACACACACACACACACACACAGGATGGGTCCCGGCAAAAACAGGAGCAGCAGAATAATATAAAATGGCAGTCTGTGGTTTCACTTTCTCTCTCTCACCCTCCTCTCTTCTCTCCCCTTCCTTTGCCCTTTCATTTCTGCACATTGTACTTGCACATTGACTGGTTTTCCCTATGCCCTTGTGTGTGTGTGTGTGTGTGTGTGTGTGTGTGTGTGTGTGTGTGTGTGTGTGTGTGGAGAATAGTGATGAGAGGTTGGAAGGCAAAGGGGTCCGGTGTGTCTGCCATCTTGCGTGTAGCAAAGGGAACATGAGGGGCCTGAGGCCGGGTCGCTCAGAATCCAAACACACACACACACACACACACACACACACACACACACACAAATGCATATGTGAGCATGTGAGCACACACACACAGATTTCATCCCCATAATGGATTACGTGTCAGAGAGGTATGCCGTCTAGACCTGTTACAGAGCTCTGCTGCATCACACGTACAGAAAACACTTAGACACACAGGTACAGATGCCTACATACACTTGTGCATACACAAAGACACACACAAACTCACAAACACACACACACACACACTCACAGTGATATACACATGCTGACAAGTCATACATGTACATCACACACCCACCAACACACACACTCAAATTCAAATTCTTCTGACACTTACCAATGTAACAACATATCCATATGTAACCCCCCACCCCGCACACACGTACACAGATACACAAACACAGAGACGGATATTTACAGGGAAAGATCTCCCAACACACCCACAAATAGTAACACATAACACACATCCCAAGTGTCTTCCATATTATGAACCCAAATGCTTTCCTAAGTCTCTGAATGACCCCCACAGGGGTGTTATCCACCATGCCCACCTTTGGGAAATGTTTTGTTGGGTGACAGGATATGAGAGACTGTTTCATTAGGCAAGTGTGACTGAGGAACTGAATGGGAGCTTATTATTGTGTGTGGAAGTCTCAATATAATTTCACTGTATTACATTTGGTGTTGTGCTGAATAGACTTGTTTGTGTGGGCATGTGTGTGTGTGTGTGTGTTTGTGTTAGTGGGTAGCCAAGCTTGCTCATGTCTTGAAAACAAATGTTCTTGTGCATGTTTGTGGATGTGGGCAGCTTGATGGATGTGTGTGTGTGTGTGTGTGTGTGTGTGTGTGTGTGTGTGTCTGTGTGTGTGTGTCCAGACGGCCTCTCTCAGTCCTTATCCTGATTACACTCATAAGGAAGTGTCTGGGTTGCTTCCACTGGTGTGGCCAAAGCCTCACAGCTACATGTGGAGAGAAAGAAAGACAAAGACAGACACACACAGAGAGAAAGAGAGAGAGAGAGAGAGAGAGAGAAAACACTGAAGATCCCAGGATAGGACAAATGGTAAGCGGCTTATTCATTAAGGTGCAACACAAAGGGAAGACACTAGACTATGAGCTTCTGCTTGGTATGTGTCAGAATCTCATAAAAAAGGCTACAAGCTTATTGGCCATCCAGATGTTGCTTAGGCAGTTTGCTAGGAGACCTTAACATGCTAAGAAATCTAGTTTGCTAGGAGACAGTGATTGTTGTAAAGTCCTAGAATGTTTTGGCCATTTTAGACAGATTCATCACAAGTTCGTCACACATTTTGGCCAGCCTATGGGCCTTTGAATATGCTGGAAATTAGGTTCTTGTATGTGTGTGTGTGTGTGTGTGTGTGTTTCTGCATGTGGAAGAGAGAGTGTGTGTTTGTGTGTGTAACTGTATGGTGTATGTGTGTGTGTTATGTGTATCTGCATCTGTGTGTGTGTGTGTGTGTGTGTGTGTGTGTGTGTGTGTGAGTGAGTGAGTGCGGAAGAGAGAGAGTGTGTGTGTGTGTGTGTGTGTGTGTGTGTGTGTGTGTGTGTGTGCGTGTGAGCGTGTCTAAGTGTGAGGGCATTCAGAGGAATTTCCTGTCGTCTGTAGCTATCGCAAAAAATAACAACATCCTGCACTGGATGTCACTGTGGTGACATTTCCACAATGGCAGCTGATAAAGTATTTGGCTTCGCGACGGTTGGGGAACAAAGGCATCAGGAGGAGCAGTGGGATGCTACTCCACTCGAGTCATGTGGAAATCCAGTCAATTGTGTCACACTCCCTGGATGCGGCCAAGAAATCTAACCCAAACATAAAGCAAGTTTCTGTGCCAAACGCGTAGGGGAGAGATTCCAGCGTGCGGTGTTATGATTTGCCGGACTTGTTTAGGAAAAAAGACCTTCCGTGTGTTCGGACATAGTGCATTCCTACGAGATGTCCAGGAATGCTGCAGTTTATCAGGAAGGAGTTTCCCCATTCCAAGGGTGTGGACATTCCATCCATGCTAAAGGCAGAATAAAACGGTCATCTAACAAGCCATCATTTCCCACTCCCACCTACTAAACTAACTACTAAAGACATGACTACAACTGTGAACATGACTTGTCCCAATACTATAGTATTTGCAATACTACTGTAAATTATAAATTGTAAATACGCTTTAAGTACGCTAAATAAATATAACTGAATGGAACTGGATTGAACTGAATTAGAAACCAAACGAGTGTATCCATTTCCACAACTCCATGACTGCATGCTATGGACAACAGTATAATGGGCTCAGATGCAAATGCTCAAGACTGGTCTCTAGTTTAGCTAATTGTGGGTGTTTAGCTAATGCCAGCCCACTTGATGTGCACTGTATGGTCTGTAGGAGTGCTGAGACGGTGGGAGTCCTCCCATGTGTTTTACGACCACCATCTGGCCTTACTCTTATTGGCTTCTCCATTAGCATAGCGCTAACACTGGGGATAATGGGACCTAATGAGGGAAATCACCTGGCTTAAAGCACCACAACAACCAAAGAGTCGTCAGAGAGAGTAAACTAGGGCAAACATGGCAGCACTTTCACTTTCCTGGAGCTGTTTGACATTTTTCCGCTCAATGCCTCCTGCTCAGAGGCAACCACAGCAGGTATCCACCAAAAACAATCCATCTCCATCTGCCTCACTAGGTAACACTAATGATATACAGTATGTGAGTGGTATTGGCTTGATGTCTGTGATGCTGTCATCCTAACAAAGTGGAAAGTGAAGCCTGGTTCATGCTGTAAAATGAAATGGTCAACAATTATTCACCTCTCGTATGTGTGTGTGTGTGTGTGTGTGTGTGTGTGTGTGTGTGTGTGTGTGTGTGTGTGTGTGTGTGTGTGTGTGTAAATGTGGTGTAATGGATGATTCATCCATTCCCTCACTCTCCACCTCAACCTGGTTTGTGGTGAGTGTTCTGGCTCAGAACACAGGTGGGTGCCACACATTGGTGATCGTTAGTAAAATTTCCTTCAGGACTGTAATGTGTTCTGGATGGCTTTCCTATAAATAGTGTTGTTGTTGTTGTTGTTGTGTGTTTGTTGTTGTTGAAGTAAATTTATGGGAGTACTCACCATATTGACAGCTGGCCCCGGTGAAGCCCGCAACGCAGTCACAGAGCTGGGCGGAGCCCAAGCGACACACTCCGCCGTTAAAACACACACCGTCGCTGCACACCGCTGGAGGAGGACAGAGAGGAAGAGGGAAAAAAGAGAATGTCAGAGACAATGAAAAGCAGACAGAAAACAAATCCTTTGATCTTTTTACAACATGTAAGGCTACTAAGCTGAAAATTAATTCTCAAGTCTCATGTGTCTTAAGGACTTCCACTCACAGAAAGAAGAAAAAAAAAGAGAGAAAGAAAGAAAGATAGAAGGGGAGATGTAGAAAGGGGGGCAGAAAGAACACAGCAGCTCAGGGAAATAAAGAAGAAGAGAGCGACAGATCATGAAAAAAAGGTGATGAGAAGAGTGCAAACACCTGGCCAGTCTGACCATCCCAACATGTCATCATCTCCCCTCAGTCATCACCTCCTCCACCCCATTCTATCACCTGCTCTTATCACTGCAGCTTCAGCACCTCAGAACACATGAGACCTGACACTGACATAAACACACAATCACTCTTTCTCACACACACACACACATACACACACACACACACACACACACATACAATAATCTCCCCTGCATGCAAACACACAATCTCACACACACACACACACACACACACTCAGTCTTCCGAGTTTGTGATGATGAAGCCTCTCTCTGGGCATTGGGCCAAGCCCTAAGGTAGAAAAATCAAGGCAAAAAAAAAGCGAAAGAAGAAAAGAGAAAGAATCTCCCAGTGATGTCCCTGTGATCAGTGATAGCCATCAGCTGGACAGGTTCCTCTTGTTTATCCTGGAGAAAGAGGAGTTGAGATAGCAGCATTCACTCGTTCTGCCTGAAACCAGAGCCCCAGACTAGCAGTGAAGGATGAAGACTGAAGTCAAGGGATTCCCGCTGTCAAGGGATTCAAACAACACTGTGTGGGTTTTGATAACCCAGGTGAGGATGCCTGGGAGAAAATACAGCCTGTAAATCAAAGCATTGAGTTTAATGAGACCAACCATAATTTCTGCACTGCTGTTACTAATAGACACCTGATCCATAGTTCACATATGCAGGCATTTGAAGACAGTAAGTCAAGGAGAAAAACACTTCACTCTGCTAAGGACCCACCTTAACTTGGGACAATTCAGCCAGACCTGTACCTAATTAAAGCCAGGTCTGGGTCAGTCACAGGTAAGTTCTGGGCCAAGCCTGCAACCACAGACTGTACATTAAAAGGCTGAGTTGGCACTGGGCAAATCCTCCCTTTCAGGGAAATCCTCTCTCATTTCCAGCATAATATAGAGATTGTGTGTGTGTTTGTGTGTGTGTCTGTGTGTGTTTGTGTGTAAACAAATCCAAACGTGGAGTACAACTATGTGCTCCTTATCTCCAAACATATGGAGTTCTTAAGTGTGCCTAGACTATTTATCATCTAATTCACCTCACGCACGCAGACACACACATAAACACAGCAAAGACCCTATAACCAGAGAACAAATTTACTTCAGGCACATTTGGTACCCACAAGAGGAGAAATCCCCTCACACACACAGAGAAATTTCAACTCACACATGCATGATACAGTCCCTGTAGTCACTCAGTTACATAGTGTCACTCAGAAAAAGAATTGTTATTAACAGATGTCATGATGCTGTTGGCTTTCATAGTCCCTCTTCGGTGGTAAAATGTCAAACAGAACATTATTCTGTTTATATGACATTTGTATGACAACACACTTATTATATGTGTTTATAGTTTCCCATGTTACATGGCACTGGGGAAACAAAATAAACAGTCGCACACCATGTCCAACACTGCTACATAGAACTCTTGCTATCCAATCAAAGTACATAACATCTGTGCCCTTTCAAATGTTCCAATGTCACGTAACACACTTGTCACCCTTTCAATAGGACTTCACATGCTCAGTCATGGTTTGCACTCTACTACTCCAGGCTTTGGCTTTGGGGAACTGGCGTTTGTCTCAGAGGTGTCAACTTCTAGGAGAGCAGGAAAGCCAAACAGAGACAGCTGGAACGAAGACAGCACAGGTGCGTGCTACCATCACATTCCACTGCACACACACACACACACACACACACACACACACATGTACACACACACACACAAACACACAAAAGACCATGTGCACCCACAAATCAAAAACTGAAATGGAAATAACAGTGTTAAACATATTTGCACCTCTGTGTGTGTGTGTGTGCGTGTGCATGTTCAAGCATCTTCTGTTCTAAGAATATCAGCACGTTTGAGGAAATGTCTGAACTGTACCACCCCTCTCCTCCTTCTCCGTTGTGTGTTAACAGTATGTGTGTGTGTGTGTGTGTGTGTGAGTGTGTGTGTGTGTGTGTGTGTGTGTGTGTGTGTGCTGCTAATCTATGGTGGTATTCAGTCTTGCTTCTCTTCCCAGCGCTCCTGGGCTGATAAGCCCTAGACTGCAGGCCATGAAAGGAGGGAGAGTGAGACTGAAAGAGAGAGGGGTGGAGAGAAAAAAAATGAGAAGAGGTGGAAAGGGAGGAGGCCATGTGCATTTTTCTGTTCATCTAATCCCTTCACCAATTACACAAGAATCACTTTCCCACCACAATCTCTCTCTCCTTCTCTCTGTGTCTGTCTCTCTTTCTCTCTCTCACACACACATGCAAACACACACAGACGGTCAACTGGAAATCAAATGGAACGAATCATCAAAAAATAGCTTTAAGAATTTAAACTTTTTGAACATCCACAATGGAAATCCTACAGCAAAACCAGTGCTATATACATACTTTTTAAAGCCTTTTGTTTTGATTACCTCTGAAGAACAGATTGGATTTTGTAGGCTCTAACAGGTGTCTTTTACAGGGATATTTTCCCTCAGCTTAACAGCAGTGCAAGCCATGGTGCGAGAGCCCAGATTGCCCTGTGAAATATCTAAATCCTCATAAAACATGCGCATAAGTGGAACCATAACACGTGTGAAGAGATTAACTTTATCAACCAAATCAAATAATGTCCTCACTCAGCACAGTGCAACCTGATAGCCAGCAGATCATACAAAAATGGGAAAACTGAACACTAAAATCATAGCACTGGCCTGAGCTGAGACAGAGAAATGAGATGGCTGGGAATAGAGGAGAGACAGGCAATGAGAGAAAGAGACATACAAAGATAGAAGGAGTAAAGTAGACAAAGATCACGAGACAAAGGGACAGATGAAGAGAACAAATAAAGGAGATAGAAAAAAGACAGACAAAAAGATTAAAAGAGAAGGAATACAGATGTAGAGGAAAAGATAGATAGATAGAGAAAGACCAAGTTGGTGAAAAAAGAGAGAGAAAAAGAGAAAAATGGAGTAAATGTTGGTAAATGGTTTTGCGAGGCCCCTGTCGTCTCCCAGGTGGCAGACACTCATCGGCTGTGTCTCTGATTGCATTCTGGCTGTGGCCCCTCACACCTGGTCTTAACCCTGCTTGTGCACGTATGTCAGCTGAGGAACGCTGTCTCACAGTGACCCACAACACCCGCTCCGCCTCACCACCCTCCACCCTGCTCACAGCCAGCACAAACACATCATAGAGACACACCAACACCAACAGCTGCTGCCACTGACCTCTTCGCGAATCTGCTGCTGTGATGGAAATGGTAAATGGACAGGATGTGTCCAGCGCTTTTCTCCCTTAAGCACTCAAAGCGCTTCACAATTTCGTAGCTCACATTCACCCATTCACACATACACTCATTCACCAGTGGCAGAGACTGCCATGCAAGGCACCAACAGGAGCAGTTTGGGGATCAGTGCCTTGCTCAAAGACACTTCAATGGGTTCAGAAGGACCTGGACATCTGCAAAAACCACTGCTCAACTTTAAAATGACACTCATTTGTGTGGCACTGTGGCATTGTGACCATATGCAGGTTTTCTGGAATTGTGTGTTTCACCTGCACGACCTTTTTCATTCCTATGTCAACTACACAACACATCATTATTCCACACTAGCTGATCCTGGAGAACACACAGGCCTGCATCCAAATCAGATTTGGCCTGTATCTGGTGCCAGACCTAAACCGGACTTGGGCCAGATGTGCTCCACAGTCAGCGGCTTTCTGACCTGAACTGTGAGGATGTGCACAGAGCACTGATTAACACTCTCCTGGGACACAGGAACAAACTGCCAGTTCAAGGTTCTCTGGTACAAAAAAAAAGCTCAACTGCTTATACCTTCCTTGCAAATTCAAAGAGAGACCAATTATTAAAAAGAAAATAGGGACTAGTCTTTTTCTCATTTTTGTGCCGTGCTAAAGTGCTGCAATGCAATTACATCACTTCCCTTAATCAGTCCATCCTCCTAGGAAGCATGGTGACAATGAGAAAAGTAGCAGGAATCACACTCCTCTCATGACTGCCAACAGCAACGAGCACTCTGACAATCCCAGGAATGAGACTAAATGCTGGTTCAAAGGATCACTTTTTCCGTCGCAACAAAACATCCCAGTGATGATGACATCACCCCCAGCTGTGCGTGCCTCTCGCCTGCCGACCCCTCTGTCTGACCAGCGCTGTGACCAGCCTCCTGACTCACCACAGAGGGCTTAAATTACATTACTTCTACCTCACAGTCACGAAGGGAAAGATGATATTTCTTTGGGATGCTGACATCTTTTAAGAAATCAGATGTGAGGAAGCCTTTGCTGTACTGGTAGGATGTCAGGAAATAAAAAAAAATGAATAAAAAAAATTTATGTACACATGAACATCCAGTGAGACAGTGTGATGCGGGGTATAATCAAGGGAGATGTAGAATCAGTCTTCTCTCTATCAGTCCCCAGAACATTAATGCTGGGAATTTGATAATCCCCTCAGGATAACACTGGGGAGAGTGGAGTTGGAGTAGGAAGTAGGAAGAGATGGGGTCAGTGATTATGGGACTGAGTTCATCTGAGTTCAGGGTCACTGACCCAAGTTGAGTTAAAAAGAGATCAAGATGTCATGATTTAAAGTATTATAAGGCCTTAAATGACTTCCCCTTGAGAGGTAAAAAGACAAGATAGATAGATAGATAGATCGATAGATAGATAGATAGATAGATAGATGGATGGTCTATTATCCCATAGGAAATATAACAATTTCGAGCAAATCTTGACCAAAAGTCAAGTGGTTATCCAAAGATGTGACATGACAGAGGTGCTCAGTTTATTCCACTGATCTCTGGTCAGTCCTTTTTCCACCAATAGAGGTGTGAACCACAGAGAATCTGGCAGCTGACCACGGCCAAGGCCACTCTTTGCTCCCTCACGCCTGATAATCAGCCTTGAAATAATCTCTTCCCCAAGACGTGGCGCAGCGAAGCGAATGTGCTAAGACTCGCCCTCGCCCAGTCCATCCGTGGGATCGCCTCCACTGCAAACTCTTCTCACAAGATTATCGGCAGAAGGGGGGTAGGAGGGAGGGGTCAACAAGGGCCTAAAACGTCATTCTTAGCTGAGCATCCCATGGGAACACTGAAGAAAATTCTAGAACTTTTGATTTCAGCACCTCGCTAGCACCGAAACGCAAGCAAAAGTCTCAAAAATACCTTTCCAGAGCTCAACTCCTCCCAGAGTCAAAACTGAACACCTCACTAACTAACTCACAGCTAAAATCAGACACACCAACCCAAAAGTCAATATGTACCACCACCAAAAGTCATCCAAGACATGTAATATGTAAAGCATGTCCATCCAAACATGTAATATTTAATTAGAAAATCAGGTGGCTTGTCAATAATTTCAGAACTACTCAAAACTGTACAAATCAACACATTTGTCTCACTCAAAATATTCAATTTAGTAATTTCCCAAAGGTTTTCATTCATAGTACTATATGCACCAGGATCCACTTTATTAGTGTTGAAGGGATGTGGGGAATGGAACCCTGGGATGAACCAGAAGCGACACATCAATCATATGAGCCCCACAGCAGCTACGGTTTTGTGAAGCTCTCTGTAATTGGTGAGCTCTAACTACCAAGCACATGTAAAGGGCAACACAGTGTTTCAAGCAGCAAATCATGCAAGGCTCCACAGAGGAATGTGTCAAATAAAAACGAAAGGCTGCTGATGGTAAACCCCTGGTAAGACCAGTAGAGCAGCAGAAGAGAGGAGTAAGGCAGGTCTTTCCCTCACCAGAGACACTTTCTACGCTACAAGGCTGTGTTTGTAGGTGGCCTTGTACAGACAAAAATATTCTCTGCTCTGCCATTTGCAAGTGAAATGTCTCAATTTGCAGGCAACTTTCAAAGAGGTAACTGTTGGGTGAGATATGATAATGGTGTGATTCCACAGAATGGGAAAATCCCAAAAGGATGGGGGGTGGAATGTTTTTGGCAGAGGCCTGGATGCCAGTACGGCAAGACAGACAAACAAACAAACAATCTGGGAGGTTACTAGTCAGGGATTGAGGCAGTAAGGGGACTAGCAGCAAGCCCAACTCATTAGAGGTTCTGCTCCCCTCAGTAGCAGCAAGCAAGGGAGATTGATTTCTATCTGCCTGAAGTTTCCACTACAAACTATCCAATAGCCTTGCAGAGGTCAGGTCAGTCCGGCTCATCCAAGCTGTTTGTTAGTGACGTTAAAATTAACAGCCTGGCGGTAACTCTGCAGCACTGGCATTGTGTGGTGGGAGGACAGGGCTTCTGTAGGGCCAACCTAAGACACAGACACACACACACACACACACACACACAGACGGGCTGGATTGTGCTTGTGGGCCACCCAGGGAGGACTTTTCAGCTCATGGCTCGAGCTGCTCAAGCTTACTTGGCCCTTCTACACATGCAAACTCCCATCCCCATCCCCACTTGCGCTATGGCAGTTTCCGCCCTGGCAAATTGTGCTCACACAAAAGGACCAGTTTCCCCATTCAGAGGTTAACAAGAACCCTCATCTAACAACTACACACACCCACACATACACACATACACGGAGCATCCTTTCTCTATTTCATGGCCATCCCATTGTTGTGATCAATCAATCAGCTGCCTTTTTCTGTTTTGTTTTCCTTTAACTCCTGGCCATAAGGGAATTCAGCAGTCCTGGGGCTGACTGGTTATTGTGCGTCCACTGCAGAGGTCACTCGAGTGCGGCTGAAGTGGACGGACATCCGGGCACCCAGGGACCGGCGGGCCAGACAAGAGCTCCTCTCATCTCCACAACACAGACTCAATCAGAGAAGTCATCAAGTCAACTGGCTGCCCTTCACCGACACAAAGAGAACACCTAAATTGCACTTGCAATTGCAGTCAGGTTGGTTCCATGCTATTGTACTGTGTGTGCTCTCTGCTCTCTTTGTCAAACACTGAAACAGAAAAAGATCTTCACCCTGCCCCCAGAGTTCATGAACAATGATTTTTTTAAGTATTTGTTAGTGATAGGACCAGACATTTGTCTCTGTGTATTTAACACAACATTTCCATATACAAAACATTTATTTTCCTCAAGAGTGGCCTACAATTGCCAAATGCCTGGGTGTGCTCTTGCAGGCTTCAGTAATGGTACGACCTCCTGAGTCTATTGTTCTAACATAAGCAGAAAATTTTTTGTGAATTCCTGTGTTTTCATCATGCATAGCACGATACTCTCTTTATCTACTGTTGAGACTATGCAGTGCATCTGTATCAGAGATTTAAAACATACACAACCAGAGCGGTTTACATTAGGTATTATTCATTGCTATACAGTAATGAGCTGATAATTTACAAAAGGACAATAAACTTCAACAAAATGGAGATTTGGAGTTGGCAATCTCCTCCAGTAAAGTGAGCTGGATGAGAAAGAGAGAGATGAGAACAAAGAAAGATAAAAAAAAATATATGAAGTTACTGAGAAGTATGGTACAAACAGAACGAAACAGAACTGGTTTGTTGAAAGAGAGAATGAAAGAAAGAAAGCAGGAAAGAAAAAAACGTCTCACATAGAGAGAGAGAGAGAGAACAGAGCAAGGGAAAGTTGTTGCCGAGGTGATATACATGATCAAACAGAAACTCAACAATATGCAAACAACAATGCCACAATTCGCTCTCAATTCTCGGGATGAGGTCACTTTAGGGAGACATTGTATCTTTATCTCCCTCCGTCGCCACCAGAGAGGGGCTCTGTTGTCTTGGATGTCAGACACCCCCGCAGCCCGACGCAGGCAGATTGGGTGGTGTTGAATGAGACGCAGCGGCGGTGGCGGTGGTGGTAGTGATGCAGATAGCGCATCTCTAAGTGGGCGTGAGCGCACGGAGAGGGATTTGCCCAGCACTGTCTCCTTCATCCTGCCTTTATCTCTGCTCAATGGGTCAGAGAAAAGAGTGATTAGCTCGTCCCATTTCAAAGTGTTGGGGCTTAAGTTTCACAAGATAAAATCCACTCTCCTAAACTGCGTACACACGCAAATAGCACTCACACACACACACACACACACACACACAGACAGACAAGCACTGAGGAGAACAGGGGGTGTCACTTCAGAAGAAAACAAAAAACGTAAAGCTCTGACTCCAGGAGATTTTGGGAGATGCACGGGGAATGTACGTGGAGGCTTTTGGTGTGTTTAGACACAAACTGGGGAGCTTAGGGCTTCTGGGTAGACAGCCCTGTGCTTGCCAGTATAATTTAATAGTAGAACCTTCTCTTGCAGACAAAGACGGCTTTGAGGATAACACTGGCACCGGTAATGAGAGACTGCTGAAAAGCACAACCAGAAGAATCTCTCTCTCTTTCTCTCTGTTTCTGTCTCTCTCTCTCTCTCTCTCACACACACACACACACACACGCACACACACTCTGTCTTGCTCTTTCTCTTTTTCTGTCTCACACACACACGCACACACACACTCAACTTCTCTACTCTTACAGTTTTCTTTTTCTTGTTCTCTCTCTCTCTCTCTCTCTCACTTTTTCAGTCTGTCTCCCATCACTTGTTCTCTCTCTAACTCTTCCCTCTTATACACTCTTATTCTGCTCTTTCTCTGCAGACTTCCTGTCTCCTTCTCAGATGACCTGTCTGTCTGGCTCTCAACCATACATGCCCACATGCCAACACACACACACACACACACACACACACACACACACACACACACACACACAAATAGGAGGCATCTACATTGATGCGTTTTCAAATTAAACGCCAGCTCCCTTAAATTCATTTGAAAACGATCGTGTTCTGTCTGTGTCAGTACAGTGGTTCTGCAATCAAGCAAAAACGCAGAGGCCCCGATTGGTCATGTGCCAGTCACATTACTCGTTCAAGTGATCCTTGCAGGGAAGCCAGGGGTAAACAACTTTGAGAAATGAGCGGTCTAATTTTCCAATATTACAAATGTTAGCATCACGAATATCAAATTAGAAATGTTGTTACCCTTGCTGTCTATGCTGACTGCCACTTAGTTTGGGCAATATGCTTCTACGATGCAACAGTGGGCGAAATATGCGGAGGTAAACTATTTATTCAATCAGTGTGAATGGGCGTCCATTGTACTGTACTGACCTCCACAGAGACGAAATCAAGACCAGTGTTTAGACACAAATTGTTTCTGTTCTGCAGATTGCAACTTCATTAGATTGTGGTTAATGTAAACGCAGCTATACATACAGACATACAGACTCACAGACACAACCACACACACACAGACACAAACTCACACTCCTGTTCACATCCCAACACACGCACACACACACAAACACACACACACACACACACAGTGTTCTCACACTCCTGCCCACACCCCTCTCTCCTCCTCAAGTTCTTCTACCCCCTGGTAACATGTAGTCCAGTGAGCAGCACATCAGGGGTGGTCTATGGTCTGGGCTCTGTTCCATCTCAGTAAGAGCAGCACCGCTGCAGCTCCTTAGCTGGGACACTACAGGAAGCTCTATCCAGCACCCAGATAAAGAACAAGGACAGCAGCTCACAGAGGGCACACAGAGCAGAGGTATAGTCCGTCAAGGGTGCTGCTCCAAGGTATGTAAGCTATGCAAGCTGGACCCAGGCCCCATAAAATCCAATCAGAAGATCCCTGATTGGTGGCCTGTGTGTACAGGGATAAGCCTGAGCCTGGCTGGACAGACCATCCACCCATCTGCTGGCAGACACCAATGGGTCTTTCTGTTCTCCTCCACACAATGGGCTATACAGTAGTCTGGTCAGTGGGTCTGGTGAGCTCCAGCATAGCCTGTGCAGGGCCATCAAAGCCCAGCTAATGACCCCCCGTCACATGGAGGGTTTTGAGGAGGAGGACACGCTGAGAGGGCGATGCTTTTCTTTCAAGAATCCCGAGAAGTAACAGTCATGTGAACAAAATGTGTTTCCTGGGGATTATCCCTGACAGCGTAAGAACATACGGCACAATGCAGCTAAACAAAGCAGAGTCTGGGTATCAAGGAGTGGAATTAATGCAAGCTTCTAGAACCTCACTTCAACAAGATCATGAGACAGTATCTCATTTACGATGGAAATGATGAACCAATTTAAAGAAAGTTAATGATACAATTTTCTAAAATATTAAAATAAAATCTTTTAAAGAATGAAAAAATGCCAGTGTTTGTGTACACTCCCTCTGCGAATAGGCTATAAGTAATGTAGCTTGGACCAAACTATACACCAGCCTATCCAATCAGAACACTAAAGAAGGTGTGTAATTTAAACTTTATCGCTACCACATTCAGTGGCTGTACCTTTAAAATGAAACTTTCAAAAACGTTAAAAATAATAACGTTCACACATTTTTCTTTATGTGTCCATGTGTGTATTTAACGTGCATCACAAGTAGGTACTGCCTATGAGCGGTCAGGGTTGAGTCCAGTTTACTGCGTCAGCCTCCACCGGGCACCACCATTGCCAACAGCTCAGGATCAGCACATGACGCCACTGGTGCCAGGCCCACTGCACTCTGTGCCAGGGAAGACCAGAGGAGTGCCATGTGGGTCAAACCACTCTGTTCTGTGGGCTTTGGGAGCAGAGAAGGACTTGACCTTAGTGCTCTTTAATCTTTGACATGATCGCTCATGTCCAGCGAACAACCTTCATACCACACAGACACAGGCTAACTGAAGGGGGGGTTGGACAACAGGAGAATCAAAGAGTTCTAGCTTAAGTCTGGCTCAAGTCTGTCTCTTGTCTAGCCGAAGTCCCAGGCCAAATCCATCCAAATCTATTCCCATTCCAGACTCTAGTACTATTTGGGGGATTACAGCAAACCCATCCACTCTATCAGCATTTTTACAAGCAACACCACCCCTCACCCCAACCCAACCCCCACTTTGAACAACCATTAAGCAACACAAAGCCATGCGTGACTGCCTTTACTGAGGATTTCACCGGCTCCTCGTAAGATCTAAGCTTTGAGTGTTGAGACAGAAGCCTGTTTAAGTGCATGGGAATGCCATCCCTCCCTCTTGGCATTCGTCTGTCAGCCGCCCATTGTTACATACATAAATTCCACATCTCTGTTGTCTGTCTGGAGGGGAACCTCCTCCGAAAAAGAGCTCCAATCCTCTCATCCAGGCCCTCAGTGGGCACTTTCATCCATCAGTCATGGTCTAGAACAATAAAACTCTACGGCCCGAATCTAAAGGAGCAGCTCTGAAGTGCTGGCTAAACTGAACTGGCGAAATGTCATAAAGCTACAGCATCACCTTTAATCTTTTTATGAGTGCTTTGGTCAGTGTCCCGGCAGAGTCTGGGTGTGTGTGTGTGTGTCTGTCTCTGTTTCTAAGTTTGATCAAACCCATGTGGCTCCTGAGTCATCCTTCCCTTGCCCTTCTCTTCCCTGTCTCGTATCGGTATTGCCCAATTCTGACCCCTTCTGCACAAACTGATAGATGACCCGAGGTCACTGGGTCAGTGAGGCAGAGGAAGGCCTCGACTGATAGTGTACCATTACCGCCTTTTAAGCTGCTCTGGATATTAACATGTGTGAAACATGCAAAATGTGACACATGCTTATGTGAATGTTGAGGATTTGTCTGCATTAAGCTGTAGAGCTTACATGAAAAATGACACAAAATAATTCAATAGCTCTGTGCTTGCTCATCATATTCTGAAACATTTTGTTTATCATCATGCTGGAAATGTCTGAGAAGAATTACTGTACAGTTTCATTTTACAGGACCCATGTCACCGATGTGTGTTCTATACAGTATGTCAGACACAGCCAACCAGTTCATTTTTGACTTCTTGTTACTGCACTGGTTGACATTTAAAGTAACATTTGCTAAAACACTTCTCAACAACCCACACATCTTAGGCAAGAAGCCTCCTCAATTTAAAGCAAGGAAAACCACATCAAGAACAGTGAAATGGAACTAATTCTATAAACACGCTTGTCAGAATCACTCTCGCAGCTTTGGAGAAGAATTTCATCACCCGATAACAGCAAATGCATGACTGACCACCACACACAGTGACATGCTGCAGGCTTCTACTGAGGAGAAGAGGGGCAGACACTTACGATAGAGACAGCCAGCCTCTCCATTGAGCTGGGACCATCCAGGACAGCATTTGTACACAGTCTGATAGTCTTGTCGGTACACCTGTCTGTAGGCTGTATAGTAGGCAGTTCTGCAGACAGACAGACAGACAGACAGAGAACAACAGATCATTTAGTGATTAAATCTATCCAAACTCAAGTATCAGTTTAAGTCATTCATGCAATCAGGAGAACTGTAAACAATAAAATGTAATGTCCAGACAGAGAGATGCAGCATGTCTCTACATAGTGTATTTACAAGAGAACTGATGTACAACAAAGTCTTCTAATTTTGCTTACATCTGGGGTGGCCAATCTCCAGCCCAGGGGCTAGTTGCAGCCCTCTGCTCTCTTTCAAGCAGGCTGCCACGTGTGTACAAGTAAAAAAATGAAATGTAAGTGACATGTTTGTCAATAGTCCCATTAAACAGTGTAAAATCATAGAATGTTTTAGACGGGCTGCAGGTTTTTTGATGCAAAATGCAGTCACTCTTTCACAGCTCACTAACTGGATAAAAACTGTTTTTTCATTGGCCCTTGGCAGCTTCAGTATGTGGTCCTCAAACAGAAAAGTTTGGCCACCCCTGGCTTACATGCAGAAGGGCATTAACAAGCATAAGCATTAATTGCAGCAAATCAAACAAATCTTGAATTTAATAAGAAAGGTGATGTCATCATGGTATCATTTATCCAAGCTTATTTTGTCCATGGCTACGCCAGTATCCCAAAACCCCTGAACAAATCTGTCATCATCTCTCATTAAGGCCCAAGTCTGTACTTGATAGCTTGTAAATTAAAGAGTTGCACTGCAGATAATGATGGCCCTGATAGAGGAGAGCAAGTTCACAGCCTGAGGTTGAGCCTGTGGCTTCCCTAATGGCTCAAGCATGTGTGGATATGTGCATGTTGGTATTTCAGTGTGACTGATTGAGACAGAGAGCAAGAGAGTGAATGACAGATTGAAAGGCATGACTAATGTTTGCAGACATTGCAGTGTTTGTTTGTGTATGTGTGTGAGTGGGTCGGTATGTGTGTGTGTGTGTGTGTGTGTGTGTGTGTGTGTGTGTGTGTGTATGCGTCTCTGTGGGCGTAAAAAGGAAAACACAAACTCTGTCATAATTAGTCAGACTTTTCAACTCCTCCTGCAGGTCTTTCATCTCATTTACTTCCTCTTCTTCTCAAAGACCCAGAGACACACTGGCGCACTCCTGAACACTGGTGTATTTGTGTCCCTGTAGTTAGGCCTTTCAGGAGCCTCACAGCACACGGATGCATATCTCTCTCTCTCTCTCTCTCTCTCTCTCTCACACACACACACACACACACACACACACACACAGTTATTACTCCCTAGCTGCAGACTGCTCTTTGTTTATGGGTCCTAATTGAAGCCCTGGCCTACATTAAGGAGTGCTGCACCATTGCTGACTTGCCCCCCTTACACACACACACACACACTTTAGTGAGTGCATGGGAGAAAGCCAGGTTAAGACAAGGCTTTAAGATAGATTCCTGGAGCACTTCTCAGGGAGAGAGAGTGAGATGGAATGACGGAGAGAGAGAGAGAAAAAAAAAACGAGAGAGGAAAGAGGAGAAAAAGACCAAATAGAAAGAGAGAGAAACAGACAGAGGGAGAAAGACTACATACTTGTAACAGCAAAAGTTTACAAGTAAACAAAACAAAATTATATAAAAAACGAGCTCAGGCATCATCATCAGATCATTATTTCCCTAATGGAGATGGCCATAAATAGCATTTGGAGTACCTCTGGTTCAACTGTGCCTTCCACCCTGTCAATCAAGCCTCAGACAATAAATAGGAACACCAGCAGCTCATTCTAATAATGTGTAAGCATGAAAACTGAGGTAGTGCAGTGCATGTACTCATAACATCAGAAATATTTAGAGCATGCATGTGCTGATCATATTCATATATATATTCTTTATATTCATATTCATATTCTTTTTTTTCTTCTGTGTGCCAAGGTTGTTTCCATACTGTCAGCTTCTATTTCACCAACCAACCACACAGAGCTTGATAAAAAAGACAGTGCTGAGGAAGAGAGAGAAAGGAATGAGGAAAACAGATGATAGAGGAGTAAGACATGATATGCTAGACAAGAAAAGGGGAAGAGAGGGATAGATGAATAGAAACGAGAGGAACAGAAACGTGTGAGAGAAGGAGTAATGATGACAGAGGGATATATAGAAAGGAGCAGAAGGAGAGATTGTGTTAGGGAAACAGAGAGTGAAAGAGAGGGAAGAGAGAGAGAGAGACAAGGAAGGAAGGAGGAAAAGATGGTGGTGGTAGCAATAGCAAGCTGAGCTCCAGTGTTATCCCTTGCAGGTATGCATATTCTAAGAATGCCTTCCAAATTGCACCTTTCAGGCTGACGGTGAGGACACCTTACACTTAAAGGCCAAAGGGGGGTTAAGGCCTTGATTACAGAAGGAGGGAAACAGCCTGTGACAAAGAACAGACCAAAACAGGCACACACGAGTTTCAAATGAGCTGAGGTGAAAGGACACAGCCTTAAACAGCAGTAAACACACAAACAAGCAGGCAAACAAACTAATCCTTATGGTTCACACTGTCAGCCGTAATACAGTTCAGTTCACTTCAGTTTATCACTACACAGTGCTTAAAGGTCTACCCCTTGATTATTCCATAATGTTTTTTTAACTGTTGCAGAAAGCATTGGTCGGTGTCGATTTTTCCCCCCTTTTTTGTTTGTCGCTAGCTACAGCCTTAAAGGGTTCTCCATACATAAGAGTTGTTGGGGTTTTCAAGAATTTTCTGCAGTTGATACATAAAAGGGTCTAAGGGTTCATCAGAAGGATCCTCTCCACCTCCTTGACCTTTTCTGAAGAGTGCAGACTTTGGGAATCTATTAAACTCCAAGCTCCAAACTTATCCATGAGGAAGAACAATAAATGAGGCTTTGCTGTTTACAGTTGTTATTACACATGACACAGAAACAACAAACACATGTGACACATGCTTTGGTTAATTGGCATGGATGATATAAACAAGTACAAGATGGATATAAACAAGTAATTAGACATGCATCCATGAATAATGCAGTGAATGGGACACTGATGGACCCATTATAAAATGATGCATGGATGACTAGGTCATAAATGGCATGAGGCATATGGACGGACAGATGGGTATTCGACTGGATGGGCGTGCACAGACTGACAGATCCACAGACAGAGAGACAGATGTCTGACTCTGCCTTTGGCAGCCCATAGATTTCATGCAGTTGATAGTGGTCTGGAGTGGACTCCAGATTGATGAAAATTGGTGATATGTATGATCGACAATTAGATCTGAGGTAACTAGATCCAGAGGCCCAAGACCTTAGTAAGCTTATAAGACAAAGCACAAGGTCCTACAGGCAAGAAAAAAAACTCTCAACAAGACAACAAATAAATAAACAAATAATAAATAATGTTTATAAAGGGCTTATTTATTAGTGGATGTATTGAGGTAGTGGTAGTGTCACCATCTGACCGTTAGGTAACCCAGGATCAACTCCAGAGCCCCAATGTTGTGACTTCATGTCAGTCTCCATACAGTCTCCATACACAGCCAAATACCAGTCAATTTTTAACTTAAACTTTATTTGCTTGAGGCTGACCCAAGAAAGGAATAAGAAATGGAGGTTGGTTATGTGCAAGGAGGAGAGGGATGCAAGGGCAGAGTGTTGTGTGGTTCTAAGGACATCATTCACACACACACACACAGACAAGTCCTACCTTCTCTCGTATCCTATGCACCAGGACTGGCCCATACAGCCCTGCTTCCAGACCTTGACCATGCGCGAGAAGGCCTGGACACACGGCTGCTTCTGAGCCACCAGCTTTACCTCACGCTCAGCGCACACGTTCGGCCTGTAGGGGGCGACAAACATCAAGCATCTCATAGGAGTAAAAAAACAAACATTGTACCATTTGGATATCCACTGTTGGGGCGCCTTGTTGTGAAAGACGACACCGTTATTTGTAAGATTAATGTTGTTTGTTGAGGATGTGACAAGCTTTCCAGTCCAGCTGGGGTTTTTATCCTCCGAGGGGAATTCCTGTAGAGTATTAGCGGAATAACTAAGTACTACCACACAAGACTCTACCTGCAGCAGGGCTTGTTGACAACACTTACCTGGAGGAACAGGAATATGAATAACCCACACACACATATATACGTGCTTTCTCTTTTATACAAACTCTTTCGTATACAAATTCTCTCTCTCTCTCTTTCAAACACACACACACACACACACACACAGACATACTTGTTCTTGTACAACTCTCTCTCTCACTCTCTCTCTCTCTCTCTCTCTCTCTCTCACTCACTCACACACACACACACACACACACACAATAGATCATTTCTTCTGTGACTGATACTTTCTGACTCAGCTGTAAGTCACAGCAGCACACATGACTAATCAAAGAGCCGGATCGTAAGTCTATCTCAATGGATCCTAACTGATCTTTATGGCTTTATGCCCCAAAGCGCACTAACCTAGACTCTCTTGGCCACTTTTATGGAGCCTGTGAGCATCTTGGGCCAGCTGACAGCAGATAAAGACAGTGCCTGGAGAGGTGATCAGGGGGGCTTTTGGCTTGGTCTAATCACTGTCACTGACTGAGAGCGCTTTCAACAAGAGGAGAGGTGCATTTCCATTTAATATAATGACAGCTCTCAGATGACTTGGCTCACTAAGGACTGAAGGTAGCTGTTTGAATTAGAGTGAAGTGAAAAAAATAGCAAAACCCTGAGATAATTGTATGTTCAAAGAATACTAGTTTGAATCAAAGTCAAATCTGCTATTGTTATGCAGCTTTATGCAGTTTATGAAGGGAGGACAATACTTTTGTCAACGCAGCTTTTTATCATATGAAAAGTTGCTGGAGAAACCAAAATTGGAGACCTAGTATGAGCTACAACACAATTTCGATTATTTTTAATTCATAGCCTTAGGCTATATTCCGCGCCTTGTCTTTTAATCTGTGATATGGGGAAAACAATGAGCAGACTTAAATTGACTTAAATCCACCTGGCCCATTTGTCATAGCATAAACAAACGAAAACTCTGAATTCGCTCGGATGTTTTGATAACTCACATGTACGGCATAAGGTCTCTTCCATGGCGAGATGCAGCTTGTATCCCGTTAATTAAGAAAATCAGTAGTGAAATGAAAAGTGTATCCATTCTCACTCGCTGAAGAAAATGAGATGCGATGATAAATCAGCGGTAACAAACACAGCAAACGAAGTTGAAACGCGCTCAAATCATGTTTGAAAAGTCCCCAAATTTGGCTGAGTCTCAGGAGTGGCAGTGGTGTTTGAAGTCCAGGGAGCAATGAGTGAAGTGAAGATACTTAACGAGGAGGAAAAACTCCATCCCCCGTCCCACTGGGAAGGCAAAACCCAAATATCCTCCGGGCATAACTCCTTCAGGAGACACGGGATTTGAAAGACAGAGATTTCCCGGCGCTCGTTGACACGCGCGAGAATCACTTGTTAGGCATGGTGAGTGCTCTGAAGTAATTTCTCATACCCAGATATTCAAAAAAGAATAAACAAGCACGCAAATGCGTATTCCTGTATTTTCTACTAATTAATGTAGGGTTAAGTTTATTTTAAATGTGCCAAAATATTCTTGTCGCGCATGCGCACAGTCATTTATTGTAATATCCCTAATTCCATTCTGTATAAAATTCACTTCAGATTTCATTATTTCAGCTTTAAGGGTTCAGAAGATTTTAAACTGGTATTAAAATGGGACTTGTTGCAATAAACCCACAGGGCTCTCCTTGTACAACATGAATGAGCAGGTACCCTATGGACAGTGGATTTCTCTGGAAATTCAGCAGACACGAGACGCAATAAAAACCGTAGGCCTACGCACAGACAGAATAAGCCTACATTGTGTCGTTTTCTTTACCACAAATGCCAGATGACTTTGGGCTATTTATAAATAACATCTACTTGATTCTTACAATAAGGACACCACGTTGAACACTCACTTCTTAAATACTGCCTAATTTCATGTATGAATATGAGAATAATGAGGAAGGATAAAACTACATCATGCAAATGTTGAAAAACAGAAACCAATATGATGAATGTGTATCATGAGGTCATTCAGGACACCAATAATGTCAGGTCAAAAGTCAAGGGGTCATGGACAAAACATAATGGGGCCTAGCGGAATGTGTTATCCACTGACCCCAATGGGATTGCATGGTCTTAAGGGTCAATGCCAGTTCTGGTTTGGCAGAACCGCCTTCGTCAGCTGCACACCTAAAAAAACATGTCTGCAATAGGTCTTCAGAGGTACTTGGGTAGTGAGGGAGCCACTTTTGACACAGTTCTTTCATAGTAGAGAAATAGTATATGAATGGATTCTTGGAACGCACCAGCTACATACTTTCTAACTGAGCTGTGGTATGACGTACAGAGGGTCTGGACATTTGGTAGTGAGATTCGATCGCTGATGAGTGAGACCTCTGTTTGCTGATTGGACATGTTAAAATGCCTCCTGAGACAACAAGCTCAGTGGGATCAAATCCAGACTAGCACTTTAGGGAGATGATACTCAAGCGAAAGTGCTAGCAAGGTATGGCCAGGCTAGACCATCATATTATAAAGTAATAAAGGTTGCAACACATTTCACTTGTCTTAACCCATGGTGCATGTACACATGTGTAGTGTGCATGTCAGTACTTCTAAGCAATACTAGTTTTTCTTCCCATGAAAGGCTATCAGCAATATTGATATATCTGAGGACAGCAGACCATCTACCCAGCCATTAGCAGGAAGGCCTCTAGCTTTTAACAGGAGTAAACATATCAAAGGGACAGGTGAGGTCAGTGAGGTGAGGGCCTGGGTGTACCCTAAAGTCCAACATTTGGAGACAATTACTTTTTTTACCTTATGTAGACTGTCTACACAGGTGTCTAAACCATGCAGCCCAGAGAGGGCAGATTCCAAAGGAGTCATTGATAATGAACCATGATAATGAGAGGACTACAGTTCATGTAGAAGAGCTGCTAGGCGAAGTCAATGGGCAAAAAGAGTATCAGCACATGATCCCTGCTACTCCTTAAGAAATGCTGTAATGAAATGGCTTACTTTAATAGATGCTGCATCTTAATGAGCAGTCTGGGCAAATCAGTATCAGAGGCAGCTGTCATATAGGTGATGGTTCTCTAGTATAAGATCATATGAAAATCCTGGACTCCTTGAAATCAAGCAGTGTTTCAGATCCCAAAACAACTCTGTACAATTTTAATAATCTCTACAATGTTCTGTCTATGACAGATTGTAATTACACTGCATAAAAGGGGTAAAGAATAAATCACTTGAGAAAATCCGGTGTGAATAGTCAATCAGTAGTCAATCAGTCAATAGCCATGTTATTTAGGGTCACTGAATGCTATCTATAGTTTATAAGCACTAGACAATTTGATGAAAGATAGACCAAATAACAAACACATACTAACTGAACGCATAATTAACTGAATGGGGCATAGCAAAATTCAACTTAAAGTTTAATTAAATTAAATTTAAAAAGTAAGTTAAGTTTTTAACTTACTTTTTTTTTACTACCATTTAATTAGTGTTAGTTGTAAGGCCATTATTCTGTCTATGTTTTCTTAATTTTCTCGTTCTTTTTCCTACTGACAGCACTTGATCTCGAACAGGGCTGTGGATTGATTCACACCGGATTTCTCCTTTAACATTAGCTTAAACATTTTACAACTTTTTGGTTTTGAATGGCAGCTGATTTATGCTGATATGCTGTATGTTGTCTACACTGGACCTACATGAGGACTGCATCTGCATCCAATATGTTGTTTCAAACATACACCCAGTATGTTGTTTAAAATCTTAAATGGCCAAACTGATGGCCCCCACTGACAGAAATGAAGACTGTCTCCCTGCAATTCAAAAACTTTACTAGATGGCTATCTTGTGTTTTGCTGCCATCTATAGGCCATCGACCTGACCATCTGAACATGGGCGGCGCGGGCATCCGGCAGCGGCCCCTTGCTCTCCCACCACAGGGGAGTGAGAAACGCAGTTTCGATTCCTTTGTATGTCCTGTACAAGAATTGACAATAAATTCATACCATACCATACCATCGAGTAAAAAATCTCACTGGAATCATAAACATCTCAATATGGGAAGTAGTATAGATTGTAGGAGAATATTTGAGATTAAGAGACACTTTTTAGGTCTACTACTGGTTCCCACTAACAAAACCTCTATGGATAGATAGATAGATAGGATAGGATAGAATTATCAGAGTGGAACACGTTCAGTTTGACATCTCAATGTCAACAATGTAGGCATAAACTAAACTTAATAATTTACATTAAAAATCTTCGTGGATCTCAATTAGACATGGTTTTCTAGATGAGAATGGCCTGGCATTGATTCAGACTGCCAACACTGAAGGGTCTGTATCAGATCACACCTGTATACATATAAACGCATGAGTTGTGTCCATCTGGGACCTGCTGTGACTAAAACTTTAGGCGAGTCATTTGTATTTTGCTGCCATCTACAGGTAAAACAAATGATAGCCCAAAATTGAAATGTATGCAGCCAATAAAGTATTTGAACACTTAGACATTCAGTGGCTTTCCATGTCATGTAATTTTCATGAGAATCATATGGACTCTGTACTGTCCAAGGTCTCGTTTCGATTTTGACCAATAATATGTTTTGTTGACATTCCTGCCCCTCTACGCCAGTGTGACCCATATAACTTTTGAGACGGTCCCTAGTTGGGCTTGTACACGTCCTCTACCCACGTTTTACTCAGCTGACCTGCGGTTTTATTATGCTTGCAGTAACTAGAGTACGCCTTTGCTCAGTACATCAAAGATTTTTCACCGGATTGAATAATCTAGCCCTTCTCCAACACCGAAACATGTCTTCAAATGCAGAACACCCCAAAATACCGATCACACTTCTAGGAAGTATGGCATTTGGTGGGCGCGCTGACGCGGAGCTGAGTGAAAAAATGGTGAAAGCTTTCCTAGACCGTGGATACAGAGAGCTGGATACAGCATTCATGTACACAGACGGACAGTCAGAGACGATTATAGGTGGTATGGACCTACCCAAGAATGGTAACTATCTAAAATGTAGATTATAAAGTATTGCGATCGTCTTGAGGAACTGCGTGACCTCAGTAAACGTGCAGAAAGATCTGGAAACACACTTAACTGCTAACTTAGGCATGCCCTATGCTCACTCGGCGTTTTTATCTTTTTTTAAAAATGCAGGACGGTTGAACTTGTTCCTGCCAAATGGTAATATGCACACACACAGCCAATTTCTGACGTGGTAACGTTACGGTGTGGTGTTCTGGTGCAGATCAGTTGCGTTTCGTTAGATGCAGTCCACATCTGAGTTACAGTTAAAGAATTACTTCATTAACAATTCACATTAGCTTACTCTTCGACGCCACAGCGTAGGTGGTTAAGAACCCGAGGCAAAGTTCAAACTATAAGGGCAATTCCACGCTAAACTGTCACGTCAATAACGCCAACAAGATGCAATGGTAACTGTATTGATGAGAATGATTATGTGAAGTTTTTTTTTTAATGCAAGTTACCAAAAAGTGTGAATGCTCAAATTTCAAGTAATCATCATTCACATCATACCATAGCGTGGCATTGTGTTGACGTTATGGACGTGACCGTTTTGCGTGGAATTGCCCATAACAATTACCCTAGTGCATTAGGGCAAGATGCAGGCATAGCCTACATGCATAGGTCTGAAAAGTATGTTAATTTGTTTGAAAACCGAAAATGGTCGGAGAACCAAAACATAGAAATCTTAATGAAAACAACTAAAATTATGTACATGTTGATATTTATTAATACTATATTTATTGATACTTATCAATCTTTGTCTTTGCCCTCAGTGAGTATAGCCACCAAAGCAAACCCATGGGATGGAAAGACTCTGAAACCAGAGAGTGTCCGCTCTCAGCTAGAGACATCTCTGAAAAGGTTACGCACCCATTGTGTGGACATCTTCTACTTGCATGCTCCAGACCACCAGAACCCCATAGTAGACACACTTCAAGCCTGCAATGATCTGCATAAGGAGGTATGACACCAAAGCTGGAGGACCATTAATGACTTCCCATTGGCCAATTATGACGACCACTGACTAACAGTCATGCACATTATACACATCGTTGCACATTAGCAATGTCTGTACTTTCTAATGAACTGTATGAGATGTTTTTCTTGTAGTTGTTTGAGTCCCAGACATAATAATATCCTGTAGTTTATTTTTTGCAAACTATTCACTCTGTCACACATCATGGGTTCTTCCTAGTGAAAAAGCCATAGATCAGATCAGCTGGAAAAGCAGGCTAATCACAGCAGTTGAGGATCCACCCAAAGGATAGCACAATTTCCATCCTTTGTCTAGTGCTAGTCTGGTTCATATTCTTTGTATATCTGGAAAATGTTATCCTATAGACACCATGTCAAGATTGCAGATCTGTGGCAAAGAAGGCAGGCAGGAGGTTAACATAGGGGAAATCCAGCCTTTTAAACATGTTATAATCCTTTTTTAGGGAAAGTTCAAGGAGCTCGGTCTATCAAACTATGCATCATGGGAGGTTGCAGAAATCTACTGTATATGCAAACACAACAACTGGGTTCTTCCCACAGTCTATCAGGTAAGGATGTGAGATGTTGAGAGAACTAATCTTAGACATCTAAATTAGTGTTGAGTCTTTTTGATCACTGCAAACTAGACACACATGCTAAAGTTGTTTTATCACACCCCATGGCTTTCACTCAGTGCTGTAGTGTTCTCCCGCCTTACAGGGCATGTACAATTCCACTACAAGACAGGTGGAGACAGAACTGCTTCCATGTCTGAGATACTTTAACATGCGCTTCTACGCATACAACCCTCTTGCAGGTACTCTGTTGACAAAATCTGACTCAATGTGATTTCTCATTTGTATTAGTTACAACTCTACACAGTGCACACAAAACAGCAAGTGAAGTGGGAATTATGTGTTTATGTCCACAGCAGACGATCCCTCACCTTCATCAGACTGTAGATCTAAAGCTGCTTTGTGCGTCTTCAATAGTACTACATAAACTCAATACAATGTTCAAAAGGGTCTTAAAGTGTGAGAAAATAAACCTATCCTGAACTTCCTAAAAGTGACCGGAAATAGACAAGTGTCAAAGTGTTCCTGCTGCATACGGTCAGCTACATCAATAGCACATCAGATTGTGTCTGCCTATACAGGTGGCCTTCTGACGGGGAAGTATCATTACGAGGATAAAGACACAAGCCAGCCTGCTGGCCGCTTTTTTGGCAACAGCTGGGCAGGTGCCTACAGAGACAGGTAATACACAAATTTAGTCACCTATATTCAGTGGTCATATGGGGATCTAAGAGAAAGGGGGGGCCTAGTCCAGAGAGGACTGATCTGACATAAATTACATGAAAACTGTTTTGTTCAGGTGTTTCAGACTGATCTGAAGAGTATCTTAAATCCAAGCCCTAACACCCTAGGTCTACTTGGCCCAAACTGTCCAGATACCAGCCATTTAATTTTCTTTTCTCAAATATTTATTTATCCATGGATAATTAGAGATTGGGTTATATAATGTTGACACCCTTCACCACTGCACAGACTGCTGAACTGGAAAAATCACTACAAGGAACATCATAAATGGAAGGTTTATGTACTTACACATCTTGGTATTTGTTATGTTGCAGGTATTGGAAACAGAGCCACTTCCAAGGAGTGGACCTAGTGCGGAAGGCTCTGGAAGCAGCATATGGCGCAGAGAAACCCACTCTCACCTCAGCTGCTATTCGCTGGATGTATCATCACTCTCACCTCACGGTAACCATTACGAGTTAAAGGGAGACTCTGGGCATTTTCAACACATAGCTCTGTTGTTTACATTTACATTTATGCATTTAGCAGACGCTGTTATCCAAAGCGACTTAGAGAAGCGGATTAGCAGCCACACAACATTTCTGAAGAAATCTTTGATCTGTTTGGTCTATGTTGTACCAAATTTACCAGTTCTTTTTCTTAGCACTTGGTGAACTTATGTTTGTGTACTTGGACGATCCATTTTATCCAAAGCAACATACAATACAGAAATGCTATATTAACACCAAAAAGTACTTGGCCAAAATAATTCAAAATTAATAAATAAATTACAGTAATTCAGTGCCCTGTATTGCAAATTATAGACCTTAACCATTGGGTTGAAAATGTTTTTCTTTAACAGTTATTTCATACTGCTCACTTTCTTTTAGAGTCGATTGAAGATTATTTTTTAAGTAATGCCGTATATGAAATACTTTATATGGCAACTAGTCTGTAATATACAGCATGTATGATGGGTATAATAGCACTTTATATTAGATATATCACACATATTGTAATAATGTAATATGTATAAGTAACCACTTTTTTTAAAATTGACCTCCTCATGCCTGTTGTTTGGCAGGGAGAGCTTGGCGATGGCGTGATTGTTGGCATGTCTACCATGGAACAGCTCCATGAGAACCTCATGGCCTCTGAAGAGGGACCTCTCAAGGCAGAGGTGGTGGAGGCCTTCAAGCAGGCTTGGGACTTAGTCGCACATGAGTGTCCCAACTACTTCCGTTAATGAAAACGGGTTAAGTCTGCTCAAATCAGGGATCTGAAAGGACTCAACTGGACATGGGGAGGCACTAATACTTGGAGGACTCGAGGTGTGATCCAAGCATCAAGTTGTTGGTTACCAATCAGTTTTCTGATTGTGAAAGATCTGGGGGGGGGTTAGCTGACGGCAACTGAGAAATGCCAATAGCGTGATTAGATGGTTTAGCACTTTTAAATTTACTATATAACAAGTTCTTTCCTAATGTTTGCACTATTAAACGTTTAATTTTCTATGGTTATGGTACTGTTTGGACATTTCATTTTTATATTTATTTGGGATTTTTCCCTTTTAGTCAATAAGAAGTGAATAAGAGTGAAGAATGAGAGGTGGGAGAAAGTAGTGTGTGTGTGTGTGTGTGTGTGTATTTATTTCTAAAACAGATAGTTCCGGTCCTTGATTGTGATTGGTTGAATCGTGTTTTATGCTGTCGTGAAATCCATAAACCATGGCTCTAGACACAATTTGTTATATTGCTACATCACAGGAAAGTGAACAGTGGCTGCGCTTGTGTGCTACTTGGTAACCATTCAGCTAGACAAAATATAACGGAGTATTGTTATCTATGAATATTTCGCTACATTTCTCATTGCTGCGTCTTCCTTTGCCAGGTTAATGTGTTAACTGTTAGAAAAGCAATAACCCATTCGAGTCTGTGAGTTATGCTCATTTGACCCCGGCTAAGGGAGTGTAATAGTGCTACGCTCCGCATCATGCCCAACATTTTCCCTATTGACACGGTAAAACGAGCATAACTCACAACCTCTTGTGAGATATTGCTTAGAAGAGAGAAATAAATCAGAATAAATGGGAGAGAAATCAGATTCAAACCCAGGTCCCAGTAGGCACTCAGACTCAAATGGACTCTAACTACTTGCACCCTTGGGCTCATTACTATTTGTACTGTGACATGTAACATCTTTCTTACTCCATCATTGACTACTTCAGAAATGGGGAAGAAGCACTTGAAGCTGTCTACATTATATTTAAATGTATTTATCACCTACGACAGATACAGTTTTGAGATTAGAATTTACACAATAATCATACACAAGCTGGAATCTCAGAAGGTCTGCTCAACACACATATGTCCACACACATTCCACGAGTCCAGATACTGTCAGATGAAATGAGATTAAAACAAAAAAAGGGGGGGGGGGGGTATGCCTGGTAAGTCCTTTGTCTGGATGTCTTAAATCTGTATTAAGGGTGCATTTTCATTCACTCCCATCTTCATTCTCCTCATCCTGCATATTCTCGCTCTCTTCTGATAGCTGCACGAAGTCTCCCGTCTCAGAGTTCCACATGCACTTTACTGTCACTTTGAATTCTGCCATTTCAATTGCAAAGAGTTTCTGAAAGAACACAAAGAACATTATTGTTTTAAACAGAACCAACAGTATGCTAGCCTGACAAGCCAAACCGTAACATCAAAATGTATAGTCTGGCCACAACCAATACACTGGGCTCAGTCCTAGGGGCGGAATCAACTGGATGCCACTACGACCAATCAAAGCAACATCGACAAAACAGCAAATACATCCTTCACATCATTCATATTCCCAGCCAACGCAGACAGCTTCTCGTTAGGGGCAGCCATGGCCCACTGGTTAGGGCTTCGGGCTTGTAACCGAAGGGTTCCATCCCTGGTCAATGGAGCAAGGCACCTAACCCCTCAATGCTCCCGGGGCACCACTTTAGCAGGTAGCCAACTGTTCTGGGTTAGTGTGTACTTCACTTCATTGTGTGCTCTGTGTGTTTCACTGATTCACGATTGGGTTAAATGCAGAGACAAAATATACCTCACATGATCAAAAGAGTATAGATTATTATCATGTTATTTAATGTAAACGAATGACCTGAGTGACTTTTTCTGCTCAACTGTTAAAGAAAAGCCCAATCTAACTCAAACGACCGCTATTCTTTGGCCACTTAGTTGATTTGCACTGTCACAGCCCTGTCCTTATCATGTTAAGCCCGCCCAACGACTCTCTACAAAGATAGAGTGTTGTGATTGGTCTTACCAAGCCTTGATGAGACCAATGGTAGACCTACTAAGGGTGCATCTAGATTTCTGAGGCTAACAGTATGCAACATTTACAATAAATTCATAATCAGGCAGAGCCTTCAATCTTACAGGAAGTATAAAAAATGCCTTAAGCCATGTTGTTGACTGATGAGAAAAGTTCACTGAAATTTCTTAGGGATATTTTTGCTCTTTAAAAGATGACAGTAAGTGAAAGCAAGCAAGAGAGAGGGGACTGGGATTGGACATGAATGTGATTTGGATTTGAATATGATTTGGACTTAGGCCACAGTGTAACCAACTCATCATATAATGGGACAATTCTGGGGGAAATGCTATGTAGCAAAACAATTATCACTCACCAAAATACGAGCCTGCTCAGGTGTCAATGTGTCTCCTTCTTTGCATACGTCATAATCTTTAATGAGAGTGACCACTCCTAAGGACAGGTACAGAAGGCAGTGTGATTAGGAAAAAACTTTTTAGTCTGGCACAATCACAAGATGGAAGAACAGAAAATCATTCTGGAGAACAGCACGGCAATCCCAATGCTTCTCGTAAGCCCTGAGCCCTCAAAGACCTAACTACCAGGGGGATTACCAGGGAGGCTACACTGAATGCGTTAAGTCAAAGACGTATCTGCGGTAACAATTAGCATCCACTATAATTAAGGGGGCATTGGGATTAAACCAATCTCTCCTCTGCCTGAATGCTTACCTTTCTTTAGAGCTGTGGGCAGCCCTAACTGTCGGAGCTGGGGCTCCATTGAGTGTGGAAACTGCTCCAGTGGTCCTTCATCAAGGGTTACAGCCATCTGTGCTACATTTCCTGCTCGGGCGTAGTCGGTTTCTTTGAAGCTGTCAAAATATCTAAAAGCAAAAACAGACATCAATTAATGATGTGGATACTCGTCACAGAAGGCTTATTCAATGCATTAAAACTCTTTCAGTTACATAAGAGTCGGGTGTGTACTTACTCTTGAACCTCATCCTTTGTTTTGTTAGTAAACAATACACCAACTTCTCCTCTAAGAAATTTGCTAACCTGGGACATGAACAGACAATGCAGGAGATAATGACAATGTGTTACACAGATGGCAGGATGAAGCAGAAACAAATCAAGTTTATCACCTAGACACTGCAAAACACGTTCACCTTGTGTAGATTATCCTTGTACTCATCTGTTGGTCCTTTACCCAAGGCAATCATCATTACTTTGTTCTTCCCAAAGAAGAACCTGAAATGAAAATTGCATATCAGATGACGATTTTTAAATATAATATACCTGAAATTTTCTGACAGGGGAAGCATCTTACCGACTGTGTTTCCATGCTGCCCTTAAGTCTTTTAGTTTGTTGTTTCTCATGTTTTCCACAGAGAAGATGAAAACGTTTCTGTACATGTCCACACATTTTCGCAACTGAGAATACATTGAGCATAACAATTAGCGTTAGGGGAAGAAAACAAATTGAAGTAAACCCGTGGGTGTAAAGGTAAAAAGCAACAACAAAAATTATGCTCACCTCTTCAATTAAATTCTGTTTCAATTCCAGCCCTTTCTTGGCTGTTTTTGTTAAGGATACTGTAAAAGGCAATAATAACAATGTTCTCCATCACTTTACTCATGCTTAGCATAACAAAACTAGGGAATTCACATTGTTCGCCGTATACAGTGCTAAGTGCACGTCTTTTCCCTCATGTTATTTCACTTGCTACATGAAAGGATGGCAACGGACATTCCGATGCCGCCAGAACAGTAACGTTTAGGCCATGAAGATGTCGGTGAAATCACGAATACATTTCCATTTCAGGCTGGGTTGACTGATGGGATCGATATTCGAATTTGATTAAGGACAGTATTTAAAAGACCACTGATTACTGATCAATTTGATTACTGATAGCGTCAAAAGCAATGTAATTGCGCTCTATTAGGATGAAGATTCATTCATTCAAGATTCATTAGATTCATTCATTTAGGCGGCATCACTGAAACTTGTTGTCAAGTCTGAAAATAAACCTTAACTTACTTTTCTTATCCCTCTTCGACTTCGGCATGGTTCTCACGTTGTGTTACCAGAAGCTGCGTTAGGACCCCAAATGTTTCTATCGTTCTCCAGTTTTCCATGAACCGCCTGTCTAAAAATAACATAATGTTAGGATAAAAAATACATTTATGTAAATAAAATAAAAAGAATGATTAATGCACGTTCTATGTAATTACACTGAGTTGGTGTATGGTCTGATTTCAGACAATTAATGGAAATTAACGACTCTGGCAAAAACTAGGGACGCCATCCTTACATATGTTGTGCAATTCTCTTTTTGTCCATTTAGTGGTGCAGTTGTACTGTTAAAATATTTTGCATTTTATATATCCAGGTCAAAGCACATAGTCTGGCAGTCCTAAAATTGAGACTGACTACAGACAGTTTGTATACGCTGTTATGTGTGTTACACTTCACATTAATTTGACTTGCAATGAGTAATGTTAAGCAGAATGTCTGATGTAATGTAGGCCTACTTTGATTGTTCTGGTAAAGCTGTTTTTGTTAATATTCCATGATTATATAGTTAGATATGATTCACAGGCAGAAAATGTGCTGAGTGATATACCAGAGTCACTGACTTATCCTGCACCTTTAGAAAGCATAATCCCTTAAGGGGCTGTCAAGCCCTCACTATGAGAGCTTTCACCAGAAAAGAAATTAAATTGTCAAAACATTTCCTCTCTGGTTTCCGACTCGCCATTCTTCTGCCACCTTCAAACAGCTGTAAAACAGCCTTTCAGTTCCTTACTGTAGTGTATTATTGGAGCTGTCAAACATCCCTACCACACATCACACAATAGCACACATTAATCTATTATAGGGATCATCTTGACATCAGCTATGCTCTGACATGAGGTGACCACATCGATTGTGTGGAAAAATACCCAGCCCCTCCAAGAATATCTATAATAAGGCAGAAGAATAAGGCTTCTGTCTACCTGGAATGCACTTTCAATTCACTCCCCACTCTCTCTCTACTGCACATTTATCACACAACTGCACTTTCATCTCCTGCCAATTTCATGCTGGCAAGTTGCACTCTTACTTAATTTTTAATTGTGCTGTAACTTGAATGTTTTTCCTCTTTTTTGTAAGTTGCTTTGGATAAAAGTGTATGCTAAATTCATAAATGTAAATGATAAGCACCACATAAAAAAACAACCAAATCCTCAATGTCCACAGAGTCACTGTTAACATGTCATGTTTGTTCCTTTTGCATGACGCTTCTATCATCTCCATGTTGTGATCCTGTCTCAAAACAACATAGACATCCTATCTTTGGGAAAATAAAAATGCTATTGGTTCAGCCTCTGCACTTAACACAGGTGATTTCACTAAACTCATCTACCTGTTTGAAGATTTCTGCTAATGTAAAAATCAGCGATATAGCTGTATAGCTGCCTACTGGAACAAATATGTAGTAGGATCACTGCCTGAAGCTGGGTGTTTATATTTATTTGTAATTGGATGTCTGTCTCTGTCTTTAAAGAAAATTAGACTACAACAAAATTTCTGTGAGAAAATCCCTTCATTATCACTCAAACACATAGCCCAAGTTGTACGGTATCTGCCAACGTAATGGGTTCTGGCTCAAACTACTGTAGGCCTTTTCAACACACTAAATTACCTAAAGGGATTACATTCTTTCTTAATCTGCAGACTTTGTTCTTGAATGTAAAACCCCTCATTTACTAAATAGGGTTGGCTGCTTGCAATTCCATGTGCAAGTAAACAACGTATTAAGAGAATTCAAAATCTGTGTTTGTGGCACAGTTTGGCAATGGAGATATGACAAAGTGCAGACCTCTTAAGAATCTGAACTGTCCCTGTGTCACGGTTCAGAAGCCTTCATAAAATAAGATCATTTTATTTTCTTTCTCCCATCATCCAATGAATCTACATACCTATTTGATCTAACATGCAATAACAGGCAAGCTCACACACAAGACTCTCACACACATCACACATTCTGGTCCTCTGTGACCTAACACGTGTGACCTGTGACCAAACAAATTAAAATTCTGAGAGGAAGGGAATAAAAAAACACATATTCTTGGATATTTTAATACTTTGGAGAGATTGGTAGTATATTTATGTTTATTTATAAATATAGCTTATAAATACACACAGCTTAAAGTAGACTACACATGTCTTATTAATGATTAATTAACTAACTACTCTCTATTAACCATTGATTCTAAACAGCAGACATGGCCAAATCAGGGCCGACCCAGCTACTGTTGCTGTTTCTGCTGAAGTTGTAATGCTTGTTTTAAGCTGTTCCTGGTGGATACATGCCTGAAACCATGTCTGATCGTTGTGTTATGTGTATAGTGTAAAAGGTTGGTATCTTCCATTTTCTTGTTTATGGAAAAACAGCCTCAGTGTTTTCAGGTCACACATGAGCTGAAGGTCATTTAAGAGTCCAAAGACCACAGTGTCACACATAACCCTTGATGACAAAAATCACATAATGTCTCTCTGTTGCTGAGGCCCTGTTGGAATTACTTTTCGTTTTTGGAACATTCATCTGTTGCTTTGTCAACTGAACGTTAACTGTCCTGTGTGCTGTCCTGATATTTGTCAGCATGTGTAAAACACCTGGTGATCATAACTCCTGATACCCAACTCTGAGGGATTTCCTCCTGGTCCTGTGTGTGTTTACAATATTCCACCACCTCAAACATTGCTCATCCAACCGAGACTAAAGCAACAACAGCATTCAGCTGCTTCCCAAGGAAATCAATCAGACCTTGCAAACATTCATTGTCTCACAAACACTGAGATTATTTCTTCAGTGTCTTGTCCAAACACCATAACTGGCAGAACAGGCACTTTAAGATGTCCATCATAGATACAAATTGACAAATTAACCTGATCATGGACCTGACGTTTGGCCATGAAGCATTTGATAAACCCCTCCCCACCCCTTACAACCTCCCACTGTCAACATAAAAGCGTGTATGAATCCGAAATCCCTTTCCCCATCATAGGGCCTCTCTGTACTCAGGCCAGGAGTCGTGTCACTCTGCTGATTGCTCAGCTGATGGTGAACACTAACAATTGGGATCCTAGCCCCCTAAATGTGATACATAAATCCAGGCAGGGGCAAGATATTTGCTTTGTTTGATGTTGCATCTGGCATATTAACAAATGAAATGTCATTTTAATACATTATCACCAATACAACAATCTGCTCACTGAATTTAGCTCTGAAGAAATCTTTTAAAAATAATGTGTATATTGTGAATGTTTCTGTTGATAATGCCTCAAAGCTGTCTAAACATCTCTGGCATATCAGTGATGTTTTCCATAATGCCACATGTTATATTAAATGAGCCTGTGGGGGGTTGAATCCTTGACATGCAGGTAGGAGACACTGAAGGTAGGAGATCGATCACTCGATTGCTTTTCACAATGTCATGCAAAATTTTAATCATTCTCATCCAGTCTTATAAGATTGATTTTGTCCTCAAATCTGGCCCTGTTTTGATCCTCATGTATTTGTATTTTAGTGTTAAATGTTATACACCAAGTTCCTTTTTAAATCATTGGTAATGTCAGGATTGTTCCACTAATATAGATTAATGAAATGTTACATCAGATGGTGGTATGGTTCCCTTCCAGATGGCACATGATAACATACAAATGGACTGATATGTCACACTATTGCCACAAGCACCAAACAGAACTGAACTCTACAGAATAGTCAATGGACGCACAGAGTCGAGACATTACGCATGACAGTATTAGACCTGTGTCATTGCAAGCAGATTCAGCCGAAGAAGAGGTAGATTGGAGGGTGTTAAAGACAAGTGCATAGGATGTATAATACACATGCTTCTACTATATCTGGGCTTTTCTGTTTCAGTTACTAATGCGGGATGTGGAACTGTTGACAGGATATGAAGAATTAACGCATGGTTGCAAGTGCATGGCGCCTAAAGAATGATAGGCTTAGATGAAGGCTTTGGGGTGTTGTTTGGCGTTATGGTTTCATTACACGGTTGAATATGGGAAGCTAAGGGGAATTTGGATCCCCTTTAGACAATCCTGTAAACAAAGCGCGGGTAAATACGTCCCACACTCCCACTGTACGCCACAGCCTCTACTTAGCGAATGGGCGGTCCCGAACGCAACACAACTCTACGGTGCTAGTGGTGAGATAGACCTGTCTGCATCCACGCTTGAGCTGAAATTCTCTGAACTTTCTGCCATATAAACACATAGTGTTTTGTTTCTTTCTTGAACGCACTTCTGTCATCGTGCGTAATATTCTTTTGCAATCAAGGACACACGACGTGGAACGACCAGAAACATGAGCAAAGTCCAAGGCGGGATGAAATGTGTGAAATACCTCCTTTTCGTTTTTAACTTCATATTCTGGGTAAGTGGATGGATAGGGAGGCAAACCCCTCTTGTCTGAAATGAATAATGTCATTGTACATATTGTTTGTCATTCAGAATGAGAATGCATTGCCATAGCAATTGTTGGGAATCCGGAGGAGATGCGTAGCCTATAGTGGATTGTAGGGTGGAATTCATTACATCTCGTTAAGCATCTCCACGTTACGAATTGTCCATCTATTTGGCTGGACCCTTTTTGTCCGCCAGTCTCCTTGGCTGTCGGTCTGCCTGGAATCGTTTGCATCCCAGTCTTAAATGCTATCTGGTTATTGTGTTGGATTAACCTGGTTTTAATTTTTTCCCAGTACAAGCGTGTGTTGTCATCAAACATGTTAGGGTGGTGGTCTGGGCTGAGGTCTATTGTCGCTGTTGCGGAGACGCTGCAGAAATAGGCTACAGGCTACTACTAAATACAAAACATATATTTATAGTTAAGATGCAATGTTTAAAACAGCACATCTTGAATTGTATTCTAAATGTTATGTCAAATTCAAATTGTGACTCTAGCCTACATTGAGCATGGAATCTAATGAATGCAATGCGCAAAGGCGACTGAAATAGTTTCTGTGAAATAATTAAACTCCACGGACCTTGACCTTGGTTAAGACAAAGAGGACCCTTCATGACCCATTCAAGCGACATGACACCTCTTCAGTAGTTTCAGAGACCAAGGTGGCATACAGTAGATAGACTATAAACGGGGACATGAAAGTTTTTAAAGACTGTTTCACTCTTTACCATTCTATAACCGTTAACATCTCCTTGCTGTTTATTTATGTATAAATACATTGTTGATTTAAATGGTGGTAAAGTCCTAGTTGTTGGTGCTCAGTCTACATTAAGATTGGCAACAGTGTAGTTTTGTTGAACACAAGCAAGCACCCTGTCTCACACTGAAGTATAAATCCGCACAGCATCCTTCTTCTCCCCTGAGACCGTAAAGGAGGGGAGCCAGACAACTCTAGTCACAGTTGACATTAGCCTAACACAGCTCACTGCTGCTGCCAAATGTGCTGACTGATGGAGCTGCGCTTCCATAGGAGTCCTTATAAGGATGTATGTGTGGTCCGCACTTGAAGTGTCCAGGGATGTAGGATATAGTAGCAGCATAGACAGTGATATGTTTGGATTTAGAGGGAAATCTCCAGACTTGTTATTGGTATGCACCGGTTTATGCAAGCCTTTTTGAGCCACTCTGAATCCCACCCCACTCCCAGGCCCTCATGGTCCCACTCTATTCACATTGCCTCGATAAACCACCTGTGCTGCCACAGCAATTAGACATCATTCTTCACTCATCACTCCAATAGACATCCATATGTGTTGTGGTTATAGAGTGAAAGACAGGAGCGCACAAATGCAAGACCTCTTTGCATTTCCTGCATTTTGTGCACTCACCCCTATCAGAAAGCCTAGAGCACTCATGTGAAGAGGTTGTCCCTGGACACAGTCTCAGAAACAGCTGAGTGGAGTGCTTCAGTCCTTGAATAGCCAGAATCCACCCTGTTCCCTGGGAACTGTTGCGCTCAAGCGTTCATTTGTCTGCCATCAAGCAATCTATCCTTCTACTGACTCTTTGTTTTGTTTGTGCCCCCCTCCCCTCTCTGTTAAAAGAACATACTGTTATTTTCCATACAGGGACCCCTATATGAGGTATTTGAATTTAGCTGCTGTTATTAGGTAATAGGGGCACCCAAGACTGCAGTTGAACCTTTGAGTCACCACCTTGGTTTCATTTTGATTTCCAGTAAGCTTCTATTACTGCCTATGCCTAGGACTTCTGTGGTTTCTGTGCATCAAAGTACTAGGCCAACCAAGGATTTAACTCTGTCCAGGATTTAACTGCTATAGCATTCAAAGCATTGCTGGAATAACCCATGGCTGTTAGCATGGCACAATCCACAAATGTAGGGAATCCATAGCACAGAGGCGATCAGTAAATGTGCAACAATTTGGCATTTTGCTGTGAATTTCCTTCTGTGTGGTGAGGAATGTGAGCTCGGGTCTCTCTGTAATGTGCTGTACAATGACTTCTCATTTCATGTTTGCACTTCTAAACACAGAATGACAGGCTATCTAAACTGCTTTAAACTTTTTAACTGATTAAAAAGTTTAATTCATCACTTGGTACCCACTTAAAATATTTGTGTAGATATACTGTATACTGTTTAGGAATTCTTGTGTTTGTGTGAAACCAGTCTGCACCAAACTGTAGGCTAGTTCTCAGAGACATATCTCTCCATTGTATATGTGATGTGTCCCTTCCGGACAGCTAGTACTAGATAATAATACTGTATGTTTAAGACTGGTTATCTGTGAGGCAGGCAAATGGCTGTCTATGAGGCAGGCAAATAGGTAACCTGGTTTTGGCAAGGTATGGTGAAGTTGGTTTGCTGTAATGTTGCAATGTAGCTTAAACAAACAAGGCCTTAGAATCTCAAACATCATACCCGCCAAAAAGCTAAGATTAGCCTAACAAATGTTTTCTTAATCAAAGCCAACACTGTATGGCATTCAGTACCCATCTATATTGTAATCAGGCCATGTTTCTGCTAAAAGTAGGACAATTACGTGAATTTCGAAACTCTTTATAGCATCGGCAAAGGTCAAACAGTCGGTTGTCTCATCATAGTTTTATAGCCTTTTTTATTGAGCTGAAGATAATTTTGCAATAAGATTATGTTTTTTTTTATTTCTTGCTCTCTCTGCCCACTCAGTACAATGTATAACAAGCACTGATTGATTGATTTGGTCTCGGTGTTGGTTGCCAAACTTTCCATTATTAGCCCTTGTGTCTCTGCAGTAGAGACACAGAACAACACTTTTACATTCTGTACTTAGGCGCCCTGTGCTCAGTAAAACCCTCAAGACTATACTGGCAACTACATAGAGTATGGCTGGTCACACATTTGTTTCTCTTTTTGCACTTTTAGATTATTGCACGTTTTACCACTAAATCATGGGTAAATGTGATAAAACACCACCTTTCTCCATCCATAGCTGTCCATCATACATAGCTGTGCACTATGTTTGGCCTGATTATTTTGTCATTGTTCTAATAAAGTGGGCGGACAAAGGCTGCCTGCGCAGATCAGCATAGTGGCCTTGGAGTTAGATCTCCCCTATCAGTCACCACCATGTGCCACGCACAGCAACCTCTTTGTGGAGGAGCCTGGCCCACAGATAAGCCCCGCCGTTGTGTAGCACTGCCAAGAGCGGGAGGGGCACCCAGGACATCAGGGGGGAACAGCCTGGGCATCAAGGGGCACCGGGGGTCAGTGCCGGGGGCAGCTGATGCTAAGGCGGGTGATGCCATGTATCATGCCAAGCCACGCCAGCCCAGTCCCGTCCCGTCCCGTGAGGCTGGCACGACCTGACGGCCCACCCACGCGGAGAGACAAGGGGCTGGCTGACTGAATGTCATTGGACAGTGTGGGTGTCAGGCAGTTGTAATTTAGCTTGTATAATTAGAAATACTTAGGTATTTCCAAAAAACTGTGTATAAATAACCCAACTGTGGGTTTTTATGCACAAATGGACAATGTCTGTCTTTTCTTTTTTTTTTTAAATGTGGGACTGCATGCACAGACAAAATGCATATAAATGCACACATTCATATACCCATTCTCCTTGGCTTTAAAATAAGAGCAATTACATAGTACTAACCATGGAATGAAACCCCTATCTCTGCATTAAGAGGCAGAAACAGAATAAAGAAGAAGGTAAGTCTAGAGAAAAATACATACACAGTCCTCCTCCTTATGGGATCAATTAGACAGCAGTCTTCCCCTGTGCCTCATCTCCCGAGTCAGTCTTTGTCAGTGGATCCAACCCCTGCCCCCCTCCCATATATATTCCCTTTGAATGTCATTCCCCTGTTGGCAGCCCAATATGGGAGTAGATTTGGTCCATATCTGGTCCTAACCCTGTCCTGACATGGCCAAGGTTCTGGTTCCGGTAACGTATTTGTACCTGTAAGTGTGTTGGTTGGCAGGAGACGGCCTTCATTCACGGACATGCATATAGAAGGCACGTGTCACACAACATTGATCTAAACACTTAGTATAGAGGCCCAGGTTTTGCACTTCTGTGTTATTGTAGCTCCCCTCTTTTTTGTGTTCACAGACTAAAAGGTGGTTTTTCCTGGTAAAACGCTTCCATGCCCTGTCCATTAGCACAATGCACTGTGGGACTGAGGAAGACATTAACCAGGACTCTGTGGGTGAAGACCCACAATGTCATTATGGTGATGGAGTGAACAGCATTGTTATGATGGGGAGAGTGCACAGAAATAGACTGCTCTAGTTACTTCCTCTTTGCCTGCACCACTCCACGGCGTGTTAAATTCTGCCATGTAATATCCAGTTGAGGCTAATTCATTTAGTTAATAATGACTATCATTTACAAGAGCGTAAGCGCTAGCTTTTGCAAAGACCTAAAACTGGGGCTTTCTATAAGAGCTTGTTTCTTAATAAGTGCTGTTTCATTGACTTATTCAGCATCTCCAGGAGAATCAGCAGCCACACTGAAGCCACACTGTTTTATAGAGACTACTAATTATAATGATGATGTTTGATTGGCACAAACATGCCCTTGAATGAGTTCATTTTCGCGTAATTAACTATTCAGACAAATACTGTGATTGATTTACAGAGTGCATTAAAAATGTATGACTGCACAGTGAGAGGCACCTCACCCTTGATGCGAAGCCACTGTCTCTGGATTTCTCTGCAATGCCTGAGTGCTTTTTATGTGGATATAGTCCACTAAATAACACTGGAGTCCCTCTGGAAGGACAGATGGCAAGCTTTGGGCGGGATTACATAGCGCTCTTTATCTTATTGAGTTTCAATCAATGGAGTGTCATGCCCAAGGTTACCCAGGGAACAATGTTGAGGAAATGAGAGTGGAAAAGGGTGTCCGGCCCTCAAAGTCAGTAATGGTCACTCAGCCCACTTGAGTGTTGCCTTTAACTGATGTGGCATTTCAGGAGATAACCAGAGGCTATTTTAAATGAGTGCTGCATACACCATAGACATTCATCCAAAGAATGAATAATTTTTTTTTGCTACTGAGAAAATAGTCATCGCACATTATTTTACCATGTTGAGCACTACATATTGTTTATTTACTGTGTCTATTTGGTTGTTAAAATGATAAAGCTGCTATTTCATCCATATTATGGTTTCTTTTTGCTGTTTTCTTAAGTCTTTCTTTTCCTAGATTTTATTCTGCTTATTTATTTATTTATTTATTTATTTATTTTATATTTTATTTTATTTTTGACTATACCCAGAGACATTTCTTCTTTGCATTGCATTGTGTGTCAGTACAAATAGTCTGCTGTTCAAACATTCAGTTTTTTCAGTTAGATGAATGGCCATCTGCAAGAGTTTAAACTCCAGTAGCACATAAGCAGCCATTTTGTTACAGAGGCTTCATGCGTTTCTATGTGCTCTCCTCTCTCTGTGCCATAGCTGTCCGGCTCCGTGGTGGTGGCTGTGGGACTGTGGCTGCGCTTTGAACCGAATACCATCTCACTCCTGAACGGAGATGAAGCCCCCGAGACCTTCTTCATCGGTGAGTCAAGGCAGCGGCTGAGGCGGTGCAGCTGTTCAGATAACACTGGCATTCACACAGCTCCGCTCCAGATGTGGCCCTCACTGTTTTGATTGCTGCCATCTCGACGGTATGCCGTTTCTCTCTGCAGCGTGGCGTATCTCCATCAGGCCACATGAGGCATGGAGTCACTCTACCAGTTCTGTTTGGCTGCTCGGATGCCAGCCAGTTGACTGAGAGTTCACCGTATGCGGGATTTAATGTAGGATACAAATATTTATGAGGAGTGTCCCTTTGAACTGTGTAAGTGCCTGCCTTGTTTCAAGTGTCCGCTCTCTCTCTCCTCCAGCACAGTGTTCATGATTGGCGTAGGACATTACAAATGAGGAACCCCTTTCATCTTAGTCTTCCTGTGAGAAAACCAGAAGAGCTTTCAGGATTGCGCTCGTTTCCTGTGATAGCAGGGCAGGGAGGGTATAATGGTGTCTCCCACCAAAACCAGGTTATTTTCCTGCCGAGAGCCGGCAAATGAAATAAAGGGGCTTTTATTGCTCCTGACAGCTGTTCTCTTTCCCGGAGAGTTGGGGGGTGCGGTTGAGTAAGAGTTTCGAGGTTTTGCTCCAGCTAGGAGGCCAATTAATCTCAGTCAGGATGCTTTCACGCTGACCTTCCCAGATGTGTGCCGTATCCTCTAGCAGTCGGGGTTACGGAGCTCATACTGGGGGGACCCAAGGAGAGAGAGAGGCGGTAATGAGTGCCTGCAACTGTTCTCTCGTCCACCGGCCGGCCGTCTGTCTGGTGCGGTGGTCTGTTCTCAGCGTTGTTCATGAGATGGCTGCGGAGCCTCACCGGTGCTTTATTAGATCTGTGGATCTGGAGGCGTAATGGGGTGGTGCTGGTTGATGGCATTCTGCATTCTGAGTATGATAGTGCAGAGCCCAAGCTATCTGCTGTTACTAGAAGCATCTACCATCCTCTCTCAGCAAGAGATGCAGCCTAGAAACCACAGGAAAAGGGTTTTATGTCTATAAATATGGACTGTATGATGACTGTATTTGCCCTCCATCGCTAAAACAAATGAAACTGAACATGATTTGGACTCTCATATACTCTGCGCTGATCTTTCTGCAGAGGCAAGTGTCTTTAGAATGATAATCAGTCTGCAGAATTTAAGACCTTAATATGGAGTTCCACATCCTTAGTCTGGAAACAGTTTTTCTTCTTCTCAGAAGTTTGAAGCTGTGCTTAACCTTGAAAATTCAGGAGCATGAAATATGTCTGTACTGTAGAGTTACTAAATAACCTAAAAAGCTTTTGGGCTTCAGGAACCAAAGGAAAGATGATAATTATGGAATGACTAGCGTCTAATTTGGGTAGTGTGTTGTCAAGGGCTGTGTGTCACACTCTTTTCAGCATTGACGCAAGCAAGCATGAGGTCAGTAGTGAGTAAGTCGCTATTTTTGTGTTTCTACACAGTCAAAACACTCCTGTTAATGTCTGGATTGTAGTCGGCAGGTATCCTGTTTTGGTCCACTTATGATATTCACCAAAGCTCTTAATTCTGAGCAGTGATGATGTCACAAGCATATTTTAGTATACCATGTTGATTAGTGGTGTCATTGTGCTTAGCATGTCTGCTGTGCATAGCAGAGACCATTACATAGCCGTAGTTATCATGCATAGCATGCAATAGAAGAAGCATTGCTACGTCACCCAGAGCTTCTCACACAATTAGAGCTAGACCTGCTGTAATGTTGCCAAACATCCCAGTAGGACTGGGCCTCCTCACCTTGCAGTTACCAGCCAAGTCTTGGCTTCACATGCCCAGCATACCAACCTGGTATTTCCCTGAAAGACTTATGGCATCCAGGAGGCTGGACACATGCCCAATCCCTGCCAGTCGGTGTGTGTGTTTGTGTGTGTGTGTGTGTGTGCATGTGTGCCAGTGTGCCCTGAGTCCTAGAGAGTGCTGTAATCTTGAGGGCACAGTGCCACTTCTAGAAAAGGTGCTTAAGATGAACCCATGGTCCATTAGTCTCTTATTATCTCCAAATTGATGTAATTTTTTAAAGCACTCTAAAGCAGGACAGAAATTGGCTGCCGCAGGACCTAGTGTCTGTAAGAATAGGAAGGTCAATTGGGTGTGTTTTTCCCTGTTATCTCTTCCGTCCCTGGCTTAATCTAATTGATCATTTAATTCCATTTCACACATGAGTGTTTCCTCACGATGGCACCTGAGCATACATTCAGTGTTCACATAATTTGCCTATATTTGCCTTACACATATATAGAGAGAGATAGAGATAGATAGATATAGATAGATAGATAGATAGATAGATAGATAGATAGATAGATAGATAGATAGATAGATAGATAGATAGATAGATAGATAGAAAGAAAATATACAGCACACAGACACACATCATGCATTTTAATTAGCAAAAGGGTGACACACGCAAAAGTCTACATGCTAGCAATGAATAAATGTATGTTGCAATTTTTGCAAGATTTATTCATATACACTCATACACATACACATCTCATATACACCCCCCCCCACACACACACGCATGCATCCCCAGTAGCTTTGCTCATGTGGTTCAGTGGTGAGAGGCTTGTCGGCATCCCAGACTGGATGCCACCTTGGGCCGGCCATGGCTCTGAGCCGGCACAGGTATGGCCCATGACTAACAGGCGTCTTGTGCTGGCACAGACTTGTTGTTTATGACTGCTTACTTAACTACACAGGCTATGTGTGCCTTTTCAGCAAAACCCTGGCAACCGCATAAATATTATCGAGAGCCAACTGTCCGAGCAGGAGAAAGTAAGGTGGGGAGAGACAAAGGTCCGGTGTCATTCTCGTCTGCCAACATGTCATTACCAGATGAAACAGACAGATATGCCACATTCCGTGTAGGTGTCTTGTCTTTCTACTTTCCATAGGGTCGGTCGGCCCTGACTGTTGCCCTGCGCAGCGGTTTGCTTTCATTAGGGTTTTTGCACAGATAAAGAGCGTTTATCACAGTCAGCTTCATCTTGTCATTTGCATCCTCCATGACATTTGCATCCCCCAAAGTCCCCATTTAGCCCCACAGTGCCAGAGAGACTTCCTCTGCACAAAAGGAATCGTTAGAGTGTAAAGCAGTTTACATGACAGTGGTCTTTATGGTTATTTATTACACTGGCTGCTTGTCGGAGCGCTCTCAGTAAGCACGGGTGCACGGGGCACCGGCGGGTCTGCTAGCAGAGCTTGTTTTCTTTGCTGGCGTGTCCACCGAGGGTTGCCCGGTTTCATCTTCACTACCCCCTCCTGACCCAGAACAGGAAAAACAACCCGCTGTGTCCCCCCCGCTTCCCACCCTCCTCAGTCTCACACACACACACACACACACACACACATACATACACATTCTCACCCCCTGAGGTTTAATTATAGTGTTTGGTTCAGTTAGAGGTGCTTATGAGGCAGTGAGTACGGATGCTGGCTGCCAGAACACCATTAGAGGAGGCGGAGGAGAGGCGGTGGAGAAGAGAGAAGGAGGAGGAGGGGAGGGAGGAAAAGAGAGGAGGAGGAGAAAGGGAGGGAGGAGAGGAGACGGAGAGCCGCAGTGCTGTTCAGCTCAGTGGGTCGCCAGAGAGATGACGCCATCCGCACCACTCCAGGCCCCAAGAGTGCCACTCGCACCACAGATGCCAGCCTAGCACACTCACTTGCACTCGCCCACCACCAGCCAACACTCCTGCTCACCCCCCAATCCCCCAACCCTCCCTTCCTCATCTCTTTTCATTCTGTGCCTCTCACTCATTCACAACATCCCTCCTTCTCCTCACTCTCTTTTCCTCTTTCTTCTATTTAACCCAGTTCTTCCACAGTCTCTCTTCACTCTTAAACGATCTCTCATTTGAATCTAAACAGCCCCTCCTCTTAATTCAGATTGTGAAATTCTGTGTTTTTCTTGTTAATTATGTCCTATCGACACACTGAAACAACCTTCTCTGCTTTTCTCTTCTCTTCACTTCTCTATTCTTCTCAATCACTCTCTTTTCCCCTCTGTGCTTCCTCTTTCTCTCATCTTGTCCTTTCAGCTCTTTTTCTCCCCTCGTGAGAAAAACCTTTCTCATTTCTCTTTCTATTCTTCCCTAATCTTTCTCCTTTCCTCTATCGCTCCTTCCTTTTTTCTGTTTTGTTCCCCAGATATTCCATCTCTTTTGTCTTTTCTCCTCCATCTCAATCTTTTGTCCTTTTCTCCTTCCTATTCCCCAATTAAAACCTGCTCATCCTCTCTCTCTCTGTCTCTCTTTGACATTATCACCTTTTCTCTCTCACATCCATCTCACATCTCACTTTTCTCTTTTTTTCATCCTTCTGTTCTATACCTCCTCTGTCCCTCTTGCCCTCCCTCTGCATCTAGTGTGTCTGGCCCTCCCCTCTCTCTCTCCTTTTCGCTCTCCTTTCTCCTCCCATTTCTTCCATTTGTTCTGGTGTCTTTTTCAATCTTTCCATCCCTTTACTCACTCCCTGGTGTCTTTCCCATCTTTTCTCTTTACCTCTCTCCCTCCATCACATAATATATTTCTCTGTTTCTTCCTCTCATTCTGTCTCATCTTCTTCCCTCTCTCTCTCTCTCTCTCTCTCTCTCTCTCTCTCTCACTCGCTTGCTCCCGCTCCCCTCTGGTCTTCAGAGGCAGAATTTGTGGTGGAGGGCTCTTGGCCTGTGTGTGTGTGTGTGGAGGGCATTGTTGCAGGGGGCTGACTGATCTAATGAGGGCATCCACTGGGTGCCCTCAATGTGGCCCTTGTTTGCCAGATGAGAGACCAGATGAGGGGGGTGGGGGGTGGGGGGGGGGGTGGGTTGCTTCAGAGGATGGACGGGTGGGTGTAGACGGCTGGTGTGCGTGTGTGGGGGGGACAGCACAGAACATGTGTCGCCGGGGCATGTGATACCCCGAGCTTGTGCTCTCTCCCTTCCTTCCTACCTCTTTCTCTTTCTCTCTCTTTCTCTTTCGCTCCCGTTTGACTGTCTCAAAACATGTTAATATACAATCCACATTGTCACTGAAACTCTCTCTCTCAGTCTCAAGTGTTATCACTGGATTGTGTGTAAAAACGCTGTCGGTGATACAAACAGCATGTTTATTGCATTGTGGCAGGATCATGGTCATAAATGAGTCAGTCAGCCTATTTAGCCCACATTCACAGTGCCATTAAAACTGTGCAGTGTGCAGTGAGAGTGAAAGAGTAGGGTGTGCCTCATTCTGTGTGGGTGGATGACACATGCTAATTTTCAGAACTGTGAAAGAGGGGGGGAATTTACAAAAGTTAAATTTCAACTAATAAGGACTTTCCCTCAAACTGAGGAGTCCTTTGCATTCTCACTCTTAGCAACTCTCTCACATAGCAGTTTTCATAGCATATGAGTTTGTTCACAGTACTCAAGTACAGTACTTTCCATTGCTGTTGTCATGTATCACGGTTCACATTTCACATTTTATGTTAATGTTTTCAATGCTTTTTACACAAGTAGAAAGTACTTGTCTAACCTCTCTAACAGGTTAGAGAGACTTTAATAACCTAATAGCATGTATAAATATTTTTTTTCTAATCCTGGCCATTTAAATTAGAGCTTGTTTAGTCATAGAAGAAAGTTTTTACTGTGTAAAGTTGTTGAATATTTAAACCCTGTTGGACTCTGCTGCCCCCTCATGGGCAGGTGTAGATGTGTATGGAACTATGTAGATACTCTTGTGATCCTGTGAGGGAAATGTAGCCAACAGCACACACAAAGAGTGAGTGAAAACACAAACACCATCCCGGAGTAGTGGGCAGCCGGGGAGCCGTGAGGGGTTAGCCACCTTGTATCTCAGCCGTGGATGTGGGAGACCTACTGGTCTGGGAAAGTAACTGGACACTCTGAGACCATAATCAGTAGACCATCTCTGCATCATTTTGCAATCCCATGATGGTGAATAGAGGGGTCATTGACCACTAAATATAAATACTGTAAATAAGTAAGTTGTGCACAATCAGGACAAGCCACAATCCTAGGCCTTAATGAGGCCATTTTTAGGAGGCGAAATAACTGTGCGTGTAGCGTTGTTTGACTGAGGAGGATTAATCTATTTTTTATTTTGTTAATCTTGATACTCAGGAATGTAAACCTTAGACTATATCTATTTGTTATTGCTTTTCACTCATCCATGTTTGTCACGCACTCTCTTCCTGTAGCTGTGTATATCCTCATCGGTGCTGGAGTGGTCATGATGCTGGTGGGATTCTTCGGTTGCTGTGGAGCAGTGCGGGAGTCGCAATGTCTGCTAGGACTGGTATGTTAACTGAACAATTATCGTATGTGATTGTACACTGTAAATGTATATTGTCGGTTCAGCTCCACAGCTGATAGTAACTCTTTTTGAATTCTGTAGTTTTTTGCCTGTTTGCTGATCATCTTTGGGGCTGAGGTGGCTGCAGGAGTCTTTGGATTTTCGTACAGAACAAAGGTATGTATCTGACCGGTATAAAATCTATATTTTACCTCCTATATGAACAAGCTTATGTCTGTGTTTTGCATACTTTCTTTTTCTCGGTTTCTCGGTTTTTATTTACTCCAGATCGTAGATGAGGTTAAGGGTTTCTACCTGAACTTGCAGAATGATAATAACAATGGCACCAGCATCATCAACCTGTACCACACTGTTGTGAGTAACCCAGCCTTTGACCTTTGTCATAGTGACCTTTGACCTCTGCATAGCCTATGATGCAGTCTTTATTTTTGTTTATGTTGTCTCGATCTCCCCACTCATTGTCTGTGTGTGTGTGTGTGTGTGTATGTGTGCACGCTACGTACTTTCCTTCCACTTTACAGCTACAATGCTGTGGCGATGAAAAAAAAGACCCAACCCTGTGTCCAGACGCTACCCCAGAGACTAAGGTGAACGTGATCTTCACATTGACATTTGATAGCTGATATTTATTCCCCTAGGTGTCAACATTTCGTGCTAAGATTTTTAAGCAGACACTTTTATCCAAGAGAACATGGACTTTCAACATGGGGTTAGGTAACCCGGGTCGCCCAGCTGTCAGTCAAACAACGTAACTGCTGCCCCACCACGCCTGCAATGTATGAAAGATGATGCCTGGTCTGTCAAAATAATGATTAAAAGGTTCATGATCCCAACCTTTTCAACAATACTACAAAGTGCAATATCAAGCGCTTTGAGTCTGACACTTTTTGAACATTTTTGAAACTGCTGCTTAATGGTAAAACACCCTTGTGGTGTCATTAATGAAAGCCAGATCAGCTGCAGTGTGAAGCTGCCCAGTAATAATCACACAGTAAGAATACCGGGAAGAACACTGTGGTATATCTATAAGCAGATTTTGGAGACGTAGCTTTAATTTCCACATCAGACTGAGAAGGCTAATGTTTATCATTTAATATAAATAAAATAAAGTACACCATAGTAATCATAATACGTTACATTAACATTTTCCTACACTAGCGCACCTCCCTTGCATTCCTCTGTATGCCAAACCAGAGATAAAGCAGAAATTAAACTTTAGTGTTCTGTGATTTCTCTGTAAATGGGGTAAGTGGTGAGTAACTGAGCAATATGCTATTTTAGTGTAGCTAGTGTGCAAACAGAAGAAAGGGCTGCATCTCATTGCCCCCTGAGCCCAAATGTTGGTAGTCACTTGGATTTGGGGCCTCACTACTATATAGTAAAACAATGAAGCAGAAACAAACTAGGAAGTAGTGATGATGATAGGAAAAAACTGTGGTGAACTTACTCTTCAGTAACACCAGAGGGCAGTAGTGGGATAACTGTCAATGGAGACTGGGAGGAAGGACATTTGCAGTGGAGCATTGGAAGGCATCACAGTGCTTACATTGATTCTATTTTAACTGTAGTGTTGTAAACAGAAATGTATTTTATTTTGAAAATTATATAAATGTACTTTTGTCATTATTTTCTGTATGTAAAATGCAGTACCCCCAAAAGCACAGACCTCATGTGAGAATTTGATTTAGTGCCTTCAGTTCTGACTCACTCTTTGAGTAGTTGCCAGTAAGTCAGAGTTACGTGATATCTGTGAGTCATACACAATCATCCCACATATCCCCTCGCCATTACAGATGAGTTGTAGGATGACATGGTGTTATGAATATGAGGTATGCTTTTATAAATAACCCAGAATAAGTGACCTGACACTTTTCACTAAAAGGCTGAGGAGTATGTTGAAGTGTGTGTGTGTGTTACAAAAGCCTATGGAGCTGTACGAGCTGTAATGTTATATGTATGTGTAATAAACTAGACAGCTGTGATATGTCAGGAATATATGTGTGTGTGTTACACTGAGCAGTTGACAGGTTGCAGAGAGAGTGAGAGAGAGTGTCTTTGTACGTTGTATGCACATGTGTGAAAGCTCTACCAGTCCACAGTCCTGGTGTTTCCAGCCTATGAAGCATTAGTTATTTATGGCACCTACTCAGGCAGACAGTTCAGTTGGCTGTAGGTCTTTGTAGTCTTTGAGCTCAGCTCCTGCCCTTGTTTCAATGCACAAACGCATAAGAAGAGAATGGAACAAAAGCCGAGCACTCTCCTGCATGTAGACAAAGAGCAGACATGTAATCTGCTTACATCAAGCAGGAAGGGGTCTGCTTAGAAAAACACTAATCAGATATAGGGACATCCTGTTCATTTATGATACATAGTGTAAGTCTATTGTCTGTGAACAGAATTGGAAAGAGTTGGAAATTAACATATGAACATCTGAAAATCTACTGGCTTCCGACAGTAGATTTTCTCATCTGGCAGATGACCTTGGTTTTACTGTTGCAAATGCAAATGCAGATGGAAATTCATTGTTTGTCTGTCTGTCTTTAGAATTGCATAGAGGCGATTTCTATATATTTCAATGAGAAGATTTTCATCATTGGCTATGTGGGGATTGGTATCGCAGGGATCATGGTAAGTAACTAAAATCATGCCTTGATAATAATAAGGAAACAATCTATCTAAATTATGTAAAGGCACATGACCTAATTGTCTTTTTATATCTCTCTCTCTCTTTCTCTCTTTCTTTTTCTCTCTCTCTCTGTTTCTCACACACTCTTTAGATCATCGGGATGAGCTTCAGTATGGTTCTCTGTTGTGCCATACGAAACAGCAGAGATGTCATTTAACCACCTCTAACCCCCACTCATTATCCCCCTCCTCCCCAATCAACCCTTCAACCAACCTCCCTGAACCCCCCACCCCCCACCCAAGTCTCTGGGACTGCCCTGCCCTTACAGACTGGGGCAGGTCACTCCATTTGGACTTTGAAGAGAGGGTGGCACTCTTTTTCATAACAAAACAGCAGAAAAAAACACACTCCAGCACATCCTTATTCAGTTGGGGTTTGTTTCAGTGATGTGTGCGGGGTCTAATGACATCATTCAGAGGAGACGCATAGTGGTTTCCCCTTATAGCTGGACTGGACCTGCACAAACTGACCTCTTCCCACCTACTCCCAAACCCAACCAAGATAACGAATTTATTTACCAGCTGGCATATTGCAGTTTGCATCCCACAAATCACCCCTGGGTTCTCAGTGGTGCTGCACACACATAGACTGCTTGCCAAATTTGTATAGACAGAGTTGCGCACTGGACTGTGTATGTAACCGAGGCGCTGAAGGTGAAAGTCCTCACAGAAGCTGCTTTGTCAGATGTCTTCACAGCAACAGACGTATGATTGACCAGCCAGATGGAAAGACCTCGCCAGTAACACAAGCTGACTCAGTGCAGGGCCTCTCAAATCCTCCCCTCTTTGCATGCAATCCGTCTGTGCCTCCTGTGTATACCTGCCTGAGCTTATCAGTGATACTCATGCTGGCAGATGATTCAGCCAGTAAAGAGATTATAATTATAGTGACTACGGTTGGTATGGTTAGTTAATTAGTAAGAGGGAGCAGAGACAGATAGAAGATATTCTGTGCACACTGTGCACACTGAAAAATTAGCTAAGGTAACATAACCAATGTTGGACTCTCACCTTTTGACCCTCTAGGTATTTCTGTACTATGTCACCCACTGTAAGGTTGACAGATTGGTTGTAAATATTTCAAACAAGACATATTGGTCAAATGTTTGTCATTCCTCACACATCGGTCATTGCATCGCTGAGATAGTGTTATAATCCTGTATCATTCTTCAGCCTTATTCACACACTGCCTTTGGTCATAAATCATGTTGTTTGCATTAACATGCGTCTGCTGCCTAAGTAGGATGTACAGTCTAAGTCACAGAGACACACCAGAAACTACATAGGTTGTGTCACTGCCGCAGGTGTGTCAAGTGGAATGGAACAGAGCGCTCACTGAGTCATGCAAAGTTTAAAGAAGTTTCACGAAGTCATGCCAATCACTTGGCGACACCTGCTGCTAACACAACCAGAGCGAATGCACCATTAACACCATTAACCTAATGACTTAATCTTGGTTGTTACTTTCTGTCAGACCCACAGCCTTCTCATGGTGCGGCTTTCAAGGTTCACCGACTTATTTTCAGTCCAAATCTTTTAGAAGAGGAGATATAAATTATATTCCTCTTAAATAGCTCTACTTTGAATGAAAATTGTCTCAAGTATAAACCAAGTCACACAAGTACTCAAGTGTACATCCTTCCACATCCACATAGACATACACGCCAATATATTTAGCACAGAAGCACAACAGCAACACAACAACAGCACGGCAGTGAAAGGGAATTATTCCCAAGATATTCTCAGCCAATTCATTTGTAACTTTAAGTGTAATTCACTAAAACACATCAAACTCTGTACAGAATGTGTGTATATGCAGATTTGTCAAATAACTGGGTGGCACTTGAATTACCTATATTTTGTAGTCATTTTTAAAAACCCATATAAGAAACTGATGTAGCCTTTTGTTCTACAAACGTCAAAATTCTCAACCAGTGCTGTAAGGGGGTGTTCAAAAAGCCACTCTTGTCAGGGTGTGAAATTCAATTGAATTGTTGAAATTCCCTGGTCGCCTTGGAATAGATTATTTGCAAAGGAATTAACAGAATTTCTGTTTCAGATGAAGTGAACCTGACCTCAGAACTTGCTCGCTTACCTGTAACCAGCAATGTCTAATTGTCTGGAAGCTCTAGGAAGGACCCATAAAGGCCTATACTAGGGCCAAATCTGGGCCAGGTCCACACACCAGAGTCTTACATCTTTGGAGTTGGATGTGGTCCCTTTGCGTCCAGCCTTTGAACTGGGGTCCAGCTTTTCTGTGCCATTTTCAGAAGCATATACTTCCAGAAAAAGGGTTCCTGAACTTACAAGGGAATCTGAATTTTTCGGCAAATTGTTTGTTTTGTTTTACATAAATTCCCCTTGTTTGAATTGAAATCTTGCGTGTTTCCTCAAAGCGTTGTTGGGCACTGAGGTGGTTGAGAGAGAACATTCATGATAGTCTCTCTGTTGTTTGATCATGATAATGGTCAGACAATGCTTTCAAGAAACATTCACTTTGGTAGGCTTTAGGAACCCTCAAAGTGTTTCAGCAAGCGCCTTTCATTTGTGAACATTCAGAACAGGACTTTTTGGGAGTGTATTGGGCAGGCACAGGCTTGTTTATTGGCTCATTCTAAGCATGCTCTGTTTGTGTGTGTATGTGTGTTTTATCCTTTGCTGTGAAGAACTGTACATTTTTGTGTCAAACTGTAATTTCTCTATGTCGTGACAGTCCATTTTTTGGAATGTAATCAAGATGTGCATACTCTGGTTGGTGTGTAGATTTGTGTTTGCTAATCATGTAAAAGACAGAAAACAAAAAGAAAAATGGATGCTTTTCATAGCATGCCGTTTTGTAGCAGTTTCTAAATATGAATTGCTTTGAGAAATAAAAATAATGATGTGATATTTGAATATGTGGAATGATTTTGAATTTTGCATGTAATATGCAAAATGCTTAAATGAAGCGGCGAGAAAATTCTAGAAGCACCTACACCCAGAATCACAAAGACTCCTTTCACTCAAGGTGTGGCCAGTACATGTTTTTACAGTCTTCAACTGACTCCAGTCCAGCTACAGTCAACACAAACTCTCCCTCTTCACTCCGCGCATGCACACTGACACATACACACACACACAAATACACACAAACACTAGCTCTACAGCTCTGCCCTTGACACAGACAGCACTGTTTGCAAAAGGCACACCGACCACAATATCCTCTTTAGGTAGATTACCACACTCTCATTCCCCAGCCTTCACTGCAACACTGGAGTGTGTGAAGTTTGCCCCTGTGATACCAAATGAGCTTAGTCCCACAGGTGTAGTATGTCTGGTGGCAGCTTTGAGACCATGAGAATTGCAAGGGGATCTCTGAACACTGGTGGGCCAGATGAGGTGTGGTCTGGTGGTGGAAAAAAGGCAAATATATTATATATATATATATTAGTGTTTCAGGGGAAGAGAACCGGCCCTAAGCAAGTTTGAACACCACCAAATACATACGTGCAAATGAAGACTCATTTCTTCAGAGAGCAGATTCTTATCTCCCTTATGTCCTACATGCCTTGTTCACAAGTACTGTGCACCTCTGCACTTTGTCATGCTGAGCATTCACATTTACAATTTACATTTACACATTTAGCAGACGCTTTTATCCAAAACAACTTACAATTTGTCAACTATCAATTGTACAGGGCCAGTCTCCTCTAGAGCAACTTAGGTCAAGCTCAAGGGCACAACAGTGGCAGCCAGGATTTGAACCCACCATACTTCAGGCCACTTCCACACTAACCAGGTTACCACTACGCTACCACTGCCCGGGGAGCAGGCAGTAGTCATGTTTTTCACTTTTCTACACTTTACTGAAGCTTGATTGGTGTTCTTCCCATGGAAAAATAATACAGATGAGACAAGGACAGTATATAGCCCTGTGGAAAGAGACCGTTTGCAATGTAGTTCTGTCCAACAGTGGTGTGTGGGGAGAGTGTGACAGTGAAACCACAAGGTTTTCTTTTTTTTTTTAAGAATTGAAAGTTTAAGCCACTGCCTTTGAATGAGACATTATGAGAATATTTGTTTTCTAGTTTTAGTTGTTTTCTTCTCTCTGCCAATAATCTCAGTTTATAAAAAAACTTTTGAATAGGATATTAATTTAGGCTATTAAATTAATTTATTTAAAACATGGTGCAGACTATAGACAGAAAATATAGATGTGATGTTGCACAACTTGTCTGTTTCCAAACACCACCAACATTAAGCAGTTTATGTGGTTGCAGCCTAAAGGCATAATACAATTATAGTTTGACATGTAAGATGCAGCAGCCAGGGCGGTGCACTAATCTTGAGTCTATAAAAGTGCAGGCTTGTAAAAGATGATAAAGGTTTGCTGATCAATAACAAAGATCTCAACTAAATTACCTGCTTGGCAAACAATATTCAGTAACCAAGATGCTGGTCAACATGTAACAAAGATGGTGTCCTGCACCCTTTGCTTGTGTACTTGCATTGCTTATATACCACTGTGAGACTTCCTTAGATTACAAGATATGTACAATAAAGTGTTGAACTTGAAAGTGTTACTGATGATGGTAAACCAATGTGAGTTTCAAACAGTGGGTACTGTACTACTTTTTTGCTCAACTCTATTGGATTCATTTATAAGACAGTAAAAAAGAAGAGTCCAGTGCAATGATAAAGTCTGTTTATTAAAAGTCTTATCACAATAGAAAAAGACATTTTTTCAGTGAGTGTAATGTAACATTCTGGTTTAATGTCAGTCTTGTATTAGTTGGTGTTCAACGTGCAGTAAAAAGGGGTGTCTACTGAGAACCAGTGAACTACCCGCCATGTGCAGTTCCTTCACATCACAAGACAAGATAACTTTCTCATAAGGCACAGAAGTACACTGACAAGAGACACAGGCTTCTGAGAGGCCACATGTAACTACACAGAAACAATGCTGTAGAGGAGAGGACAAAACGTAACATTGATAGTTGCTTCAAGAACTTTAACATTCACAAAAAAGCAAGTAATGAACGTAAACAGCAGAACACACACTCGTAACACTGACCAAACAAGTATATAGACACACAAGTAGTGTCTTCAGTGATCCCGTGACTAAAATAGTGTAGTTGTTTTTCTTGGTCCAATTACTACTTAGGAAATGTGTGGTAAAGTATATTAACGGCTTGTGTACTGTTCCTTACAGTAACAATATCATGCAAACTACAGCGGAAATGTTCCCAATTGAAATAGCCTTTTAAATTAAAAAATAATAATGACTGGCAATACAGCCAAATTTGAAATAGAGAATTTCAGAATGGAAAAATCATTTTTTGCACATTTTCACATGAGAAGGTCTGCCATTTGTCGAGGCAATTTAAATACACATATTTTCACTGAATTAAAAATATACATACACTGTACAAGAAAGAAACCCCTGACAAGGTCTTCAGTCTTTTTTTGTTTTTTTTTACGGAGTGCCAAAAAGGACACCAATTTTCCCTCCCTCACTGAGGGAAATTCTAAGAGTAGAACTTTCTGGAGAAAGAGTGGACTGTTGAGTAGAAACCCTTGTAGTAAGCCGCCTTCTGCTTCTCAACGAGGCTTTCGTGCCAGTAAGTGCAACCGTTGACTGAAGCCACACAAAAAAAAAGCCAAAGAGCCTCTAAGCGGAAGTGCAGACAAGCCCCACACACATGCGCACATGTACTCACACACACACACACCAAAAAGGAAGTCAACGACAGCACTAGCATGTGTGCATGTGTGTGAAGCGTAACAAAATTATCAAACAAGTATGTTTTTTTTTTGTTTCATTAGAAATTGGTGGTTATGTAGCTGCCACTAGTCTTTCTTCTTCTTTTGTATTCCTTATTTAAATACTTCAGGGATTCTGCAAAGTGTCTCTGTTGATCCACCTTAGGCGGAGAGGAGGTTGAATGGAGTCTGACCCATAATGAACTCGCCCACACCGACAAAGTACATGACCTGGACAATACCGAAGAGTGGGGCGATGACCAGTGCCCGGCAACCAGCACCCTTGAGGAAGGCAGAGGGCCCCTCCCGCTGCATAATCTTACTGCAGAGACAAGCACAGAGGAAATAAGGTTAACACCATGTACACACACACACAGGTCATGCAAACCTAACCCGATTCATTCAAATGATTATTTCAGCATAAATAACTAAATAACTTACAAGGGTATATTACAATAGCTGTAGTTGTCCACTTCCACTCCATATAATTCTGTCAATCCATGTTAAGCTTTATTTTTCTAGAGGGCTAACAATGAATGCTTTTGGTTTGCATCCAGGGCAGGTAGAGCTGGTTTAAGTAAAGCTATACTCCCACTCTGCAGTCTGACCACCAGATTTGCTATGCAAATGAATTTTTTCAGAAGTCCCAGTGTGTCCTTACCTTACACAATCCACAACGCCCTTGTAGCTTTCCTCATTGCTCCCTCTGCTCAGGGACTGGAGCCTGGTCTTAACCACTGCAAAGGACAAAAGCAGCAGACACAGACAAGTTAGTCCTATTGAAAATGACTTTACTGGCTCAAACATTGTTTTTTTTTAACAAGTAACAACCTTTGCTACAAAGTCCAAATCATTCATTCATAAAACTGAACATGGAGATTAAATACCCTTGTCAGTTTTTATACATAGAAATGATATAACTTGTTGAAATCAGAGATTCTACATTTTTGCTTGAACTAGCATGCTCAATGTATGTGAAGCATTTGACAGGGAGCGGAAGCAGAAACATACCATCACAGGGGTTGACAGCCACAGCAGCAGTGGAGCCTGCCAAGCAGCCGGCCACAAAGGACCAGTAGAATGGGGTGGAGCCATCAGAGGACACCTGGCCCAGGTGGTTCAGGTGAGCAAACAGAGGGAAGTACACAATGGAGAAGGGCACATCTCTGCAAGAGACAAATATACAAAATACCACTAGTCAATTATACAGCACTCACAATGCCCATTCAGTGCAGTGTAGTGTGTAAGGGCAACTCCATGCAAATGTTCACCTGGGTCACATACATAATGCAAACAAAATATATTTTTTTAAATGATGTAGATGATTGCATATTTGAGGATTTGTCTATGCAACTGTAGAGGTTACATAAATGTCATGCTTGATCATGTTCATAAGCCAGTACTGCATGTTAACATAGGGGGTTTCAACACAGAGATTTCAAAATACATGTACAGCTTCAGCAGTGCCTTCTTGTACCTCATGAGAGTGGCCCCAAGGCCTTTGTAGAGCCCCTGGATGCCATGTGTGTGCAGGAGCTCACGGGCGATCTGAGTGGCAGACATGGGGCGGCCTGGTGCTGGGCTTGCTGTGTAGGAGCGGCTCAGCACTGTGTTGGTGCCTGCCAGCTTGGTGGGAGACATGATGCCAGGCTTCCTCTGCTGAGCAGCTGAAAGAGGGATAGAAATGAGGCAGAGAGTTACACTGCAGCACTAAAATATAAGCCTATATTATATGACTATGTTTCACTTTTAATTTCCATCATCATTATTGTTGTTGTTTTCTCCTTACCTAGTCTTCCAGCATCCTGAAGCTGAATCTTCAGCATTTCCATGGGAGTAGTGATGATCACTTGGCACATGCCAGCACCACATCCCGCCAACATCTCCTTAAACACATTCAAACCCTTCCTGCGAAAGCCAATGAGGGACATGTTTACGAAAGAGCCGAACACAGACAGAGGGATTTCCAGAGGAGTTGCTGGAAGGCTCTTCCTAGAAGACGTGAGGCGTGTCTATAAGAAGCACTTACCCATCCTTGGCAAGGTGGTGGCGGAAGAAGTCATTGGCGGCTAATTTGATAGCTTTCTCAGGGGTGACGAGTGTTAGGTTCACTGCAGCACCTAGGAACACAAAAACATGGAGGATTACAATGACGGAAGCAGTATGGGGTGAAGAGCTCTCTCTCTCTCTCTCTCTCACACACACACACACACACACACTCACTCAGTTACAGTTAAAGTAGTCAGATATTCCCCACCACCATCACACCAGAGATCCTCACATACATCATTAAAAGAATCTAAGAGTACATTTGAGAAACCAAAACAAAGAACATGTCGGCAGAAAGGTTGTTAATCTAGTGTGAATACTTTGGAATGATGATGGCGGGGGATCTTTGCATAACAGCTCATACACATACACAGCTCATCACGCAACATTTCTCTATAATTACCAATAAATAAGTAAACAAATAAACACCAATAAAAAAAACCTAACAAACAAGAGAGGGAATGTAAATTCTGAGACCAAAAATGAAATAAAGCTGAACTGAGAAGGTAACAGAGGGATGCAAGAACAATCCAGACAAGAATGTCCAGAGAGAGGAAGATTTATCTTAAGATCCCATAGCCTTCAGAGCAAGGCAGAAACAAACTAGCATTCTAGCCAACACATATCAACACAGAAAATGCAAGAAGTGGTGAGACTAGTAGAGTAGTTAAGGCAACTGGAACTGACAAGACAATTAGGTGCAGCTGAATAGATGAAAAGATGTTTAGTCAGACATGAAGTGACACAAGAAGTGACTGAGTGAAATGACAGAGACGAGAGAAGCCAATAGACGGCTGACTAAGAATGACGAGACAGCAAGCGGGGAACAAAAAAAAAAAACCAAGAGCATTTTTAAAAATTATAAAATCAATAAGAAATTAAAGAAAGAAACAAAAAAATATTGGTGCCTAATTGAAATAAAGCGATGTTGTAAGAACCATTATATGATTTGCCTCCAGCGTGGCTGCGCCATATCGGCTAGCCTTCAATATTCCCAGGGGACCCATGTCTGTAATATGAAAAACACAGATGCAAACAAACAGCATTCCTCACACAACAGGAGCCCATACAGCTGACTCCCACCTCCACTTTCCAACCTCACAAATCAACTTCACCAAGCAGGTATAAAATGCACTTCAGAGCACTGATGCAAAAGATTATGAAGAACTATTTTTACTTTATGGTCAAGTTCTTATACTATCATTAAGACGTGTTCAATTAGAACCGATGGATAGATTGAGGTCCCTCATCTTAGGATGGAGGTAAGAAAAATTACTACTGGTACAAGTTGCAGCATGCATAGAGTGCTTGTGAAACATCTCTGGCCTATTAAACTTACTAACTAGAACCCTGGTGACATACAACTCTCCATTTAAGGTAACCACTTCTGTCCATATGGCAGTTCTGAGAACAGCTCAAGATATGTTAAATGTTAAATCGGAAAGAAATGTATACAGCCTTTTACAGATTGATAGACTCTTTATAAAGTCTTTATCCGGCCTTTTATCTTGTCAGTTCCCTCCTCATTCACCGTTTAATATCTATGTCACATTGTCTGCATATTACTTCATTGAATAAAACTACTTGGCTAGTGAAAACAATCTAATACAGACTCACAAACTAATCTTAACAAGGATGAATCTTACCTCTGTACATTCCGAAGTATCCCTCAGATCGTACCGTTTTAATAAGGCAGTCCATCCTAGAATGTGGGAAAAACAAAAAAAAGAGCAAGATCTAATTTAGACTGCATAAATATTGCCAGCACAAACAAGGAACTGTGCAACTTGTTGTATATGCAAACTTCTTTGACACAAATACACAGTCACCCAGAACAGAGGCATATGTGCAAGCCTAGAGACAGAGAGAGAGAGACAGACAGAGAGAGAACGGAGGGGATTCTGGGCCTATCCACATGCATTCCAAAGGGATTAGTCTGCTGAAGTGATGGCATGCAAGAAACCAAGAGCACCAGTGATCAAAGCGTCGCCCAGCTAATGAGAGTGCTGCGTTCTTGGCGCCTCCGATTTCACCACTGTCCTGCTAAAAGACAATTGCTACAGCTGTCCGAAACCTTTCGTGAAGAGACAAAGAGAAATATCACTCACATGTTCTTGTAGACTTGCTGCCCCTGTCGCTGGTTTTGCAGCCTGGTCTTTGCCAGGTCAATGGGGAATACACAGGTGACCCCAACTATGCCAGCAATGCCACCATTGATCAGTTTGGCGGGAAGGCTACAAAGAAGTTGAGAAAAAAAAAGTTAGGGATTCATGAAAATATTTCAAATGTTGACATCTCAAAAGTACAAATAACTCTATCTAAGGTGAAGTTCATATGAGTACAGGAATGAGGGTGTGTAAAGTACCTGATGTGTTGCTGAGACATGATGGCTTTCAGAAAGGCAAGGAATGCAAAGAAGTGGTGACTAAGAAGTTTTAGTGCTGTGGTAGGAAGTTGAAGATCAACAATCTGCAAAGAAAGTGCGGAAGAGAAATAGGCGGCAAGTTCATATGTATACTTCCTAATGCTCATGAATGTGCGCGCGCACACACACAGTAATCTCTTCCCACACAGTAGCAACCCACCCCTCCCCCATTCACAAGAAACACAAGTGGACAAAAAGGGCTTCCGGGGCACTGACGGGGCGTGGACACACGGACATATACGCACATGCCAAGACTGGAGAACTTGTAATTGGATCCACTATGGATTGGTCATGAGCTGGTGATGCACTTGCCACTGACATCGCTGCTTTCACGATCACGCATGCAGTTATCAAGCAGTGAAAGGCAACTTAATTGGTAATTACATGTTGTCCTCAAGTCTACCATGTGCATAGTTTATTAACTTCGTTATACTGTATTGTAAATACAAATGCAAGGGTTATATTCTAAGTATATAACGTTAAGGGAAGTAGTAAGTAACTCTTAACAGACAGCGCCAGTGAGACCATTTCTGGGTAGCTAACGTTACCAAACCACAGAACCCTCTGGCAAGAGACGGTATGAAACTACCCCTCCCCCACCTCAGCCTACAATTAAGACCAACCCTGTGCCTAAATGTTAGAATCAGAACAATTAAACGATGGCGTTAAAGCTAGGAAAATGCTATGTTACAGACGATTAACATATACCATACATGACGTCTGTTGAACCTTCAAATGACTACAAAATTAATGAAGTTTAAACAGAAGCCGGCCCAGAAATCCTACCGCTACGTCCGCGGTAACGTCAACTAAACGTTAACGACACTAAATTTAACATCTGGATGTAGTGGATGTATTCACTGATTAAACAGGACCTGTTTTAGAAACATGAATGCAAGAATTAGCGGAATTTAGATACTATTTGCGAAAAAAGAGATAATTGACGTTACTGATCAACCCACTGAACGGACGAAAAGGGTAAGACTTTGAGATCTGCCTTGAAATAAAAAAACGGGTGTAGCTGTGGAAAACACCACGGAAAAGGTGTGTCTTTTGATTAGCAGTCGATAATAATTTTGACACTTACCAAGTGAGTTAAGCCTTTGAAAATAGTTTTATCCGTGATCAGAATGTTAAGGCGTGTCTCTTCTGTCCTCGTCAGGCGTCTGAATGAACTGGATGCAAATGAATCTTTCTTGATATGAGGAGGGAGGCGTAAATCGTCACTGTTTTGCTTAGACCAATCACCTTCCTGAAATTAGCATGCGCCTACTCCTACTATGAGAGTGGGCGTTGTTGTAGTATCCGATTTCACCAAGATCTGTGCCTCTGCTTTCAATGGATGGGAGGAGAAAAAATGGACTGAAGCAAGATTTTTTGTAAAGTTCTGGAAGGAGATAGAAGTCAACAATGGATCATTTAGAGTATGTTACTACAGTTTGGTATCCAATGATGATGATAATAATAATAATAATAATAATATATTTTTGTCAATCCTACATGTACAAAACTAATCTGGAGGCTGTCTATTAAATTAGAATGTTAGACCTGGTCTAGAAGGATCACCCTCTAGGTGACTTTCTCACTGGTGACTAATTAAAACCTGAGAGTCTAGAAATAGCCAAGACTAATGGGCAGAAGGCCTACACTACGTAGCTAATCACAGGAAGGCACCACACATTTCCTAATCGTTATTTCTCTGTATGATTAAGACTTAACTGTTAATTATACTTAGCCACACTGTGTCTTGGCAACTTGGCCAAACCCTTTTTCTTACCAGGAACTGTTAGGCTAGTGTTTAGAATTAGGGGAGGTGTCAAAAATGACACAGCAGATTCAACAGTCATTGAAATTTGTCAGGTATGGTTGCATTACAAGTAATAGGCCTACAAATCATTCATTACCCTTGCTATTATTTAAAGAAAAGCCTCATCTGTCCGATAGCCTACTGTCAGAAGTGTTATATACCTCACTGAACTACAGTATTCCCAGGGGCATTACTAGGAGCTGAGAACAAGGCTTAACCCAGATTTGTAGTGGGGTCTTAAGGCATCCTTTCATGTGACTTTTTTATTTTACATTTTTGCAGTTAACCGTTCACATGCAGTTTGAGGCGGAGAGGCATAGTAAATCAAAAGACAGCCCATGAGAGGGCCGGTCCTGTGTCTGACATAAACACTCTATTATACCACACTGTCTACATGAAAACACTTTTATGTGAGGTCAAACATAGGGCATTGGCATTACCACAGGTTACCCTTAAACTTACCTTGTGTTCATGACAGATAAAGTTTTAACAAGGTACTCCACCTGCACTCTGTGAAAATCATAAAACACAATGTCAGCCTTTGGTTGCCTATAAAGACAATTGGCTTGCTGTTAATTTGGAAGATATTAAATTCATTTTGCTTGCCACAATGGTAATCAACAGAGAATGCCTCCACCTACTCCAACCTTGCCCAGGTCTAACACTGGCCAAGGTCATCGCTCAAAATATTGTCCTTGCATGAGTTTTTACTAACAGTGGGATGGCACACACACACACACACACACACACACACACACACACTCACAAACCCACACCCACATACACACACACACACACACAGCCCCCCCACCCCCCGACACACACTCCTCATACACATAGACAAAGATAAAAGGAAACATGTCAAACAATGTGGACTGGGTGGTGTGGATGGAGTATGTCTGTGTGCACCAGACCCACTGTGGAATGCTGAAGAGGCAAATTCCAGACAGTTGATGGTTTTATCCATTATGATATCAGGGCTTTGGCTTCTCAAACAAAGCTTGGTCCTCTTTTGTTGTCAGGACAATTCATACCATTCTTACGTGATTAGTCTGATCGTGCCTAGTCTAAACAGGATTGCATACACTTTGGTTAATGGCTTAGCATGGAACGGCAGAAACACACTGCAATGGGTTAATGAAAAAAAGTTGACCACTAGTTGATGCATTGGAAATATAAACAATCTTTGCTTAATGGGATAAGAAGTGGATCAAAAATAAATTGTGTGTTTTAACATTTACATCTACATGCATCAAGGTTAATGGGAGTGTAAATGACAAAAAAAATTCTGCAGGGATTTCAGATGAAAACCTTTGTTTTTCCTGGACCTGGGCTAATGAGTGGTGATCACTGAGTCATGTGACCCAAACACCAACCCAAACAGAGAGGTGAGACAGGAAAAACCAATAGGGAACCATGTGCTTATGAGAGCGGACAAGCAACAACTGATCCGGAGGAGTGACACAGGCCTTCACATGACAGCCGCTATTTGCAAACACTAGTATCTGAGCTGGTGACTCAGAAATAAACTCCAGCTGTCTTCCAGTGAATACGCACTGCATGGTGTGGAGAGCACGTGTCCACTGGGGCATACCGTAGCAGACCCAAGACTTTTGTTACACTAAGTGACATTGCTTTAGCACTGTCAGACAATAAACTCTCAGTAGATATTTATAAAACAAATTTCCAACAAATAGCCCAAGTTAGCCATACTCAACCAATGTAGGCCAAAGAGCCATTGAGTCTGTTTGGGTTTCTTTCAACATTAATTAATTAATTCATTCATTCAGTTATCTGTAGATGGTTTAGGCCAGACCTATACCAGGGGCCTGTGTAAGTGAGGTTACTGGTTAACCCGGGTAGCTTTGGGAGTTACCAGTGATCTCTAAAAGAACCCTCCTGAGCATCAGTTGTTTCTGAAGTGACATGTTGTTTTTAGATCAGCGGTTACTCCAGAAGTTACCCATTTTAGCCAGTAAACTGGCTTAGTAGTATACCCCCCAGATCTAGAGATGAAAGAAACACACGTTTCTGGATGTGTGAGAGACATTTTTTCCACGTGCTATTTCAGATTTACAGCCCTCTCAATACTATCTTTAGGAGACACAATCTTGTTGGCAGTATCTATATGGCAGTATGTTCTATCTTAAACCTCGGCCGGGAATGGAATTTTTTTAGATTGTAAAATTTGTAGTGTCTTTCATGTTTGTCAGTAGCAATCATGATTTTATTTGTATGTTAAGCTGATATCATTTTTTGAGCCATATTCAGTGTCATAGAGACCTGGCTCTGCTCAGAACCATCGCTCAATAAACAGGCCTCCTACCAAGAAGAACATGAAAAAATACCAGTATCTCAGAGCTTAATTGCCAGCTACAAATTGCTTTAACCAGTCGCCTCACAGAAATTTGCCTCCCAGAAAGTCTTAGTGTTATTGGTCCATCGTCAGGCTAGCTTCATAGCTTCATGTATCATGAAATTTTCCAGTACTTCAGACCTGAATTGAATGTTTCCACGTAAGGTAGTTCTAGTGTGCTGTCTCTATGTGTGTGTGAAGAGCACTTTGAGTGACGTAGTGTCACAGGATGTGATTAATGCAGATTAGACAAGGCTATTTGCAGTGTTCAGCTTTAATGGCGTCTCACTCACAGTATTCTGTGGCACGGATAGACCACAGCAGGGTGACTCAGAAACACAAACATGTGACGTTTGACAGGGCTACTACGGGTCAATCCCTCCTAATAATAGAACTATAAACAATACAATCATGTGAATGCCCAGCAGAAAGGGAGGGTCGTTTGCGGCAACTGCAGCAAACACAATACTGTGGCGTAGCCCCCACACATATGACAACAACTGACCCAGACAGGGCATTCTATACATGTTGGCATACAGGCACACAATTTTCACTAAGAAACAAAAACACTCACACAGCCCACACAGACAAGAACCCACTGTTCAGCACATGCCATACTATCAACTTGAAGCTCAATTTGAAATGAAACTAAACTATGCTTTCTTTTCCTCTTTCATTATTCACTCAGTCATACTGGATGTAGTTGCTCTGGTCAGGGTAAGGGTAAAGATGCCAAAGTGGTTTGGTGCATTGACCATCAATGCTCCTGGCCTTGTAGGCACAGTCATCATTGTGGGTGCTACAGGTACCACAGTGGCAGCTCCGGGCCACAGGGTAGGTGAAGAGGGAGTCGGCGTAGTGGGCACAGCCAGGCAGCACCACTGTGTGGTACTCCACTTCCTGGTAGGTGCAACCCCTCTGAAGCAGGAAGCGAGGACCGGCCAACTCTTTCAAGTTACTGTCCTGTTTTGGAGTGGACAAAGACACACACACACACCCACACAAGCGCGCGCGCACGCGCGCACGCACACACACACACACACACACACACACAAAAGCATGAATATATCTAAGAAATGACAGGAGATACTCACTCAACAGAATATTATCATAATTTAAAGATGCTGTCAAATTTAACTTCTGTTGCTGTCAAGGTACATATTGATATCCAGAGACACAATTTCAAGGCAAGTAAGGGTGACTGTTCTCTCCTCTCATTGTGGTGTCAGAGGGGAATAGCATGCCTAGATGTCATTGGAAGTGTGCCTAGTATGTGAGCCCTAAATTAGGTTGACCCCTAGAGACAGGCAAGGCACTTGCGTGTGGATATTCTGGAGTGGAAGAAGTGCAGCAAGTGGACGCGTGAAGGACAACTGCATGTACACTGGCGCACTTCCCAAGGGGGCCAGCATGAAGTGCAGTAATCACAGTTGATCATATGCTCTGCTTGCCATAGCAATGAGTCTGTCCCCCCCCCCCCCCCCAGGGTTTAGGCCTTACGAGGAACATGGATTCAGCCATGTAGTCTGTCCCCTGGAGACCTGGTTTTGAGACCAGGTGTGCTCACTGTTATCTCCCCTCACTTCACACTATTCATACTTCCAGACCAAAGTTACAACTTGGTCAGCAAAAAAGAGAGAGAGTAAAAAGAGAAAGTGGGTCAGGGTATGTATGGTCAGTCACAGCGCAGATATAACCAAACTTACACAACCTTAGATGTAGTAACTCAAGTGTACAGTTGCATAACTTGGTCTCGTAAAACCTTAGGTTATAGAATACTTGCAGAAAACATGCAGGGAGGAATTTTGACAGTAGCTAATATGACTTCCAATAAATGGTGCTATATCTGATGTTTAATAACTATTTTGTGACTCATACAGTACATAAACCGACTTTTAAGTTTATTATGTTTATGTCCACTGCCTTTAACAGATACTTTTATCCAGAACAACTACTGTACACACACAAAAAAAACTCTTATCTACACATGAATAAATCTTTTAAAGGAAATGATCTAACATATTTGGTATTGTGTTCAAGCATAGCATTTAGCGATCTGATTGGCTGAGACAGGGATGACATTTCTATTCTGTGCTTTTCCACTAGGCACTCACAGTTCTCTCCACTGAATTCCTCACATTCATCTGCTGTATTCACACACAGGGACTCACACACCAGTGACAGAGGTTGCTATGCAAGACCAACAAGCTCTTCAGAAGTGGTATCTAGAGGCCCTGGGCATCTGGCACTTTGGCATTATGCCACATTTTTAGTCAAGCACCTCTTTGTTACCAGGCACCAGCTCTGGGTCATGGTCATCTAACATGGTGGATGTCAGCATGCCAGCCTTCACAGACATGCAAAAATTTACAGACAAGTGAATGCAAGAACAGCAAGAACATAAATCTGTGCCATAACACCACAAATCTAGACTTGGTTGGAGATATTTCAACTGTATAAGTCCAAAGGAAAATGACGTGCTATAGAGAGAATCAATTACAGTGTATAGGCCAATTATTTAAACAATTCATCAACACATCTCTACCCTTGAATCTGCCAGCATCCACAGATAATGTCAACACACAAACATCCACGTCAGCATCTACAAATATATGCGGGCTCTTACTCTGGAGAAGCAGAATCCCATGCAGATGGTGGTGTTGATGGTCACGCAGAAGTCACACTCATGCTTCTCCACATACAGGGTGTACTCAGTGGGAACACACATGGGCACCACCAGATGGAGGAACAGACACAGCACAGCACAGAGAAAAGCAGATGCAGCCATCACCACCTGCAGAATGCACGTCACAACTGATGGTAGAACATATGATCACAGAAAAGATTAAACAAAACCTTCTCACACACAACTATGAATTCAAATAGAGGTTCAAATAGAGAGTTGTCATTTTTATGCATATAGATATGCATCAAATATGCAAATTATTATTAAAATATTGCTGATTATCAAGGCATGTATAGAGATGTTTGATGGCACATCTACACATGACGTTCTGCCACTGTTGTTACATGATCATTGTTGTAACATTGAATAGGTCAGTCAAAGCACAAAGAGAATAGTCTCCAAACGTAAAAAACTTTCAGCTTTGTTTCAGACGTTTGCGTGCATCTCACTCACCTGGACAGCTACACCACCCTGCCTCTGCTGGATGCTTCCAGAGCTTTATACCTTCACACTAATCCCACTTTATCCCAGGCATCCCTTATCTCCACTGCACTAGAACACACTTCCCAGGACTCAGGCCCATGTTCCCTCGGCATGGTAACCTACACCCGCCACTGTGACCTCATAATAAGCTAACAGGCCAAGTACGGCGGCCAAGGCATCTGGTAACATATGTCATTATCATATTTAAATCCCCACCTTTTTGACCTGAATCAAAGGCACACCTGCAGATATACTCCATTATGGAAAGGGAAAAGATCAGGGTCTTAAGTTACGGTGATATGCAAAAGTGATTGGAAAGCCTAGATGAGCAAAGACAACAATCAGAACCTCATGCTCATTTTTTCCAATACAATTAATCTCTAACAAGTCTAAAATAAGTATAAATCTGTTTACTTGTTTATGTTTGTACTGTTTATCAATACTGCTCAGCCCATATGTGTCAGGCACAGACTACACACAACTAGATTTTACAAGCAGGGGGTTTTATTTTCACACAAACTGAAAAAATCCAACCAAGGTCTACATCAGCTAAAGATAGCTGAGGACTAAGGGTACAACTATAAAGCTCAGAAGATGAAGGCAGAACTAAAACACAAAAGGTAACATAAACGAGCAAAGCACAAACTAAAGAACACGGTGTAAGGGAGGGACCAAACAGTACCCAAATAAGGGAGTTCATGGACGAAGAGTACAAGGCACAAAGACTTCTCGGGAGTAGAGCAAAATATGATTGACTCAGAGCAGATCCAGGGGAGGATTGACAAGGCCAGGGAGTGCTGCTTAAAAACTGTGGACACCAGGTGAAACCAATCAGTACTCAGGAGAGCTCGCACGCGAACCAGGAAGTGACGAGGTAACGAGCTGATTAAGGAGTTGTGGGTTTGTAAAGCAGAGTGAGGGGGTGTGGTTGTGGCCAGATCTGATGCAGACCTGACAGTATTGCAATGAATTATCAGTAATCACAAGTAATCAGCCCAACTAATTGGCTAATTAGGGTTATTCTGTCATCTAGATTTTCCATCATAAAGTGATTGGATGGGAATGATGCCTAGACAGTGACATATGTCAGTGATGTCATGCGATGTCATGTTCTGCATCATGTTACGGCTCTACAGGGTAATAATAAAATAATGTATTTTGCAAATATAGGCATATTCAACACTTCTAAAGTTCAAATTTACAGTATAATGTAACTGTACAGTATGATGTATGGTTCCATATGGTTAGCAAATAACTGAGCTTAAGTATCTCAAAAAAGGATACTTAATGATACAACCCAGTTTCTGTCAACTGTCAAAGTGTCCTCACAATAAGTTAATGGTTTTTTAACCGGTGTTCTGTGAAATTCTTTCACATTTCTATTTGCATTTCAAAGAGCATGTTACTGATTTCAGCTCCCAGTGGCTGTTTCTCATTTACTCTTTTCAGTGAAAGACGTGTCATACCCTGATCTGGCATCAGAGAGGCAACAGAGTGGTCAGGTGAAGCATTCCTCAGTCAAAAACCCAACCACTAAACCTCCACTGAGTACTCATCAGAACATCTTATAACAGCAAAATCAGTTCCAGCCTACAGGAAATATCTTCACAAGTTATTGAGTCGTTAACTTTGCTGACATTGTAACTATCTTATCAGACACTTTGATGATTAATCTGGTGGGGGAACCCATAAATATGAGCCTGCTTCAATGAGCTGATCAAAAACAGTTCACACAGAACACTGCATCTTGTTCAGTTCTGTTGTGAAGAGAAGGCACCAGTCTACTTTGATTCTCTTGAAAGACTCAGGCTGAACCTTAATTTATGAACCTGGCTATAAAGGCTTTTTTGTTTTATTATCTGAGAGGGCGGCGAACAACATTTGTATAGTTTGTCCTTGAGGGATTATTAACTAAAGCTTCTTTCTGTGGTCAACCCAAGAACTCGGATGGTTTATACATTCTTCTACTTGAGACAGACAAACAGATCAGCTTGCAAAACGATAAACCCAGGATTCAGAACTTCCAGGAGTCGTGTTTGAGAGAGAAGCTTTTGATTTACACTATTTGGACATTCCAAATAGTTTACTGCACACCAAGGAGCTTGAGGTCTTCAGGAACATTTTCAGGACTCGAGGATAGTAACAAGCCGAGGAAAGAATTTTTTTGTTAAACATTGTTAAATAAACTTTGTAAAAGTTTGAAAAACTTTCCCAGTTGTAAAGGTGAGGTAGTGACCATCAGCATGACAAGTGGTGGCCCCGTGGCTCACTTTTCTGTGTGGGACTATGTGGTGTTTGCTGGCATTGTTGTGGTTGCTGCCGGCGTGGGCCTCTTCCAGGCCTTTCGCAGTCGCAAGAACACCAGCAGCGAGGAGTTCCTGCTTGGTGGTCGGCAGATGACTGCCTTGCCCGTGGCCATGTCGCTCACTGCCAGCTTCATGTCAGGCATCACCGTTATTGGCACGCCAGCCGAGGCCTACCGCTATGGGTCAGCTTACTGGTTGTTTGCCTTCTCTTATGCCATCGTGTCCATGTTTAGCGCAGAGGTGTTTGTTCCATTGTTTTATCGCCTGGGGATCACCAGCACTTATGAGGTAAGCAAAACACTGTGAAAATGATATTTACCTGAAATACAATGCCAAAAATAAGTTGCAATGCCAGTTTCCGTTACTGTGAACACATGGCACTAGATAAAAGTTAACATGAACAGTAATGACACAGAGTGTAAAGAACAAACTCATATTCTTTGAAATAAGTCACTTGTGGTATTTACAAATAGGTAAATAAAAAGTCAGAAGTCTGAACATAAAATGACTCTTACTCACTTAGTAGTATATTGTATTTCAACTCAGTAGAGTTTTCTTTTGTTTAATAAACTTTAGGAAAGTGTTAAAAAATTAAAAGCTTTCAATCCACACATCTCAAGTTAATCAACAACAGTTCCTGTGTTATGAAGAATAAAAATTATCTGTTTCATTTTTAGTATCTTGAGATGCGCTTCAATAAAGTAATAAGAGTGATTGGGACCTCCATGTACGTTATTCAAACAGTAAGTGCTCTGGAAACTATTTGGAAACAACTCTACAAAGCACATGTTGCCAAATGATAGATAAGTATGATGACTATTCATAGACACTTAAGAAGATTGTTTCAGAAAGAGAACATTCCATTCCATTTACTCCGATTGATTCCAGTGTTAATAATTCACATTGTAGGGAAACTTTACTAAGTCAAAAGGATAGCCTGTTCAGTCAATCTTTTAATTGTTATTGTGTCTCCATAGGCCCTGTACACAGGCATGGTGATCTATGCTCCAGCACTTGCCTTAAATCAAAGTGAGTCCCTTCAGAAGCTGAAATTTCATATTATTGCATTTGGGAGTTCAGACAGTTGGAAGATATAAAATGTCACTGTCTCACTGTCTCATCAGTACATCAGTGTGCATCTGTGTATGGATGTGAAGTATTCCTTCATCTGAATTGCACATAAAAATCATTGCCACAATAGTTTTTGTTCCTTCTTTAAAGTGCTATCAAGCATCAAGTCCATCAATGCACTTTTTATCACTAAATATTGTGTTGCATCTGTATTGTACTCACAGCTGAAGAAATTTTGTAAAGTTAATCAGGAAATTGTATTCTTTGCCAAGTTTTGAGAGTTTTTTCCACTTACCTTTTTTCTAGTTTTTAGTTTGAATAGTTCAATCTGTCCTAATTTTATTGGTCTTGTGCTGATCTTAACAGTCACAGGGCTGGATCTGTGGGGTGTTCTAGTGGCAACAGGGGTGGTCTGCATAATCTACTGCACCCTGGTAAGTGACTGGATGGAAAGGGGTTATACTCAACCCTGCATACTGACCCAGATGTTTGCTTGAAATGTGGGAAATGTTTTTTTCTTTAATCTGGCTGCTTTAAAGATGTCATGTGTGACCCATAGCCATAGCCCTGCAAACCATAGCCCTGTTGTTTGGGGTCACTGAGTGTTGTCTGTAGGAAAAAGAACCAGAAAATTTGATACAACATAGACTAAATAGTAACCAGCAGTTAAAGTTAACTGAATGGGGCATAAGAAAATGAAACTGAAAGTGAGTTTCTGTGCCCCATTCAGTTAGTGTTAGCTGTTACTTCACTATTAGGTCTATGTACTGTATCAAATTTTCTCCTTCTTTTTCCTACCAACAGTACCTTGAACAACAGGCCTTTAGATTAGATCACACTAGATTTCTCCTTTAAACACAAGCACTACCAAAGTTTCTTGTCTCAGAGTAGTCCTGTCTATTTCAAAACAAGCAACTCAAGGATGGAGAGATTGGTGTTTTTCCTTTTACTAAAATAACACCTCAACTCTTTTTTAACGTTTAACGTACATTTAGAAATGTAATGTGCCATAGAGCAAGGGCGTTGTCAAGGATATTGTTATACAAGGTATTTAACACACATCATTTCATGAGAAAAGTGATAAACCACACATTAAAATACAATAAACTTGACTGTTATCTGCAGTCATAGCCAGGTAACCATAGCACCATACCATGTCAATGAAGATGTAGGGTCTGGCAAGAAGTCATTCACCTCCAATTGCAGGGCCGAAAGCATGACTAAAGTTAAATTGAAGCAGCAAGCACATCATTTATGTAAACAAATGAGCTACCTGTTGGAGACCCCTGCTCTAGTGGATGTGGTTTTCCTATCTCAGATTTTATCTGCAAATATGTTTGCTTAAATAGTACTTTGCTGTTAAGGTCAACAACGATAACAACAACACCAGTAGCAACAAAGCAATAGTTAACATTTTATTAGACAGCTGACTGGCCTGCTTGTCCTGTGCAGGGAGGCCTGAAGGCGGTGATCTGGACGGACGTGCTGCAGATGGTGATCATGCTCACTGGGTTTGTGGCAGTGATAGCGAGGGGGGCTGTGATACAGGGAGGCCTGGGGAGAATCTGGAAGGATGCTCAGGAGGGGGGAAGACTCGAGACCTTTGAGTAAGTCCCATATCATCATGATGGGCTGTGCAGCCCTGAATATTCCCATTTTCTATTTATATAGCCTTTGATTTGACCTGTCGCCCACACTTTTTTTTATAATGTTCTTTGTGTATTTCCTGTCTGTGTGAAGCATCTATATTTTATGATCTGTACTGAATGGACTTGTGTTGAAGGGACACTATAAAACAAATTCCAGATGTCTTATCGTACTGGCAATGAATCATTGACTGGATTTGACTTGATTCTGAATGTTTATGACAGTTTCCTCCTCTCATATTTCATATTTGTCTTTTTTATGCATCCTCCTCTTCATGGGAGACTAGTTTATAACATATGACCATACAATATTCATATGAAGAATACATGGTATGTGTATTTTTGAAAAAAAAAAAAAAACAAACAAAAAAAAAAAAAACAATTGGAGACCCAACCAGACCTGAGACAACGTGTGAGATATTTAAATCAGAACAAGATAATGGGTAAATGGATTGAGGTAACCTCCTAGACTGTGTAGAGTCTGTGCAGGCAAAAAAGAGGTATGAAATCAGTGCATTAGTGGAAGCGTCACCTCCATACTGTCTGCTTGCAGCTTTAATCCTGACCCTCTGCAGCGCCACTCCTTCTGGACCATAGTGGTAGGGGGGAGTCTCATGTGGACGTCCATCTACGCCATCAACCAATCCCAGGTCCAGCGTTACATCTCCTGCCGCACCATGACCCACGCCAAGCTGTGAGTTCCACCAGAGTTATAGGGTCAGAGATTATGGAAGTTCATAAAGTAAGTAAGGTCATAAAGTAAATAATTTTGCTCTGATCAAAGGTGTGGTTGGTTAATATAAAGCTTTAATTTACTAGTTACAATATTTTAGTATAGCTATTTTATAAGGTCATCCTCTCATGCCAAACATCTTCTTGTGTGAAATGTTAAATTCACATACATTTTTGACCATGTTTTCCCTCAGGTCTTTGTATTTGAACATGGTCGGACTCTGGGTGACTGTGTCCCTTGCAATGGTTTCTGGTCTTACAATGTTCTCCATTTACAAGGACTGTGACCCCCTGACTAATGGTGATGTGAGAACCATCGATCAGGTCAATCCCCAACCTTGTCTAACATACTTCCTAATCATAACTGCACACAAGTAAAATACTTTCTAAACCAAATGACACTTGAATAAATGGATTAAGTGGCATTAACGTTCATGATATGTGTCATGTCATGTTTGTAACAGGCTCATATCACCCTTATGTAGACCCCTTCAAGTATTACCACAAATATTTATGGATGTTAATAGTGATTTATCTGTGTCTGTGTGTGTATGTGTTTGTATATTAAACAGCTCCTGCCATACCTGGTAATGGACATATTAGCAGCTTTCCCAGGACTCCCTGGTTTGTTTGTGGCAGCAGCCTACAGCGGTACATTGAGGTGAGAGTCAAACAAAACAGTGGAAAAAGCCTCCTGGGTCATGTGTGCATGTGTTATCATCTCTAGTTAAAGCCACCTTAGCACTGCAGGTAATTATAAGCTGAGTGAACATGAACAAACGTGTTTTTTGGGACATTTGGCTCTACCATGATAGCCAGAGACAGGTAGAACAAAGAGGTAGACACAAGTTCTGAGGCAGCTGTAATTTGAGAAGATTACAATGTCAAGTTTGTGTCCAAGTTCATCTTACCAGGGGCAAAACATCCTTAAGTGTGCATGTTACATGATTTGGAGATATGAAAAAGGGGATACATCCACAAGACCAAGTCAAAAGTTTTACTTACTCTTCATAGATCTGCCAGTCTTTCTTAAAGTACACGTACCTCAGCCAATGACATTTTCTTATCTACCTCAAGGGAGTTTTCCCTTGCCCCGGTTGCTCTCGGGTGCTCCATGTCAATGTTTGTAAAGCACCATGAGACACTTGTATTGTAAAATGCTGCTGTATAAATATATTTATAAATATATTGAATGTCAATGTTTCTTTTCTTCAAGTCCCAAGTGAAAATGTGATTCATGTGTTTTAGTACGGTGTCGTCCAGTATCAATGCCCTGGTAGCTGTGACCATGGAGGACTTTCTGAAGCCCATGCTACCAAACCTGACTGCCAGAAAGGAATCCTGGATGAACATGGGCCTAAGTAAGTGATGGCTCACCTACATGCACCAACCAATGCCTCGAGTCCCTGCATACTGATGCAATCTGATCCTATTTTGTTGGATTGGTGCGCTAACTCTGTTAGCCTCTGCTGGCATTTGAGATCTCAGACTGAAATTATCTAATTACTATAATTGCTGGGTTTGGAAAGTTTAAGAACACAGGTGTGTTTTTCAAAAAAAGCCCTTCTAAGTAATCCCAACCTTCATCTGAGAGTAGGCCTATAGCTTACAGCATTGCCACCAGCCATTTATGAGCAAAGGACGGGGTCACCTTCACATTCAAGTGCAACATTCAACACCACAGGTGGCTGTTCTCAGTGTAAATGGAAATCCAAGATGTCAATCATTTTTCAATGGAAGAGACACCCTCCAACATAACAGAGGGGTGCTATTAGTAGGGTACCAAGTAAGTTGCATTGACCTCTGAAGATAAACACATGCCTTTGTTTGCTCTCTGTTCAAACCTTGTCTGCTCTCAACACTTCAGACAAGATAAGATAAGATGACAGAATAACTCATGATAACAGAATAACAGTGAATCAGGCCAACTACTCTATGAGCTGCAAAACAAATACTTTTTACTGTCTTGTGTGTATGGCACAGTATAGTGCACACACACACAAACGCACTCGCAAAACACACGCCATCGTAACTGTTTCTTGTTCATTGTACTGTATAGGCTTGATTTTGTGCCTTCTCAACTCCTAAAATCTAAAGAGACTAAAAACCCAAAATTACAAAATCCACCAAAAACTCGACCAGATAATGGTGTAATTGATAAACTGTAAATACTAGCTTAGTCTGTTATTCAGGAAGGTAGAGACGAAGGTTAGTAGCCTATGTAGGGAAGCAGATGTGTAGAAACTCGATACTGGAGAAATTTGAGAATGCAAATACAATGTGGATATACTCCAATGACTTTAGTAGCATAATGACAATGTTGAATCCACAGACAATGACACATTACTGAAACATTAGTATGAATGGGCCCATATGAGCCAAAGGGCTCATTTCCTGGTGGAATTATTTTAATAACCAAATAGATGACATTGCACAAGTACAACCAAGCACACATTAAAAATAAAACAAAACAAAACAAAATGTGATTTTCTCTGCAATGCATTGATGATTTTGTGCATGATGCTTTCATAGCACTAATCTACTCACGGCTCTTGCACAGGTGTAGTTTTCGGTGGCGTGTGCATTGGGATGGCAGGAGTTGCTTCACTGATGGGCAGTATCCTGCAGGTAACTCTCCTCTTTGAAATTCGTATATCCACAGCTTCCCAAAAGGCACAGGATCATATCAAAGTGAGGCAGTACTACCCAGAGTGGGAGTGCAGTCATGTAACAGAATGTAGGAATAGAAGACCCTTAACCTATGATGTGCTTAACAAGAAGCTCACCATCGCCATCTACTGTCCAATGCACATAACTGCATGTTTTGCTCTTCCCTATCTCCACTTACGCCCCTCAAGGCTGCCTTGTCGATATTTGGAATGATAAGCGGACCACTGCTGGGACTGTATCTTCTGGGCATGTTCTTCCGTTGTGCCAATTCAGCGGTAAGGATGTAATGCAGGCAATGATTAACAAAAAATACATTTAATGCTTTCACTGGAACTTCACATGGTATCAAATTTCCTTATCACACTGATGGCTAGGGATCTGAATGTTCATGTATTAACTCAGTTATTGCGTTATGTGTAACCTTATAACAAATGATCTCACGATAAATTTGAAACCTGATGGACTTTCCTCTTGGGGGGCTGGATTTTGTAGGGAGGACTAAGCGGACTGATTACAGGCTTAGCCATTACTCTCTGGGTGGGCATTGGAGCTCAGATCTACCCCCCTGGACCAGAGAAGACAAACCCACTCCCTCTTAGCACAGAAGGCTGCTTCGTGGACACAAACCTCACTACTACTCCATGGTCAACTACAATGTCTGTGACCACCCTCGAGCCCAGGCAAGAGTTCATGCTTTGGAAATAGACCTTTAGATAGAAGCTAAGAAACATAAGATTGTTCATCTCTGAGCATATTTGATCACATGTAATGTATATATAGCCAAAATGAAATTAACTTGTAGATTTTAGCTGTATAGCAATCCTGAAAAAAATTCTTTACACAATACTTTTACACAAAATATTTGACACGTTTACACAAAATAATGACAGCAACTCACTGAGAACATAAGGTGACAAATGGCCTCGGAAGTATAAGCCTGTGACTTTCCCCTTGTGGACATACCCACAGGCCACCCCTGGCAGACAGCTGGTACTCTTTGTCCTACCTGTACTTCTGCCCTGTGGGTACTATCATCACTATGGTGGTTGGTCTGGCAGTCAGCCTTGCCACAGGTAAGTCTGCTTCCCTCAGGTGAGGAAGGTACCCCGCCATTTGGTACGCAGCTAATACATTTACATTACATTTATCCATTTAGCAGACGCTTTTATCCAAAGTGACTTACAAAAGAGGATAACATTCAAGCTGCAACACAATGAAAGAAACTAACAAAGAGTGCATATTGCTAATACAGCTGTTTCTGATAGATGCATGCTTCTAGTTTTTGGCATGTCGAAGCTCTTTTCACCAAACACATGTTTAAGATGCTGACCTTCTTTAGTAGAGAGGGTGTAACTGAAGCAGCTGTTATAAATTGAAAGACTAAATGTAAGACCAACAGATCAGTAGAATTCAGATCAAGGACCAATTGCCGCAATATTCAACAGGAAGTTTGCAGTTTTCAGTAAAAAAAAAGAAGGGTAGCCTACAGTCAAAGGTGTAGTGGGATTTTTTTTAGTGGGGTACGCGATTTAAATTATGAGTCTAATATTAAATAAGTTAGACAATGATCGGTTCCAAGAAGTGGGGGGACTGTACTACACTCCACTACACTCCTGCCTATAGTTACAAAACAAAAATGATAATTGTCTTAAATATAAGTTGAGACAAGGGATGTCCACACAAATTAAAAAAACAAAGCTGCAATTAGTGGGGCCCCAGCCTATCCTTCCACTTGAAGTCTGCTGTCCTATTGAGAATCACCTGAATGAATGTGCAGGTTATAAGGATCATGCATAGAGTGCCTTACTCTCATTTAGGAGGGCCAATTAATACTCACACTCACTCACACTCACCTCCCTTAAAGGTGGATGCAAGAAAGAGAAGCTTCGCCCAGAGCTCTTCATTGGCAAGAGTGACCTGATCTGCTTTGGCTGGAACAACCACTCCACAGAGGTACTGCATTCTATTTCCTGGTATTCTACAGAACCATCATTAAACGGTCATCAGACCTAAAGTTCAGTCTTAAACTGGCAACCAATGAGGCAACAAAATTTCCAACAATTTATTCACACTTAATAAAACCGCATTTTCTACTTGAAAAACTTTTTAAAAACTGCCTAAAGAGAACTTTTCAGGATGCATATTACATGATGTGATGGCTGCACATTTTGGAAACACCCTAAGTTTGCAGGAGTAAAGAAACCTTTTTCTCTTTCATTTGTCAGTTTCAGATAGGTAAGATGGAGGTGGTTTTATTGATAAGAAGAGAAGAAATCAAAGAGTATTATTTTTGTTTCACTGAATTAAGTTCAGACTTTGGTAGAATGACAACAAATGACTGGTTTTTGTTATTTTGGTGTTTTATCATTGGTAGCACTGCTGTACAGCAAAACATTAATAAAATGGAGCTGTCCACATTGTTAATTTACATCTTTTAAAACAGAAGAGTAATTTTTTTATGTTTTCTGTTCCACAGACATCTAAACTTACAGAAAAGGTACATCTTGACAAACAGGGAATTGTCAATCCAGAGTTCAGCGATATCGAGCTGGAGACAAAGGAAACAGGTATGGACAAGATCACACGGTTCTGATGGGCCACAACTACCCAGAGTTATCTGGGAGGAATGACCTACCACCACTGACTCCACCCTCTATTGTCAAAGAAACTTGACACGCAAAATGCCAGTTAATCATTACACATGATATTCTTTCCTGTAAATGAAACTGAATTGCACTTTGTCTTCTTGGGTATATTGTACTTTGACTTGGTGGTGGGTGTTTTTTTCTGCATAAATGTTTATGAGGTGCTGAATACATAGACTGTATTAAGTTAATGTTCAATTATTGTAAATTGTGTGTAATTATAATGTGTTTTGTTGGGAAAAAAATGATTTCTACTGAAATATTTTATATGTATATATAGTTTTTTTCAACATTAAATTTGGAAAGTTGACTTATTTAATGACTGAAATCACTACTGTTGGCATGGTGACACAGGGCCAGACTGTTCTCAAACTTGTGATACTACAGTGACCAGTGATCTTTCAGTACACAACCCAGATAGTGCTTGCAAACTGTGCAGTCTATAAAACAGAGTGAAACTTGCTTGCACACAAACTAGGCAGGAAGCACTGTGACTGACAAACCTATCACCTTGACAACTTGCCTGCACAGGAAGTTTGCACAGCACAGATCCGCCCACCTGGCCTGTAAGGTGGCGCAAAGAGAACTATTAGTGATCTCTGATCTTTAGGGAGTGGAGAATAATAAGTAAAAGTTCTAAAGGACAAAGGACAACAGTCCTGAGTGAACAAGGCTGGTAAGACTTTTCTGGACTGCGGTGAGTAAATGTATGTAAAAAGTCGCTGTTGTTTTTTCTTCTGTGTACTTTACTCTAGGTGCATTTCTTTCCTCTAAATTTACTTTAGAGCAACATGAATTTTGAGTCTAGAACTAGTTAAAGCACCTGTTTTTCAAAAATTGTGTTAAAACCAACTAACAGTAAACTTTACTTTGATTGTAGCTTCTGGTATTTGGGTGATGTGGAATGAAAGTTTTCTTTAAGTTTTTATGGGGTTCTCTGTCACATACCAAACTACATGGCGCATATCCTAAGTGGCTAGTGAGAATGTGTGTTTGTCTTTCACATGACCATATACCATTAATCATATTTTAAAATTAACTCATATCAAAAGTAGTTGCCTCTAAAATTATACAAAAGTGGCCATTCTTCTATATTCTTTTGCTTTATTATTGGTCTCCATGATTGACAGAGTAACAGAGTAGGAAGTTGCCACAGTGGCTCTCACTGAGTACGACGGTGACGTGTGATTATTGACCTACTTGACAAACTATATTAATATGGGTCTCAATGCAGAACAAAAAAACAAAAATACATCTGGATTTTTAAGGGTTTTTTGCCTGGCAAATGAATTAGTGCATGTAGGTATGTAACTAAATTTAATCCTTTAACTGGATTGAATCAAGGTTTAAAAATAGTTCAAGTTTCACAACACAAAACCATCCTTTTGATTATTGTTTTAATTTTCAAAGTAAACCTCAATTAATTTGCAGTTTGTCCAAAGTTAATCCACCACTTTAAAATCAAACGTAAATGTCCAATATGGATTTTAAAACTTGCATCTAAGGTGCTTTTAACTTCCACAATGTCAGCATGTAGTGAGTGGAATGACAGAATCAATCCCCACAATGGCTTTGCTGTAGATCAGCAGCATACATGTCGAAGAAATGACTGGAAAACAGGAAACAGGCATCTTCATTTCATACCATAGTAAAACAGAGAACTGACTGTTTATGATCAAGGAAGCAGACTGTAGGCTACAAAGACTCTAATTTAACCACCAAACAATCCTCAACAATTATTTTACTGTCCTGACGGCCTTCATAAGAAATTAGGCAAGCTTAATGTCTACTCTGGGTGACACAAAACACAAACACTCTGCTTGAGGTAGGCTCACTGGCAGAATAGGCCTAGTATGTAAATGTTTTAATGAGGAAAAGCAATCGGCTTTGATGTTGGTGTGAAGACATACAATGGTGAGTAGAAAATATTGATAAATTCCCTCAATTGTATTACAACAAAAGTAACACGCCTTTTTTGAAAATGTATGGAGTAAAAAGTACAATTATTTCTCTAAAAATAAAGGGCAGTAGAAGTTAGAGTAAAATATACACTCAAGTATGGATACATAAAAATGCAACAGAAATTTGTTCCTTCCCATCTCTGGATAGAAGTACTAAAATGTTACTTTTTAGTTGATTATCCTCAGGTCACACTGAACAACATGAGACATGTCTAACCTTTTACTGAAGGAGGTTTATTGTGAGGGTATAAAACATCAGAAAAAAAATCCTGCTACTTCTCAAGCTCAGTCTCCTGGTCTAAACCTAATAGAGAACTCATGTGAATACTCTACTGTAAACCCTACATTCTCATCAGATGCAACCTTAAGTGCTGTTTTACTTAGAGACATTAAGCAAACTTATTACTACAGGGTGCCCATAATTGGTGCACTTGTTGTCTTGTTAATGATGAATGTAGTTTTTACAATCCTTTTAAGATATGTTTACCAAGTTGCCAATAAAGATCAAAGCCAGTGTATAGTCTGGATGACAATATGAATAGTCAACCTATGGAAATTGATCTTTTGGAAACAAATTGTTCTTTTTTTTAACAGCTTTTGGAACATGATGATGACGATGAAAAAAATAACTCAAAGGCTCTTTCTCCTGAGTTGTCTATTGGGATGTCTTACAGTCAGTAATAGCAATCCAACAAAGCCATCAACCACACAACCAAGCACTGGAACATCTACAAAAGCTACCTACACTTCAATAGTTACTACGGCTAGCAGTCCGACTGTAACTGAAACTGTGACATTAGCTACATCCAGCTTCACAGATAAAACCACTGTCAAGGCGTCCACCAACACTCCTATCACGTCCTCAACGTCCACTGACATGACGAGCTCGACAGCAGTCACTTCTCAGCCCAGTTCAACATCAATACAGCCATCCACATCCACAACAGGAAAGGCAACAGTTCAAACCACACAATCCATCCCCAGCACAAGTGCAACTACTGGAAGTACACCCAGTGTGACCGTATCTACAACAGCTAACATTACTGTGACTACAGCCAACTCCACTGCAGCTTCTGGTATAATGACAATTAAACGCTAGATGAATTTAGCAGTACATCTTTTAAAAACCATTAATAGTTTCTTAATCTTTCAACTAGTGTTAAAATATTCTCTGCTGTTCTCTAAACAGGGCTTAACACTTCAGAAATTGCTCTGACTGTGATCTTTGGTATTGTTCTTGGGATGGTTGTGCTATGGCTAATAGCATACAGCCTTTCAAAGCACAGGCAAAGAATGCAACAATTTTCTCATCAGAGACTCTACAGTAGTGCAGATGACTCAGGTAAGTCATTATGTTCCCATTTTAGAGGATAATTTAGCTGAAAAGGGTACAAGGTAATAGGGCTTTCTTGGCAGATGCACACTTAATATTAATGTTTTCCTTTTTTTTTGTCATGACACATAGTGGATTTGTTTGCACCCCCTGATGACACATTGGTCATTTCTGGCGGTCTCTATGATGGAACACAGATGATGAACCCCACTGATGGGAATGTTCTTACTGCTCAAGCGTTTCCAGTGCAGCCTGCTCCAATGCGACTAGTGTTCTTAAATGATGCAGTGGAGAGGACTGCTAACCAGGCTTCAACTTTTCAAACCTTTCAAACTCAGTAAAAGCAATTTTATACAGAATGAATATGATCCCTGGTGGTGGGGATAATCAGTGATTAATGTTTTCAAAGAACTACAAAGCTGACATTTTTGGAGTCCAAAACATCCTTCAGTGTTTGGCAGGATAATCAAACTGAGGCTTTCTGTTTGGAGTGGTTTTAAATCCTACATCCCTGAGACTTTAAATCCTACATCCCCGAGAATAGTGAATATGATGATATGACTCTGGCATTTACAGGTGATTTATTTAAGCAATATAACACGGGTGGGACTGAAGTTGTTCATGGATATCCTCACAGGTGTGGTTCAGAAACTAGTGATTAATACTATTCCGTCCAGATATTGGGCCTGAGGCCACAAACCAAAGTTATTCATTTTACACCAACTGCATCAATGCTGGTGACAGATATTGATGTAACTCCAGTCTATGTATATACGCCATACTTGTAGTAGACCCATAAATTAAATGTGTTTATTAAAGGTTGTTATTATAAACAAGAGTTAATAACAGGAACATTTGGACTATATATAAAGTCAGTGGTAATAAAGAGTATTGCAAAATTACTATTGTAAATAGACACATGTACAACAAATAGACAAATGTTTAAATGAAAACATAAATAAGTTCATATAAAGTATGTATATAAAATTTCATACATAAACAGTAAACATTGTTCTGAACTACAAATAAAGACTGTTTAGGAAAACATCTGTACAATACCTGTAAATAATAAAATAAATGAAAATGAATAAATGTTAAATAAATAAATAAATAAAACTAATTAAATTTGTTATAAAGCTTGTCAGTGGACTTACTCTTGAAAGATGAAGGTATACCATTTTTAAAGGCAAAGTCCTAGGCAAAGATCTTCTCAGACTCTTTCTTTTTCTTACGGTCCAAACTGGCAACAGCTGTCCACCCAGCATCTCTCATTCTTTTCATAGCAGCAAGCTTCAGTGCTGCTCCTGGAGATTTCTGGACACCTGGACTTGGTATCTGAGTTGAGAGAACAGAAGGAGTGAGTCCTGGGCTAAGAGGGGTCCACATGCACCTCTACACTAATTAAACTGGTCTCTTCTTGGAGCCCGGAAGCCATATAAGGCCCTGTTTACATGTTCTGGATATCTATAAAAACATTTATTTATGCAGTTGCACCTATCATTTACAAGTAAACGGAGGTTTCAGTCACTGAAATACTTTCAAAAGCATTGTGAAGTGACCATCCCTCCTCAGCTTTCAATCTCTGATTGGCTTTCTATTTGTTCAACATGTTTTTGACAGCCTTCCCTGACTGCTTTTGAGCACTGTGTAATTTTCTAGTACGGGGAGGAGAATATACCCGTTTTCATAAATACCAAGGTAAACGTAGTCTTATACCTCACACAAAAACACTTGTCATACAGAAATTGCTAACAATGGAAATGTGGGCGCTGCCATCTTTAAAAGGATCCCTATAATAATAATAAGATTGACGTTGGCATCAGTTACATGATTTAACAGCACCCAAAATTGTTTAAATTTTATTACGTTTTAAAAATCCTTTCACTCATAAACTGCCAGTTGTTACGTTTCAATGGAGATGTGATGTGAAGATGTGAAGAGTATGTGATGATCCTAGGGGATTTTTCTCAATATGGCATTACAGAACCAAACCCTAAATAAGTGTGAATAAGTGTGAATCAACCCACAGTGCTGTCGGTAGGAAGGAGAGAATCTGGTACAACAAAGACCAAATTTGGCAGCTAATGCTAACTGAACTGGGTACAAGAAAACTAAACTGAAACAGTGTTTCCTGGCCCTTATCAATTAGTGCTGGTTGATTAATCAGTACTTTGGACTATTGCTTTAAGGAATGCTACCTTGTCTCAGGTTAAAATTAAATACCTGATCCAACATTGACTTGCTGCCCTTTCCCTGAACTTTTAACAGACTGTGAGCTGTAGAATCATTGCATCTAGTCTAGTCACTGAGTTAATGGACAAGTTAGTTTTTTTACACTTAAAGTCCTGCTTACTCTGCCTACTGGCGGTTACAATAAAATAGAATGGTTCATTTTGATAAATGCCTGTTCTACGTTTTTGCAGTAGCACCCCCCCTACTTACAAAAGGGCTGCATAGATGTCGTTGTGCAGTCTTTCCTAAAACACAAATTTTGGGCCCTATGACAGAAAATTATTTTTGCCCCCCCAAACATTGATTATAATATTAAAAGTACCAGGCCCTTAGAATCATCCTAACTCACCCCTGATTTTTTCAAACCCCTCACACCCGTGTGTAAACTTCCACTTGAGTTTGAAGCAGATTGGACTCCATGAAGTATCAGTGAACACCACTGACCACTCAGTGAGTTTCATCTTTACAAACAGAAGTTTAATGAGTTTTAGGAAATACTGCATGACTACACCTATACCTAACCTATTAACCATTATTTTTTCCTGTTGAAACATACAAGAATGTATGTACTTCTATTTGGGAAAAAAAATGCTTTCATGATATTTATTTACATACTGCAAAATTATTATGTTGGCTACCAAAAACTTTATCCTGCATAGGATTTCCGGTAACACTTTAGATTAGGGTACACATATTCACCATTAATTAGCAGCGTATTAACATGCGAATTAATATCATACTAGCCATTTGTTAGTTAATACAAGTCCCTTATTCTGCAAGATCTTATTCTACCCATAGTAGGCCATTAAGTAGACTTTCTCCAATGTAAACTCCTAATTGCAGCTTATTCATAGTAAGTAAGATAGTTGTTGCATATTGATTTTGATCTCAAAATGCTTTGCTCAGTAAGGGGCTTGTAAAGTGGTGTAACAGTTATTCTCAGGAACAGTTATTCTCAATCAAAAAGATGTAATTAGGACTTTTTTGGACACTATTAGGTACTTGTAGTTCTGGGTTTTGTTCCGATGAATAGGCCAACTTTTCTAAATATCATTGAACGAGAATAACTGTTCCTGTTGTACTACTGCCTTATAAGCCCCATACTAACCATGGCATATTAAGATCATAATTCATATACAACAACTAACTTACTAACTATTGTAACAGTAATTAGGAGTTTATAGGAGAAATTCTTAGTTAATGGTCTATTATGGGTAGAATAAGGTGAATATGTGTACCCTCATCTAAAGTGTTACCGGATTCCCATATAGGTTATGAAGGTTTCCATTAAGGTTGTGATATTCTGTAATACAGCCCTTGTCCTCTAGAAAATTCATGTTAACAAGAAATACTCATTCCAGGAATACTTCAGGCCCCTCTTTTTAACTTCCAACCTTTTGTTTTTCTGCACTTGTTTGATGTTATTAGAAGCCTTTGACAAAGATTTTGTGCAGATACATATATTTTTAGACCAGATAACTATAATTTCCATCTAATTACCTTTTTGTCCAAAGCCAAACTTTTCCTCAGTTGTGCAGAAAAATTGTGGCTTGGTGTGATATCTTCAGGCTCAGCACAAAACCCCTACAAAATGTAGCAGGCAAGATGTTATCTTGTAAGAAAAACCTTCTTCAATTAAGTGACTTAGATTAGCCTGTAAATGTTTGGGATACTAACACTAGCACACAAATATAAAACAAGGAGATAACAGCTGCTTTACTGATAACAGAAATAAAAATGAAGGATGGGTGGACTGAAACTACACATTACCAATAAGTCAGTTGCTTCTGAGCTATCGGATTTGGGGTCTAACTCCAAAGTGTTTTTTTGCCATGGAACAGACTTTTCAGTTGAGGGTGGGGTCCGGATTCTGAAAGACTGATCCAAAAAGAAAAAAGACACTGAAAGATAGGATGTGTCCTCATTAAAAAGATGACAAAGAATGAAGATGAAGCAGAAAATAGTACCTTAATTCGGGGTGTTGCTCCAATTTTACTCCCTGAGGTCCTGCATGGTGATTTAAGAACATCTCTTATATTTGTCTTAGAAACAAAACAAGACAAAGCCAACAAACAAAAAATTAGTAGGCCGAAGTTAACGCGTTAATACTGTGTTAACACAATCTCATTTTATGGCGATTAAATAAAATGTTGCTGTTAACACAGGGCATTTAAACAAGTGACCTGGGCTCATCATGGAACAGATTTTTCGACGGGTGACTTGTATGCAACATAAAGCTAGTTATAACATTAACTGTGGGTTAAAATGTAGTTCATCAACTTCTCAAATAAACTCGCAATATGCCGTTACAGTTATGCAGTCTACATATTCAATGCAATGCAAGTTTACTTTCACTTTCCGAGTGAAATGCAGAGTGATGGGCAGTAGGCCACAATTGTGAATGTGCACATTTCCTTACCTCCACATGTAGACTGTAGGTAGCATAGCGATTTCCAAATAGGCCACTGCTTTACCTGACTGAACTGTCAGGAGTCAAACTTCTTCATCTTTGTTCTTTTAAATGCAATTGTTAACTGCATTTTTTTCATATTTTTGAAAATAGACTTGAAGGGTTTTACAGCTGAACTCTTCATATATAGTCTATTATTTCTCCAAATCACATTTTGCACATATGTCTAATAAATGTGTGAAATATCATTATTTTTGATAGCTATATGCCTAGGCCTAGTGTCAAAACCCAAATTCCAAATATTTGTGCATCATATTCTCTAAACCTAGATCATAGAGAAGATGATCCTTATTATAACTGACATGAACATGCAAGCATTAAATTGCTGTGCTGTATATAAAATCTTCTCTGTTGTTCAAAGCTAACATTTTCTATTGGAATATATTTGAGTACAATTTAAATAGATATTTAAAGACGTGTTTGTTTTTTGTGATTTTAAAATTAATCACGATTAACTACATAAGCAAATATTTAGTTAAACCAAGGAGCCCCTGTCACTTTAAAACCAGACAGCATAAGAATGCTTAGACTCCACTGTAAACTTACCTGGGGCGTATCAAAAACATTTTTGGTTGCATGTCTGGATGGTGTTGCAAAGAAAGGGTCATCTTCCATGTCTGTTGTTGAGAATGCTGACTTCTTAGCAACAGACAGTTTTGGGGTAGTTAAACCTCTTTGAACTTTTCTGTTCAACTCAAGTGCATTAGTTTCAGGTATCTAATAACACAGAAAGAATTATGGTGATATTTAGCAAACTGGATAGTTTTACTCAGCATAAAATGCATCTCTGGTTATTTCACATATCTTTTCTTACCACCCAAGATCTGTCCTTTTTTAGTGATTTCATTTGTTTTTTCAATTCTGAAATGTCCTTCTCCAGGTTTTCCTGCAACAAATATACAGATATCTCAATTTATCAGTCATTTTAGTTAGCCATTTATGTCCACGAATGTCCACTGGTAGCAAGTGCTAAGATTAAGAGTGGGACAGAGACTGAGGCTAAATTGTCAAGCTCTATGAAAACCAACCTCTATTTGCTTATGGTCTTTTTCCTGAGATTTCAGGAATGTCTTGAGTTCCTCCACCTCTTGATTAAGACGTGCCTAGCAAATTAACAAATAAACAAAACTGTGTTGTTTCATCTTTTCACAACTTTTCTTATTTCTGATTTATTTCTGACTTACAGTTTCTTTTTTCTCATTGTCAAGCTGTTGTTTCTTGTGTCCATTCTCAATTTTCAACTGGGACAGCTCCAGCTCCTACCAAACAAAAAGAAAACCACTGATGTCAAAACAAACATCACATAGTCTTGCTCTCCAAAATGTAGTGCTACTCTAACAGCCATTTGATCAACAAGCACATGTTCAGAAATCTACAGTAAATAACAGTATTAGTCCATATCATAAATGCATTATCTTGGATCTTGACCAAGCATTCATTGTATATGTTTCTGAGACTAGATAAACAACTCACTAATGAAGTTTTACTGGCAATCATCTCTGTGGCTTTCTTCATCTTGTCCTCAAGCTCAGCATCCTTGTCCTTAACCATTTTGTCATACTGATCCTGGAGGAGTACAACAAGTGTGATTAGGTATCAAATAAGACTCTAATTATGTTTATTACCAAAATATTTCAACATTAAAAACATTTAAACAAGTGATTATTAAAACACACTGACATAACTGGTGAGGTTTCATGTGTGCTATAATACTGCCTGTACCTTATGCTTATCCATTAATGCAACCATATCTGATATCTTGTGTTGACATTTAATTTCAGTATCTTCCTTGCTTTTCAATGCTTCAGTAGCTGCTTGTTTTAATCTCTTCACCTGTGACATAGAACACATACTGTTTTTACACTGGGTCCAGTATGACAATTTCTTTCCTCATCAACCGTAAAAGATGTTGAACTTCTTGAAACCTCTTCTTGGAGCTTTGCCTCTGAGTCTGATTTGGCATTAAGGTCACTGCTGACTCTTTGGAGTTCCTCCTCGTGGCATCTCTGAACCCTTTGAACCCCCTCTCTCAACTTATTTATCTGGAACAAAGTGACAAAAAAAAACGTGCTTAAAATAATTCAAGGTAGCTCCCAGTTCATAGAAAAACAAACAAACATAACAGGCGGCCAACCTCGGCTTCTAGCTGAGTCTTTTCTTCTTCACTTGTGCTGATCTGCTTCAAAAGACCTTTATTCTGGATAAAGGCAAAAGAAAATGTGGTAATATCTGTACAGATTGTTTTGTAGATGGTGTAAATGCAGCCATTTCCTACCTCTTTTTGGATGTCATCATGTGCTTTAGTTTTGTTCTCTAACTTTGATTTCAAAGTACACAGCTATAAGGAAAAGTAAAGAATAATAGGGAAGATCTGGAAAGATTATGGTTTAACAAAAAATCAAAGAAAAATAAATCAAAGAAATTCAAATGTACATCTCACCTTAAGCTCTAGAGCTTTCACTTGCTTGTCCTTTTTAGTTGTTTCATTGTGTGAAGTTTTGCGCTAAAGGAAGAATAAGGTGATAGTCCGTTATCTTATAGATATAGTTTAAATACAACCAAGTCTAGTTGAGTGTTGGATTTGGGGGTGGGGGGATGCAGTTTCACTAGCATTTAAATATTTCTGCTGTTTGAAATTCAATTGTTCACTGAATAGCATCCATATTTTTAAAAGGAAATTCTACAAGATATGACTAAAATAACCATATCAGCTGACTGCAGTATGGTAAAAGAGGGTAGGCCAAACACTGGATATACACTTCAAAAAACGACCAAATAATTACATTAAAATATATCCTTACGCATTCATCAAGTTTCATCTGAAGTTCTTCAGTCTGTTGACATTGCTCTTCAATTTTGTCATGCAGAGTCTTTAGTTCTGCTCTAAAATTGTAAGATAACCTTAGGAAAATTTGTGCAAAGGTAGGACAGATGCACAGTTGCTTTTTTTCACAGTAGTCAATTCCTTACTTCACTTTCTGATTTTCCTCCTCTAGATGCACTATTTCATTCTTGCTCTTCTTTTCATTTTCTTTACTATCCTGTTGAACATAATGCAATTTTAGCATTTAATTTTGTGATATATGCTCAATTAACAATATTGACAGACTTTACTTAGAGTTTTGCAGCATTTTGAGGCTTTTCAGTGACTAAACAGAGAAAAACACCTTAAGGATATCTTCAAGAACCTTCATCTCAGATACGCTCTCCTCTACTTGTTCCTGAATTGAGTTCTTCTGTATCATCAGCTTATTTAAATTTTCTGTCAGCCCCCTGCACTGCTCCCTATAAAAAACATTATAAAAGCATGTATATAAGGTCATAATAAAAACATGTATATAAGGTCATCAGATACTTTTAATATGAAGCACTGAGTAATGCTAATAGATAAACAGAAATATTAACATTATAGTATCATAGTGTTATCATGGTATCATAGCATTGGAGTTCGGGCTAGAAAGCTGCATTGCAAGTCAATACACAATATTATCATCAGCAAGTCTACACTCTAAAACTTACTGATGTTGCACAGTGACCTCCTTCAATCTCTCAATTTCCTTTTCTGACTCTACTTCTTTTCTTTGGGACTCTAATAACTGCTCTTCAGATTTGTGTAGTTTAGACTTGACAGGAATAAAATATATTAGATTTTCATGGCATACGGCACTTATTTGTTGCACAGTATTACATAAGAATACAATATTGTGCTGTACCTTTACTGCTTGTATAATTTCTTCTAAAGTCTTCTGTTTTTTCATAGTTGTTTCAAGGTTTTTCTCCAAATCCTCACGTTCATCAGATATGATGGACACCTTGTTCTATGGAACCATGTAATTTAAAGAGAAACCAGACCAAGGATTGGTAAGGGACAACAATACCTATCGCTAATTTCCTTGGTGATAAAAGTTCTTCAACAAAGATACACAGATAGATAGATACATAGACAGATAGATAAATAAGTATTACATACGGAAGAAAACAAGGGAATGTACCTGCAATTGAATGATTTCACCATTTATATTCTCAGTCTCCTGGGTGAGTTCTGAAATCTGGGCCTCATTTGTTTTTATTTGCTCCTCTAAAGTTGTGACTGACTTACACTTTTCATCCTGATGAGACATTTATTATGATTTATTATTTTCCAATGTATTACAATGACATAAGAAGTAATGTTTTCTTTCTCTCTTTTTCTAAAATTGATACAATACCAATTCAGTTTTAAGGATTTGTATTTGTTTGTCTGCCTCCTCTTTCTCTTCTGTGATTTTGCCTGAAATGTGACACAATACTTACTCTTCTGCTATGCTATACTATTTGGTGCAATAATAGAATAATTGTTAAGACAATTAAACATAAATTACCAAAGTCTGTATCTCTCTGGTTAAGTTTCTCTGACACTGATGTAAGTGTAGTCTCCAGTTCTTCTGTCCTGTAAGTGTAATTTTAACCAACACCAGGGCAATGGGCATATGAAATAAAGTGCAGTTGGTACAAACACACACACACACACACACACACACACACACACACACACACACACACACACCTCTGTTTCTCATTTGCTACAGAGTCTTGCAAGGTTTGAATTGTCTGTTGGAACTCAGCAAGTTGATCTGCCTTCTGATCCTGGATTGTGATCAGCTCCTCCAGCTTAGCCACCTTTTCAGCAATCATCTTCTCATGCTCCTGTTTAGTGAGCTCTAATTTGCTTACTGTGGCTGCTGCCCTTTCCTGCCATGAATACACATAACAACTTAAGTAGGCTCTGGTGACAGCACAGATTTCTCCAGCACAGAATGAGGTAATGATGCAAGCTTTGGACACCAATAACTATGTCAGAGTGGACTTGTGCTGGTCAAAATGTGTAACCACAGACAGATTACAAATGTAATTTTCTTCTTCTTGTTCTTTAATGACTAACCAGCAAGTTATATAACTATATAGCAAGTTATATAACTAATTATATAAGAGATATAGGTCATATAATGGTTACTGGCTGTTTAAATATTCCTTTCGGTCATACACACTGGCCCTCATTTATCAAACAAACATGGAAACCAGTGCAAGTTTGAGCGCAGGAATCATCTTACAAGAATGCTTATGTGTGATTTATAAAGTTGTCCATATTGCTCAAATATCAGCATAAGAAAGAAGAAAGAAAGAAGTGTTGGTAAATGTGCCAGCTGAAACATTCACAATAGTCATTTGTCCCTGGAGAAAATACATGACTCATGCACGCACTGTTGCACTTATAAAAAATGTATAATTTATCGAAATGATCTATCCTGCAATCCTGGCTGCATTAAGGACTATCAATAATAACAGGCCACGTTTAGGAAAGGCAGTAAATACGCAGGAGTAGTTTTGTCCAATATAGGCTATATTTCATGAATGTAACTCATTACATTTACAATTCTCTGACAGGAATGCTGTGTTTTACTGTGATCCCCTAACTTGAAATTGTGGCATACACCATGTCCTGACTTGATGTGGATTTGAGTGTAAATGCCGCTCATTCTAGCTCACATTCAGATTGATAAATACCAAGTTTTCTGTGGAAATGAGCATATGCAGTTTTCTGTCGTTTGGTAAATGAGGGCCATTGTGTCTATTTGGTAATCTGTTGTTACGCAATTAATCTACTTACAGCCAAAGTATACCTACACCTACACCACATCTTACCCAGTGACCCAAGAATCAACAAAACAACTGCTCTGCAACCCCAAGTATAGTTGCTTGTTTTTTTTTTTTTTTTTTAACAAATAAAACAAAAAAACTAATAAGATATAGTCAGACACTATGCCAGTTCATCGTTGGTATTGGTTGGCAGGCTAAGCAGGCCTTTCCATTGTACACAGTTGCGCATAGAAATGTGCAAAACTGGCATAGGTTGCACATCTAAGGGAATGCCTTGAGCACAAGGTTATTAAGGTATTCTCCACAAGATCTTTTTTTTTTTTTTTTAAAGAAAAAATCGAAATTGAACCAGGCCAGTGCTGCAACGATTTGCAGGCCATCTTACAGCAAATGCCTAACTCAGCTGCCTAAAGGCTGATAAGCACGGCTTTCATCAATTGTTGATGCAAAGCAAAATATCTATAGTGCCATTAATGAGATTCAACACCAGGGAATTGCTAAATAATTCAGTAATGACAAAAACAGACAATAAACCCTACATAGCCCTGATAAACTATAATTCATAGACTATTTTTATTTTAAGAAAAAAAAAAAAACTTTAAAGATGTAGGCTTATTCCAATAATTTTGTGACCGACTCAAACACTGAGTTTTGTTAAACTCAACCATATGCCACTCTCCAAAACAAACCCATTGATCCCACAGAGCTAAATGCTCCATTAACATAGTCCTGAAGTTGAAGAATGGCGACAAACATTGATTGCAATATCACTCCCAAACAAAAACAAATTATTTTGTTATCACCTGTCAGAGGCCGCACCCGCAGTCAAAAAGCGTTCAGCGGGGTTGAGAAATAAAGTCCCTCCAGTTGAAGTAAATCCAATGCTTTGTGTGTTTAGCCCTAATCTATACAGACAGTCAAAGTAGATCCAATACAGCAAGGAGACTTCTAAACATGTTCACCTGCCAGGGTTTCCTCCAGCTGAACACACTAGGCCTAGGTTAAACGCTTAGGCAGCTGGCTAGGGCAGGAGGTTGCTGGAAATCATCCTGTGGCCTTTTCAGAGGCGCCGGCAGGATTTGTTAATGGTTGCATTATCAAACCGCTATGCCAGGGCATATGTCAGCTGATGAAAATACTAGGTTAAAAAAGAGAACACTTGCGGGACTTTCACGCACCAAATTGGCTATTGCAGAGATTAACTCCTTAAAACATCCTGATGGACATATCTGCATTATTACTCATTTGGATGTAATAATCAATGCATCGCATGTCAACTCTTTTAAGACTTACGGACTGAAATCTAGCAAGATGTGTTTGACCATTGCAGGTCACTGAACGTAATAGGCTACCAACTAGGCGACAGGGGGCAGCTGCGTGATGCAAAGTATAGCCTAAACGGCAATTCTGGCAGCCCTCAATAAGTTAATTACTTGGACATTTCATTTCTGTTGTATATCGCATATTCTAGTTGGTCAAGTTCTTTTTATTTTGAAGATTAATAACTGAAAAAAATCACAGAATAATTTTTAAACCTATACACACAGTGCATAGCCCACTATAGGATTACGGCAGAGGACAGCACCTATGGGCCTTTTGACATCCACACTAGCAGTATAGGCAACTGCATTTTATTAATTTTAAAAGATGAAATTCTGACGGTTTCTTTATGTATTTATTAGTTGATTGATTTAAAATTGACCGGCAACCCCATGTTGACATATAGCGACTGCTAAGCAACTGCCACAAAAAAAATCCAAGCGCCGTCACTGATCTTACCTCACTTTCTTTGAGGAGTATCTCAGTTCTTTGTAGTTTCTCTTCAAGGATTTCATGTTCTTTTCTACAGGTCTGAAGCATTTCTTGATGTTGAACTAAACATTACACAACAGCAGACACAGCAAACTTGAGAGACCTGTGATAATTTCCCCTTTTTCATTTTAACTACTGATATCCTGATAAAACTGAAACACAGATAAACATACCTTCAATCTCACTGAGCTGATTGCACTTCACTTCAGTTTCTTGTAGGCTGGCAAAGATTTCCTTCGATTCATTTTCTTTACTGATCAGTTTTGTTTGAAGAGATAACACCTAAAAATGATTAAGCATAAAATGTACTGATTTAAAAAATACTAATTCCTTATCTTATGTTCTTTCAACCCAAACAGTTTAATTGATATATAACTGAATAGGACAATGGGATTTAAGTTTCATTACCTCATCTTCTTTCAAGCTCATTTCCTTTTCAAATGTTTCTTTTGCATGCTCAAACAGTTGTAGGCCCTCTCTGACTGTGTGGACATCAGATTTATAATTCAGCGTTTTCTTTTCCACCATAACACATACAGTATAATAACATATTAATCTGATCATTCATATATCTCGTATCTCATCTGTCCGATCGATCTGTGTTAAGATAAAACCCTGTACCTCTTGACATTTCTTTCTGGTCATGCTCTGCTTGAATCTGAAGCGCCTCAAAAGCATCAATCATGCGCTGAAAATTAATTAACAACAACACAGTCTCAGACAATTAAAAACAAATCTTGAGTAACACCTGTTAACATGTGTGATGTGTGTCTTCACCAAGTTCAAATGAAACACATCTGCAAAACTCATATTTATTGTCAAACTTAGAATGTCAAAATTCTATTTTTCTATTTCATAATAGGCATTAAAAAAAATACCTGAATTGTTTCACTATTTTGCATGAAAAGGTGATGTGTTTCCTCTCTTTCAGCTTCAACTATAAAAAAAAAAACTTTTTTTTACTTCCTGCACATTGTGAAACACTTGTGATACATACTTTACATACGCAAATACTTACATAAATTAATTTTCTCTGCAGTTCTTTCAAATGTGTCTTTAAGTATATTGCACAAATTTCTTGTGGCATTGTTCCTGCACACACAAATATAATAGATGGATTTGCATTTTTTTGAGTCATTATACATTAGTAAACACTTACTACAAAAACTACAAAATGCATTTTAGAAGAATAAAGTTGCAGTACAATGCATTTCACATACTTATTTCTCAGGTCTGTGTTCTCATTGATTTGATCCTCTAGTTTCATGCTGAGACTTTCATTTTCAAACTTTAAAGGGAACAAAGATTAAACAAGATGTTATGTTAAAGGTAAATACAGTCACTCTTGAGACATTTAGAGAGAATACTTATTTACTTGTAATTCCTGAATTGCTTTGCGTTGCGTTTCAATTGTTCTTTTGTTTTCCTGCAATTTCCTGTCTTTTTGTGAGACCTCCGCGTCCAGTTTGGACTTCCAACATTTAATCCTTTCCGCTTCTTCAAAAAGTTTGGAATACAACTGACTAGATTTTATGGGCACTTCTTCTTTCTCCATTGGCATGACCGCTATTTTCTTTGTTACATCTGTAAAACACGAGTGTGTACACACACACACATTAACTACGGCCAAGCAGGACATGGTTAAGCCTACATACATAATGTAGGCCAACTCTTATATAGTCTTGTCACATCATCATAAACATCTTTCCTCTTACCTGCCCTATTTTGTTTTGTGGGCAACTTTACAGCCATAGCGTTGCTAGTAAATGGCATGGTTGTCTCCTTTTCAAAACATGTATTGAAGTCCTTGAGAAATATTGCAAATATTCAACAAACACATATTACTATATGTAAGCAATAAAACCCCAAATTACCATTTAATTAGCTACTTAACAAAATGAAGCGGTAATTAAGGAACACATTTTGAAATAGCTTTGCAGGATATTAGCAGGTAACATTAGCGACAGCTTTGCATTAACTTAGCTGACGTTAGCTATCGCCAGACGTTTGGCTAGGATCTCCTAGCTACCTTCTCAAAGTCGCATCTGTCGGTGTCAGCAAAAATATCTTGAGGCTTGACTGCAGTGACCTGTCCAGCAACAGTATTGCTTCTTGGCGGTACCAGCAGTCTGAAGTTAAAACCTCGTTCTCTCTCCATCTAGATTATCAAATGTTCCACACAATGAGTGTATTATTCTGCCGAAGTAAATCTAGGCTAAACTAATGGGGCTTAAACGGCTTGCCAGGCCCAAACTCTGCTTACTTTTAACGCTATCCATAGGCAGCTACCTAGCATTAACGTTGAACTAAGTTAATGTTAGTAACCAAGTTTTTCAACTTGTTTTCTCGTTAATTAAACTAAACATGTCTAATGTTGCCTTCACAAACTAAACTTACCTTTATGATGCTTGTTGGTTTCTTTTAGTTTAGCTGAACTGATAGTTTCAAATTCTCCACAACTACTCGACCATAACGGTTTTCAGACTCTAACGAACTATGTTGCACCTGCACGCATCTCCTCTTCAAATTTGTGATGTAGCAGGGGTTGAGCAGGGAGGGCGTGCTCATAGAATTTTCCAAAATAAAATGTATCCAGATGTAACAGACTTTATGTTGTTATGTTGTATCCCGTTTTTATATGACAGTCTATGATTGTCCATCACAGAATAGATTGTATTTTGTTTGTGTTGAACACAATACTAAAAAAATAGTAAAATGGTGCAACAGGGTCTTTATTTCATACTTATGAAAGTGTTCTTTCATTAAAACTGCGTTTTTCAACGCAAACAAACATCAAAATGGCTATCAACAGTGTTCAGTTTAGAAAGATGCTGACCGGCTTGCTAAGTCCATAAAACGGGGAAAAGAGTGGAAAATCAAGTAGTTAAGTGTACACAAATATCTTATTACAATCTGTGGTTTCTCCTGTTAAACCATGAAGATAGAGGTTAGGTATAGGTTAAAAAGTTCGTTTTCGGTAACAATTTAAATTAGCACACGCATATTCGCTATTAACAAGCAGCTAATTAACATACAAATTAATAACATAGCCATTTGTTAGTCATTACATCACGTATTAATACCTTATTCTGATCTTATTCTACCCATAGTAGACCATTAACTGACATATTCAGATATATCCAGTATTACTTCCTAATTACAGTTTATTCATAGTAAGTTAGTTGTTGTATATGAATTATGATAATATATTTTGCTCGGCAAGGGGCTTATAAGGTGCTACAACAGGAACAGTTATTCTCAGGAACAATTAATTAACAAACTCTTCCTGTTCCGTCTCACAAGCCCCATACTAACCAAAGAATATTAAGATCATAATTCATATACAACAACTAACTTACTATCTGTGAATAAACTGTAATTAGAATTTTGGAAAAATTCTAAGTTAATGGTTTATGACGTGTAGAATAAAGTCATGCAGAATAAGGTTGATTAATAATTTAATGATTTGTAGTGACTAACAAATGGATAGTATGTTATTAATTTGCATGTTAATAAGAAGCTTGTTAATGGCGGATTTGTGTGTTCTAATATAAAGTGTTACCCATGTTTTAGACTGTATAGTATCAAACTGGGTATAACATTATTTCATTGAAGAAGTGTGAGTCCACACAAGTAACAGATTATGGCATATAAACTGATAGAACATTTGTCAACATCTCATGCACAGTTATCGAAACATTATTCTAACACTGCTTTCCCCTTACAGCATACATTTTTAATGTTGTGTTGCCTTAAAATTTCTTGAAAAGTTCTGTACATTCAATACTGAGTAATATGTATTGTCAAAATAGAAAATGATGGTGAGGTATGAGGTCAAAGAAATTTCCTCATCTGACAAACATATAGTGAGAACATCTTAGCTTGTAAGCTACTTTCATTTACCTTTGCCTCAAATCATATTAGATGACACATTGAGGCTGAATTACCTTTGGATAGGCTGTCAGAAGACATACCAATATTATTAAAAAATCAGACTATATTATCATAACATGAACTGAATTTCTATACTCTGCAAATGTCCACTGTGGTATATCATCTAAATTTTTTACACCCATTCATTCACAGAGAATTGCAACTGACATTAAATTGCATTTAATAGAGCCTTACTTGATATATGACACCACTTATGAGGTGAAAGTAAGCGGAGCAAAGCACAAAAATCACACAGCCTCATAAATTCATCAAGTGAAAGAACTCTGTGAACAATCACTGCATCGGTTTTGCTGGCTTTATACCATAATGTCTCACATGTGGTTATCAGAAGCTGTTAAACAGCATCTTCAGCAGTTTTGCCATCCTCATCTGTTCGGCTCATTTCTTTGGCACCATTGTCCTTGTGCTCTACCCCCAGTCTTGCTCTCTTGGCCTCCTCTTTGGCTTCCTTGTCCAGGAGCCTATAGTTGATCCCCATGGCCACAAACAGGATAATGCTGGACAGAATCAGAATGATTCCACAGCCATAATATGTGTACTTATAGTCGTGGTAGATGTCATTGAATTTCCCTGTTAACCACAAAAACACAAGCATTTCAAACAGTGAAACTCTAGTGTCACAAATACACTTCCAGAAGATTTGGTCTGGCTCTTTGCAAATTATTTAAAAATATGGTGCCTGTTTAATATATCAATAGCATGTTTTGAAAACATTGATCCACATTAGTCAGTTTTGCTCACCTAGCAAGGGAGGTCCTAGCAGCACAGGGCCACACTCTATAATAGTCACCAGTCCCACAGCGCTGGAGAACCGCTGAGCCCCCACCAAGTCCATGAGCGTCTCAAAGAGCACTGAGCTGAGCCAGCCAAATGCAAAGCCAAAGAAGATGGCATAGATGACGAAGCCTGTGTAGTCAACCGACTGTGGTGCCATCACATGGCAAATCCCGTTTAAGAGTGCTGAGGCGGCAAAGAAGTACTGCACCCTGGGCCGCACCCACTTGGTGCTGGCCACTATGCCCATGGATGGCCGGGCCACCATGTCCACGAAGGCCAAGATGGAGAGCAGGAAGGCAGCCTTATCTTTGGGGATGTGGATGCTTTTGGCATAGTTGCTGAGAAAGACGAGGGGCGAGAAGAGACCAAAGAACATGACCACGTTGCCCGTGAGGTAGAGGAGGAAACCTCGGTGCTTGAACAATGTCAAGTCAATGAAGCCATTGATCTTCTGGGCTACTGTGCGTTTTTCTGTGACGTTGGTCTTTGCTGGGGGCTGAGGCTTGGGTCCAATGGGTCGCATCAGGGATCCAGCCACGCAGCAGTTTAGCAACATCCCGCCCAGGATCAGGAAACTGCCCCTCCAGCCAAACTTGTCAAAGAACCAGGTGTTGAGGGGAGCCAGTGTGGAGAGAAAGACTGGGCTTCCAGCCATTGCAATGCCATTGGCAATGGGCCTCTTTTTGTAGAAGTATTTGCCAATCATGGTGAGAGCTGGATTCAGATTAAACGCCAGCCCTAGACCTAGAAAGTCATCCAGTTCAAATTCATACGCCACACTTTAGTGATTTCATTTTAGCATTAATAGAAAATTACACAATACTTTGAAATTTAATAGATATCACATGAATGCAATAAATAGAATATTAAGTTTTATATTTGTACGTGTTATGGGTAAATGTTATATGTACACATACGACAACAAGTTGATATACTACCATGACATGACATAGTCGAATGTAGCAATTTCTATGTGTCATACCTCCTACCACTCCTACACAGAAATACAAGCCCTCCACTGTGTCACAGAAGGAGGCAGATATCAGGCCGATCCCAGCCAGACACCCACCAACCATCATGATCGGCCGGCTCCCATATTTGTTCACCAGGATACTGCTGACAGGACCTGAGATCAAAAGATTAAAGTCAGCCCCTCTCATTTTTTAAATATATGTTCAATAATGTGATGAAAAATTATTACACACAACGTGTGTAATAATTTATCACAGTATCACAGTATTGAACATAATGCATCACAGTAGTTAGAGCAGTTGATTTGTGTGTGTGTGTTTGTGTTTGTGTTTGTGTTTGTGTGTGTGTGCGTTCTGGTTCTGTCTCTATGCTTAGGTTTCCCTTTTTTGATAGTCCAACCACACTCCAGTTGTGTCAACAAGACACACCATATTGGCTCCCCACACCAAACTGTGTTTGTGCACGCGCATGCGTGCATGAGAAAGAGAGAGAGAGAGAGAGAATTTGTGTGGACTGATGGTATGTGCTCCAGCATTATGCTCAAGGGACTACAGGAATGTTTGCTGTTTCCAAGTCAATGTGACACCAATCAGTCACTGACTCCTACACAGCAACTCAAAGAATGCAACCATAGAACCATAAATACATCTGGCCACCAGGGGGACCCATAGCTGCAGCCATGAGATGGTGCCTTGGTAGAAATCTTGTAATTTCTGCAATGAAAATCTTTTGCTGCTGCACTGCAGCAATTTCTCAGAATTTGATGCTTCCAGCAAATGTGTTTCACAAAGTGGGAGGATAATCCTGAGTGTCACAGTGATATAAATCTTGGAAATGCATTTGCATGTGTGGGACTGTGTTGCTGATTGCCATAATGTATGGAGAATGAATTCACTATCTGCTTTGCAGTAAGCTCAATAACTAGCCTTCTTATCAGAACCTATAAGATGAATCTGGGGAGGAACAATGGAAGAGGTCTCTATGGAAAACCCAATATAAGTAATGGGAATCAGCCGAATTGAAATCAAAGAGGCCTCAAATCTATTGCAACTAGATATATATATATATATATATATATATATATATATATATATATATATATATATATATATATATATTTTTTTTTTTTATGTTGGACTGTATCCATTATATAGTCCCACCACATATAAAGTGCTGACACATCAGCATGGTGTATGGTGATGATTTGATGGGACATCAAATGCAAGAAAGGTCTCCTGATTGTAAAACAGGCCACCTTGCAAATTCAGTTTTCATTTCCACTTGTCCAAGCTCAGTTTGTGTCAAAAGTAAAATTGGCCACACAGGTTTCAATGGGTCTGAGTCAGACCTCTTGAGAACAAATGGAAATTTGATTGATTTGCTGGTCACATTCACATGTCCTCAGGTTGAATAGCTGAATGGGTTAGACTATCATGGAGTGGTTGGTGGTCATGATGATATGCTGCAAAATTAATGATGGCAAATTGTTTATGTGGCTATGGTCGGGGTGAGGCAGACATAGAGGTATGAGGGTAGAGATATGAGTCAGATATGTCATTCTGTCCCAGCACAAATGGATTTTGTGTGCGCATGGGCAGCCTGCAAATCATTATGGTTGGGGAAAAATAAAATATTGAAACATTGAATCATAAAACTCTATTTCCCTTCTTTGAGTATATCAAACCAATGTAAGAAAGATGGCAATACTGAGCGAGAGAGGTGTTTGGATCTATGTAGTATATCCTCTGTATGTGGAAATGTGCCCACTGAATACAGACATTTTATGGTTTATGTGAAGGCAACTTTAGATGAAGATGTCAGAGTCTATATTTGTCATGTGGCCAACCTTGTTCACCACAGATACTCAGCAATGTGTTAATCCCAGCAGAAAGGGAGCAGGAGAAGCTTGTAGAGGGGTATATGTGGAGTAGCACGTCCTCAGGTTTGCCCCAACAATGAACTCCTTTGTTTCTCTCTACAAGGGGACTCAATCTCTAAGGCAGGAAGGAGCGACCAGGAACATGCAAGGAAGCATGTTTTTGGTGCTAATGAGGAACTGGACAACCTAATGACACTTAATGAGCTTTAGAGGACTTTTATGTGCTCTTTCGCTATAGAATTAGGAAATTGTGAAAGATTTTAGTCTGCTTACTCCTGCATTAGAAAGCTGTGAAAAAGGGTTCCTCTTACAGACGCAATTCTGTAACTTTTTCCCCCTGATAAACAAAGTCTGTTATCACTAAATTACTTTATTTTCCTCAAAGTTCGAGTGGTTTGGTTAGATATGCATGTTAATTAAGCACTAGTAGGCCTACTATGAGGAGATAATAACACACAGCTTGGGGCAGACCCTTCCTTGAAGACTTTCCCTTTGGATAACAACCTGAATGACAGCGAGGATTCATTAACACCAGCATCTCAAGATGCCCTGGCCTCTCCAGCAAATACTCAAGACAACTTGGAAAGGAGACAAATAGAGTTAGACAGTTTTTGCTTAGGGGCAGTCCAACCTCATTTGCTACTGGGTAGCAAGATGGAGTGTTGGTAAACTTGCAAATAGCCACAGGAAAATATCAGTGGAAAGTTCCACTTTCCCCTCTAAACAAGGAAATAAAGAATACAATCCACATCGCTTTAGTCACACATTCTGAGAAAAGAAGGACATGTGGATTAGTTGGTGGGTGTCACCATGTAAAACAAATGCAAAGAATGGAGAGAAAAAGTCAACATTTGATTGAAACTTTTGTTAGTTGAAGACGGGTGTGGAATGAGTGGGAGGATGAAGGAATACCACATAGTTTGTTGAAAGGAAACAGTTGGCAGGAGAAGCGAGTGACCCGTGTATCACGCTGTGAAAACAAGTGCCGCACTAAACGAGACGAGACAAGATGACATACTGATTAGGACACATTCCTGAAATAACCACATGGAGTGTGCTTAGCATGCATGATTGGCTTTGATTTCATATGGATGGCGAGCCATATGTCATCTTACCCTGCGGGCTCAGACAGGAGATTGGAGTCTCCCTGATGAAGAGTACTCGGGCTTTGTACGTGGCGCATGGTGTTCAGGCTTGTGGTCTAATCATGTGGCGATCATGCAGTGGGCTACTAGTCACATGCTGAGGTGTGAGCTGAGCAGTTGCCACACATGGAAGAGGGAATTCTGAGAGAAAATCTCACTGGACCTTAGGTCTGATCCTTTGACCTATTGTCCACTCTGCGGCTAGTTCTATATGGCATGGCAATCTTTCCTTCATGACTGAACAATAAACAGCATTGATCCAGCAACACACAGGATCAATGTAGGGGCCTGCGATTTAGTTGAAGTTGTAACATAAGGGGAAGTATTCTTGTCTGAAGTATTTCGAATGCAAATATGCTACACTATCAAAGCAGGAAGCAGTTTTAGCAAACAGATGGGATTTGTTTGGCAAACTACACGTTACTGTAAGTATTACAAATACCTTCTGAGCTTTAAGAGCTAAGGTGGATAGAGAATCAAGTTGATGTACAAACCTCTCTGTCTTGTATAAACCAGACTCCAAAATGAACTACAAACAAAGTCTAATGTTATTTTGAGAGAAGCTTGTTATCTCTTGCAACATTCCCAGAGCAAACATCTGACACCCATCACTGCGTGAAAAGGGAGACTGAGGAGAAGGCCCAAACACAGACCCAGGGGAAAGATAATGTTGCCCGCTGATAGTGGCATTTCAATACGTGAGCAAGAGCTGCCAACACACCTAATGGCCCGTCACATTTGGTTTAATGGCATCCATTTCATTCAAGCCATTTCATGTGAGACAATGCTTAATCTCCATCTAGTACACCATGTCTCCACTGTGCCACGCAAGAATGGGAGCGGTGGGATGTGTGAGGCGGAGGGGAAACAAAGCCTGATAGACCCGTTAATGTGAAAGCTGGCACACAGATGAGGAACACTCTCTCAAGAAAGGGGAAGCAATGGCTGACACATGAGCAACGGCTTCAAAACACACTAAAACATCCATTTTTGTGTGAAATTACTTACTTCTGTGTGGAAGAAACAGCAGTAGCATGAGTCACACACAAAAAAAAACTTGAATTTGCAGATTTCTGAAAAACCGGGAAACCCAGCAGCCTTGACTGACTTTTGGCAAGACATGTCAATCCTATTGCTAAAGCCCACCTTGATCACTATTCTCGTATCATTAAACTGGAAAGCGAAAAAGTAAAAATGTTAGAGGCCATTAGAGCTCCTATAAAAGTGAGTCACAGCGGCGTGTCTTTTACTGTAAATTGACTGCTTGTAGCCAGGGGCAGCAGGAAGTGGGGACAGCTTGTTGACTGGAGTTCCTTATAGAATATAATGACCAACATCATGGCTGGGTCTGCAGTATTATGTACAGCCTCAGGGCACAACATCTCTAGCAGTAACTTGGAAGAAAAAAAAAACCTCAATATGACTAGTCCCCAAACACGAAAATAAATACACTTTACTTCAAAGTTTTAATTCAAAGCACACAGTGTGCTGACTGACCATGCTGATGCTAACTAACCTCCAGCATACATGACAGCCAACATGATGGAGGAAATCCAGGAAACTTGGGAGCTGGTGGCATTGAAGATGACCTCAATCTCCTTGAAAAAGACAGTGATGGACTTGGGGAAAGAGTATGAGAAACCAATGGAGATGAAGGCCCCGACCACAACCATCCAACCCCACCCTCCCTCGGGTGGCGTGTACCCAACTGGTCCCCCCACGGCAGGTGGCATGGCTTCAGTGGCAGTTCTCACACACTCTGGGTGAAGGCACGTAGATCTGCAGGGACACAGGAACACAGACATATTGGTATCAAAAAATAAATATTAGATGGTGTGTGTGTATGTATGTATGTATGTATGTATGTATGTATGTATGTATGTATGTCTGTTTGTATGAATGTATGTATGTATGTATGTATGTATGTATGTATGTATGTTTGTATGTATGTATGTATGTATGTATGTATGTATGTATGTATGTTTGTATGTATGTGAGGGAGAGAGTCAACATATTTCCATTTCATTGAATGATGAGAAAAAAGGGTGAAGATTAACAAAGAAGATTATGCAATAATGAAAGTGAATGTGATAAATTGAAAAAGAAAAGTGCAGAACAGTGCACTTTCTGAAATATAGTCTATTGCTGAGAGGAAAAGAGGATCATCTAAAGAGTAAGCCTTTGAAAGGCTACCTAACAATAATGGCACTAATTATAATCTGTTAACAGTTATTAACATGGCTTCACTTTGCTTCCTGTATGAAGCTTACACAAACAACAGACAGAAGACATAACAGACATAAGCCCATTTTGATGTACTGTACAATCACTGTGATAGACCAGGCAACTTTAAATGAACATAATCCAGAAACTTTTTCCCACAGACATCATTATCATTGTACCTCATCAGACATGTTCACTAAAAGGATTAGCAGGGAGTTTGTTGCCTAAAGCCTGTAGAAACAAAAGTAAGTAAGTCTGTGAGACCACTGCACAAAACAAATAGCTGCAGTCTTGCAGTTGTCTGCCTTTATGATGCCAGGCTAATACACTGCAGAGAGCTAGATAAAAGGTCATGTTCATCTGTTGACACCTAAGTGCAGACCTTGAGGCTTTGAACCCAGTTTCCACTGCTCTTATTGTAATGCAGCTCACACATCCAAGTCCACTGACCCAAGGACAGGCAGGGGCTTCAAACATAAATAACAAGACATTTGTTCAAGAGGAATTAAGAAGGTGAATTACAGCACAGTGCAAGAATATGAAAAACTTACAATTTAAATTGGTCTTTAAACTACCAGTAACAGTTGGAGTAATCAAGGTTGCTTATCTTTAAATCACAACCTTATTAATCACTTCTGACTTTAAACAAGGACCAACAAACTTTGGGTTTGAGAGTTGAGTGATTTGTAAACAGAATAAAGACAGAGGACACAGCAGGCAAAAAATTGTGTATTACAGCAGCTAAGACACATGACACCATGTGCAGAGAAGTATTGGCATAGTAGAGTATTGGCATAGTAGAGTACCCAAGTATTCAAAGGCTGCTTCAATCATCACCTTGGCATAGGTAGAACACAGTCACCCCCTCAACGTGGCACACTGAGTCAGAGGGGATACACCTTTGGAGGACCAGGGATTCATAGTGAATATGCCCTTCAAGCCCTTCTAAATGGAAATGTGACTCAGAGGGGCCTTGAAGGATTAACGGCTATGAAAAAAAGATGTGTCGCTATGTCTTATACCAATATAATGCTATTGCGGTCTTGCCTGCTAAGCCCTGTGCCTCACACATACGGATTTGTGTAGCAGGCTTGGGCGGGATGATTGTGAGGGATCAGAAGAGCTGTGAGAGCCTGTCGCCACAGATACCCTGGAAGCGCATCATGCTATCTCACCAGGAGATCATGTGAACGCATGTCAAGAAAAGTCCTTCAAGAAAAGAGGAAGGAACAAAAAGTGAAGAGCTGTATTTAAAAATCTCTCTGAAGATCCAAACATAAGACCTTGGGAGACCTTGGGAAAAAAAAACTACATACAGAAATATAGAAAAAAAGAGCTTACATTTTACAAACAAATACAACCAGAAGTGCTCTTTCATGGGTTAAGGACTCTTACATGTGGACAGCGTAGCAGTCTCCTGCCTCTTGTGCATCTTACCTTAATGATGGCACTAAAGGGGCTTGGAAGGTTCTGGAGGGCACACAGTTGCGCCTCAGTACAGCCTGTCACTCAGCAGCAACAGGAACAAGCAGCAATAGCAGCAGCAGCAGGTAACTGCCAAGGTGGAGAAGAAGAAGTTCTCAGATCAGTTTTCAGCCCTCTGCAGCGCTAGTCCGAGAAAAAAAAGATGTGAGAAGAGGCGTGCAGTGGAAGGGAGAGGAGAGCCCACATGAGAGGAAGGCTGCTGGAAACCAGGAGCTGTCCACGGGTCAATACCAGCCCCAGTCACTGCGCTCAGAGCACTTGCATGCACAGAAACCTGATAAATTACCTCTCCCACAGCTGGGAGTCTTAGTAAGTTTTATTCACCTCTCCACAAGTGGTCCTGGTTGGGGCAGGGCACAGGAGGGGGCAAGTGCAAGGGGAAAAGTGCAACAGTGGGGGTCAGATTGGCTTCTTATTGGCTTGTCGAGCTGTGCTTGTCTTGCCCACTAATTGTGCCCCAGACTCCTCCCCTCAGGGGCTCTGTTTTCCCTCCATGCATGGCTCAGAGCTGAGCCTCAAGTCCAAAGGATACGAATGGCCATCTGGGGCCTCAGAGATAACGCGTTTGTAGTCCACTGATTGGTCAATTAATTTCTCCTATAATAAACATGATGGGCTATTAGGTGTCATGGCCATTAGACATCCGGTTCTGACAGAGCAGACAGCATTGTTCTGGAGGCCTGCTGGGATATTAGACCCCAAGGTGTTTTGATCAAATCACAGGTGAAGCCTGTGGAAGAGGCCCCTCTCTGATGTTCCCACGTGGGCTCTATTTTGGGGTGGAAGAGGAAAGGGCAGGAGCATAAGGTTATCCCAAACATCCCTAACAGAGACCAGCAATTAGACCACACTCCGTCTGTGAAACAACGTCAGGAGTGCCTTTCAAAAATACACATTGGCCCAGCCCCTCTCCTATTTGTTTGTTGTTGCGGCTTTTGTTAAGCGCGCTTCATGGGTCAATGGGAGGATGTGATGGTCCCCACCCCACGGTCTCCACGTACACAGCGGTCCACTACACTGGAGAGCGAGAGCATTATTACAGTGGCAAACAGCTCTCAACCAGATCAGGCCCAGGTCTGGTACTGGCTTGTTCCAGTGGCACTGGCAGTTTATGCACACGTGCCTAATTTACACACACACACATCTTCAAAAAGGCGTTTTTTATTAAAAGTTTGTATGGTGTTTTGCCATCTGTTCAAGCCTTTCCTCAGATGCACTGCTTTTTGGAGATGACTGAGCATATGAAAGCATTTATATGATATGGCAGAACTTGTACTAAAAATTAAGAGACAAACACACTGAGTCAAAATGCACACATGACTGCAAGAAATAACAAGGCATATGTGCTAGCTCGCTCTCTCTCTCTCTTACACACACACACACACACACACACACAACCACCAAATGAAAAATGACTACATGTGCAATTAGTCAGAGTGAAACCCATTCCAATTCCAAAACAACTATCTATAAGGCAAGCATCCATCAAACCAAGATGTTGAATGAACAAATGAGTGAAAATGTAATTTAGGGAAAAAAAAAACATTCTTGTGTTACTCTGCATGCTGCTCTCTGATTCTTCCAGGGGCAAACTGAAAAAAAGCACTGGTAAAAAGCCATTGTTCGCTGCGCATAAAATCAAATCTCACACCACCACTGTGAGACCAATTACAGGCTCACTTGGCGAGGCTGATATCACAGCCTATTTCAGGATCTTTGGATTTCCTCAGCCTACGTGTTGCATGGCATGTCGCCACAATGGCCAAGCACTCCTCCAATGAATATCAACCCTTGTGGATATGGAGCTTTGCATTCGCCTGCAGCAATTAGAGAATAAAGAACAAGCCTAATGCTTAAAAAAATATATACTCACTAATTAGGGATCTCGCCATGTCCTATAGATAAGGAAATCCTTTCTACTAAAACTCTGGAAAGAGAGAGAGAGAGAGAGAGAGAGAGAACATGAAAGAGAAAGAGAGAGAAGTCTGCAGGAATATGTTGCTTCTGCATGCATGACCTCTAGGTGGTGCAGAGAGTGGGGCTCAAGACCCTTGACTGAGGAAGTTTGACGGTAATGCGAATAGCATTATTAGTGGGATTAGGTCTGATTAGTTCAGCTATGTGAAAAATGGACCTTGAAATGACGCTTTGATTTCCCTTGCTGCTGAGCCCATTGCCTTGAGATCTGTATGTGCATGGTTTTTGCTATACCCTGATATAAGCCATGAAAATAATAGGATCTATGCTTATTACCATACTTAGAAATCCCACAGAGGACGGCCATGTGAATGGAAGTGATTGTTTTGAACTTTTCAAGGATGTCCATTCAGGTGCTCTTTACCATTGGCCAATGCTCGCTACAAGTGTTATTCCTTGAAGTCCCTGTTCAGGCTGTGAGTTTTGGAACACCGCCAAGGCTTCCTTCATCTATCTTACTAATGTTGTATTACACTGGCCTAAAATGATTTTACCCTCATAATATAAAAACTACTCAGTTTATTGGACCTGCTGACAACCTACTGTAATGCCAATGCTGCTGTAGACCGCTTCAGAGTTTGTAATGCCTCTTTTTTCGCATCAGTTAAGGGAGATCCAGGGCAGATTGGGCCTTTTTTGTTTCAAAAAGCATTTCATTTGAGTCTGACTGATTGCTTGCAGAGGCAACAGTAACACTCTGAAAATAAGTTAAATTAAACAAGTGCACAGAGATGAAAAGGGTGTAGCGGTGGGTAAGGGAGTGAGTAACTGAGGGTGTGTGTACGTGTGTGTGTATGTGTGTGTGTGTGTGTGTGGGGGGCGGGGGTGGGGGTGGGGGCCGTTATGTGGTGAATCCTATTTCCTGAGAGTCAGCAAAAACAGATTACACGTTTGAGATGTTTGCAGATAATAATAGCCCTTCGTCCTCTGTCTGCACTGCTCCAAATAGAATTTCCTAGGTAAAGTAAAATGTCAGCTGCAATTGTTTAGTGTCACCAGTGGCTTGTGCCCATGACCCCGGCGCATCTCGGTGCGGACTGTTTCATTATTTGAAGTGGGGAAGGGTGAGAGGGCAACTGTGTTACGAAAGCCAATTAGCTTGCTACTGGTCACAGATGGCCAGCCATGACACCTGCAGTGGTAATCAATGCAGGGTTGCATGGAACACACACACATACCTACTGCTGCATGGTCGTGTTCTACCTAATTAATCCCTCCACTCCACAAGTCCCTCTCCTTGCTTAATCACCTCTTTTAAATACATCTTTTACAGCTCAGTGCTTTCAGAAAAAAAAAAATCAGTGATATAGTTCAAAATGAAACCGTTGAGCCAATAAGAATAATGTGCTGAAGCAGGCCACCATAGGTCAACGGTGCTGATGAGATGACCATAGTGTTTAAAGGCCTCCTCTGTTTGCGCTCCACAGCTCAATAGTATTGCCACTTTTGTCATTAAAGGGAAATTCTGAGGCACAGAGAGAAAACTTACACACTCATGTGTGTGAGTACACACACACACACACACACACACACACACACACACACACAGAAAAAGAGAGAGAGAGAAAAGCTTTGGGACTTTTTGCAGAGCTGTGCGATTTAGCTTGTCATGCCTGTCTGCCCTATGCAAATGAGTTCAGTGCAAGGCTCCTGAAACAGCAATCAATGAAGGCATTCAAGGCAACATGACCCATTCCTAAGCCACAAAAACAGGGACCGAGACAAGAGGAGGAGAGTGAGGGAGAACGAGAGAAAGAGAGAGTAAGGAAGGAGGATGAATGTATGTAAAAAATGAGTGAGGAAGATGAGAAAGTAAGAGAGATGGGGGGAAAAATGTCTGTGGGTAGAGGAAGAGAAGAGAAGGAGGGAGGGAGGGAGAGAACAAGTGAGAGAGAGAGGGTGAGAGAGAGACAGAGAAATAAGCTGCCTGACCTATATAGGGGCACTGGGAATAGTGTGAAATCTCATTTCTTAGCTCACTTTGAGCTGAAGTGTTTGCATGTTCTGCCTCATTGATAGATTTTCTTTTGCCTCTCCCCAAAAAAGCAATGACAGAATAACAGTAATCTGCAGAACAAAAATGTTTTCAGCTTCTGTCCTATCTTGTTGCTCAGCAGTCATTTTCATCTAATTCATATGTGAATGAGCCTTCTGATAGGTCAGAAACAACTTGCTAAAAATATCAATCAAGTGAAATGGTTGTGGTACAGTCTTATCAGTTGCCCTAAACTGTGCATATGATGCTGGCAAAGCATTCCCAATATGTTTTTAAAATATTAGAGCGGGCAAAGACGTTCCATATATTAATCAAAATTCTAGTAATTAAACTTGAGTTTAAGTGAAATGTGAGAAAAGACCATTAGATGCTCAAGTTATGATGTAATTTCACTTCCCTGTGAAGAAGTTGATTAAGACAGTTTCCTGTCTTAGCAGGAAATTCTTATGTCTTAGTCATGACTTGTGAAATGTCAGAAGTCTCCCCATGCCTCACCGCAGTGCAAAGCCAAGGCATTACTTTACTGGCTTTTTGCCCTTTGATGTCACGACAGGAGAACTCTCCTCTTGAGGACACCCAGCCAAGAAGACACTCAATTACCCCGCCACACACAGCAGAACTGAGCACACAAAAAAATATTTTACTTCCTACTTGGTGCAAGTCACTACTACTTGACACACATGAGATGAAAGCAAATCGATCAGCGCTATAATGATATTGACCAACAGAAGAAACCAGCAGATGTTGATATCAGTCTAACTTAGGGTTAGAAAACCCACTCCTTGGGATACTGGTAAAACTCAAGTAAAAGTAAAACTCAAGTAGAAGTACAAATAATTTCCACCTAGCATCAAAAAATCTCTCCATAGAGACTGAGAGTGACTAATAATAGAGGTTGACAAAGCAAGCCATGATGCCCAGCAATTTCCCCATGAATTTGTCCTTTTTGTAAACCCCTTCACAGTAACTATACCCTATCATTGCAAACTCATGCAAAACATGTAAGCTAACTTCTTCTGTCTGATGTCTCTGGCTAAGCTGAAACCACATGCGTTGTCTTACTTGGTGTCGTTCTCTTGTCCGACCCATCCAAGAGTAATTTAATTTGGGCAGAGTCATTAGACTGAATGCAACTTCCTCTTTCAACATTACGATTACTAAGATTTTTTATGTCGCGAGGCGGGGAGTGCAGCAATTGTTCTCAGAGGTTCAGTAAAAAGGGGATTTAAACCAAGGGAATAAGGGCATAGCTGTGGGCAGAGCGTAACCTACATGGAGTCTTAACTCTTCCTGCTTGTGTGTGGTGGAGACTAATCACTGGCTCTCAGGTGGATGAATCAATCGCACAACTTACTTGCAACACATGAAGCATCTAAGTGTTCTCCCTGCTTTGGAAAAATGAGTATGGGAAGAACTGGCAGACGTCGGTTGCTGTATAAAATGCATGAAAGCATGAAAAAGTTTAAAAAGTGGCTAGTGTTGCAACAGGAAAACGTATGCTCCTGCTATTTAAGGACACAGTGCGTGTGCCCATGTGCATCCGTCCAAGTTCTGAGACTGTGAGCAAGAGACACCTGCCAAACAAGACAAGACACTTATAACCGACAAGAACTGTAGACAATGATTTGGTTAATTAACATGAATTATTACTGAGTGGCTTTTTCTCACTAACAGAATACTCCAGTATTCTGTTTTTGACAGTTGTCGCAGCCTACTAATATCTGCCATCATCCTCCTAACTATCATCTGAGATTTTATGTTGAGTGAGAGTGAATCAAGACTGACCTACTATATTTGCAAATTTATGAATTGTCTCTAGTATGCAACTTATCAGTTACTTTTTACGTATATTTTGATTTAACTAAGCCTGGGTTACTGAACATAACTGAGTATGAGCTTCTTTTTAGATGAATAGTGATACCGATGATTTTTTAAACTGTAGGCCTGTAGGTATTGCAGATAACTGAGTGCCCTTCTGACCTCTCTGATATCATCTATTAGCTCTTGGCAAGTCAAAATAATTTGCTCAAAGTTAGCTTTTCTTTGAATGATGAAGTATATTGTGTACCCTGAAACACAACAAACAACCCAACCCCGTGCAATAACAGTCAGAGACTTCAGTCATAACCCTTTAAGAGTTAATGTTTTCGCAGGGCTGTCATTGTCACAGGGGGGCTCTCAGTGACGGATATGGACAGGATCTAAAGGGGCGTAAAGCCAAGCCCTTCCATACGTACGTGTGAGTCAAAACAACACTTGACTAAACAAATACCTGTTAAACAAAGCGAAGATGCAGGCTTTGCTTTCCTCCCGGGCGCCTCATTGTTGCACTTGGCTATCCACAGTGCACCAGGAAGTATGGCATAGGTCCACTACTATGTATAGCCCCAGAGGTGCATGCGAGTGTATGAGACTCCTTGGCCTTCCAACTCCTTGGTATCTTTCATGTGTGCTATTGTGTCCTCTGACAGAGTGAGTGTGCATGTACACGTGAGTCTACCTATGCAAAAAACATTATGTAGAGGCAGGATTTTAAGAAAAAACTGCTATTAGCACACATACACAAAGTATGTGTACTATATTACATGTGCATATGAAACTGCTCTCAATAACTGAAGCTATTTAGGAGCCCCAGTTGGGTTCATAAGCTTTTAATTGTACACTGCTGGTAATTGTAAGCACAGTCCCATTGTGTGTGCTCTGTGGTATGATGTCTCCTATAGGCCAGAGAAATTGCATAGCGTGGAGGTATTGGTTGCTCCAAGTACCACACCCTTGTTTACATTTATCCCAGCTGTTCCCCACCCAATAAGAGGAAACAGGAAACAGCTGAGATACATATTAACCTGTTGTTTAATTTAAACGCTTTGCCATCATTCCTATGGATACTTAGTAGGGACTAGTAGCCTGTGTATATGTAGGCCTACAATAAGCCTATGTCTGTATGGAAATGTACAGTATACGTTGTACGCAAATGTGTGCGTGCATGTGTCTGTTTATGTGTGTGGGTGTGTCACTTCAGAGGCATAATATAAGATGAAGGTGGTTTGCATTGCTCTGCTCCTGCCATTTCCCAACACATTTACCCTGGACATATTTCTTACTTTGGACAGGCCTGTCACCTGCATGTGGTTTTCCTTCATCCATTCCCTTGTCCCAGAGTGGTCCTTGTCAATGCCATAGTTCACGTGTGAGGGGACCGGAGAGACACAAGAAAGGGAAAGTAGGAGAGAGGGAGGGAGGCAGGGAGAGAAATGAAGGGAGAGAGAGTGGAGGCAATAGTGAGAAGGGCCATGCTGAATTGGCAGTGGATGGCGGCCTAAGCGCCTCTCTGCTTTTTCCGAGTGGAAGAGGAAGCCGACCTTGGGAGCAACCAAGAAAATTGACAGGAGGGAATGCGGTAACAAGGGCTGGCCATATATCAAAGAGGCAATTTAGAGCACTTTATCCGCAAGGGGTCAATTCCAAGCACAGAAACATAGATCAGAGGTTCTGGGGCCTAAGACACACACTGGAAAGGAAACATTAGATTTATCTGCCTCCAAACAGGCAAGGTTCTCACCAAATCCCACTGAGCGCCTGGGATTGAATATAAAGAGTGCAGTCTAATCAACGGATTTCACAATGCAGGCAAGAAAATCAGCAAATTTATATAAGCTATTTTGGGTCATGCTTTTATCACTGCTCTGATCTACGTGTACAGACTATACCATCGATTAAACCATTATATGCGTAGAATTATGCTTGCACAAAGGGAATAAACAATAAATCTCCATAAATAACATTTATGAGTAGATCACAGGATACATAAGGTGACAGAAAAGAGAGCCTTGGTGGCTGGTGTGTAGTGAACATTCAGAAACAACAAATGACCTATATGTATAATCTATATCTAAAATGTCAGTCATAAACCAATGACAATACCTTGGGCAAGGGTTTGATTACAGAATCCATACTGATGATGCCATGTACCCTGCTCATACTGATGCATCCGACAAATGCAAGAAGATAAACTTCTGTTTCCTTTTGCCCACTTTCTCTCTCTCTCTCACTTTCTCTCTCTCTCTCTCAGCATGCGCATTGTCTGAATGTAAGCAAGCTTCTTGTGTTTGAATTCAAAACCTTGCTGTGAGGAGTGACCTTTTCAATAATTGCATCCATTTTTTTTTTTGATTCCTATATCTCACTGCCCCCCTGAGACTGCTTGTCCAGATGGCCAGATTATTGGGCCGCTGAAACTATAAGACAAGAATGGTGTCACATTTCCAAAGCATCCTGGCACAGGTCCAAACAATCTGTCCGAGAGGTCCCCAAGCTCATTCCTCGGAGATGCTGAGTGCGTCAGGTATTACGATATTCGGGCAAGCACACACTACATGATAGGGTCCACTGAACTATAATACAAATGGGTCGGATCTGGTGGTCAGCCAGCAAAGTGTCAAGGCATTGTTGGAAGGTTGTCATTGGAATATTATTCATGGCTTCTTTGATGAACGACATGCCTGTATCATTAAAGATGGAGCATGATATTGCATTCTTAACCACAGAAATAGAAATGATTGTGAAAAATGCTCTTTGGTCAGATGTAATTATCAAGATTCTTCTTGCCATGGAGGGCATCCAATACTCTTTGTCATGGCACAAATGCATCTTAGGCCATGACTTATTGAATAGCAAAGGAATGATAGACTATGGAGCAAAATATGTCAATAAAACTCCCATGGGCTCATTAGTACAGTATGACAGCTGCGTGTCTGGCATTATGCAAAAGGAAAGAGCAAACATAAATGTGACCCCAGTCCTCACTGAATGCTAAATATATGAGCATATAAATGAATGGCTAAACAATTGAACGCTTCTCCAGATAGCAGATTGCTTTTCATACATCACAGGGGACTCGTGTTACTGTTACCCATGGATATGCAGCCTCCTGGAAAGTGTGACAGCATTGCTGATCTCCAGTGTGTGTCCTCCACAAATGGCCATCTGGTGGGGAGGTTTTGACGTGGTGGCCTGTCTACAATGGGTGTATGCTACTACAGTAGACATGTTGCTACTCACCAGTGCTATATGACACATGTTATCCTAATCTATGATTGTTCTATGAATCTATGATTCCATGGACAATGAAAGCAGTATTAGCAGCAAACATATTGTTTATAGAGATGAATAAACAGAAACTGCATAGCAAATATAACACGTGTTACTCTTTCTGCTGTTGTGCAGTTCACTATGATACTGAGAGATCCAAACACATTAGCATGATTTAACGGTGTCCTCTAGTGGACATAATAAAACAGCACAACTTTGTAATTCAAAGTAGCAGCACTCTTATGGTGCCAGTTTCACTCTCTGGCTATTATTCAATTCTTCTCTCCCAGTTGGCAAAATATATTCTCAGTCTATAAAGAACCAGTTTTTAATATACAATTTACTGTGTATTATATAATCTGTCTTTTCAGGTTATTTAGATATGTGAGTGTGTGTGTGTGTGTGTGTGTGTGTGTGTGTGTGTGTGTGTGTGTGTGTGTGTGTGTGAGTGTCTGTGTGAATATCTGATGGTAGGAGGGTTTAATGTTCATTTGTTTTAAAAGAAACAAATCCATGTCTTCTTCAGTTTGGGAGTGTGCAACAAACCCAGTCGTGTTTCATAGACAAGTGTCTTGAAACATTAATGCATCACAGGATACAAATAAAGTAATGTTGTTTTCCTTTGAAGACATCTCAACTGATGTAAACAAACACAGTGTATGAATATTTAACACAACAAGGACTCTGAAGAGGGCTTCATTTAAGTGCAGCAAAACATTCACAGCCAATTAAAAATCATGCCAAAAAATTAAGGCCTGTCAGTGAGGAGATTTTAGCATATGGAGTGTATGGTTGCACATGGGAATGTGGATGTGCCTATTTCTGCATATTTACCAGACATGCAGTGTAAGCATAGGGACAGACTGGAGATAGTTTCACCCACCCACCTGAATTCTAGCCTCTTCCTCTCTTTCTCTCTCTCTCTATATCTGCCCCTCTCCATCTCTTTCACTTCCTGGCGATACAACGGAAGTTACTCATTTATTTATGTATTCTAATATATACCCCAGCCTTGCCTGGGCAATTACCAGTTGGCTTCTCCCACAGTTACTGAGTTCTGCTGGCTCCAAATTGTGCCCATGTTAGGAGATAAATATTCACACGGTGTTGGGGCATTTAGCAATGCCCTGGAGTACTCATTTAACCGCTGCATAGCTGGACTGCATTTGCTCTACTGGCTGGAGCTCCACCCAGTGCAGAGAGCTGCATTTTTGTGGCGAATCCTCTATTAATTTATTCGTGACTGACAGCCAGAGCCGTCACCTGGGGGGCCGAGCAACAGGTGAGGTGCAGTGTAGTGGAATGGAATGGTGAGTGAGATGCTGAATATGCGCTTTGGGTTCAGCATAAAGCGTAGCCTTTTTAATGCAAGGTGTTTTTTTTATTATGGGCAACAAACCACACAGTCAGCCAAAAAAAAGGCTTCCTTTGGAATATTATAATGGATTTAAAGTGCTCTAAGTGATTCAGATCAGGCCTCAGTTAGGTCAGTTAACGGATCTGGCTCAGGTATCCAAACCTGGATCAGGTTGAGATGAGATCTGTTCTAGTTCCAAAGGCTATTGTTTGGATACTAAAGTCTGGTGACTTTAGCTCTATAGCTATGTCTATTATACTGGTCTGTTTTCATTTTAATGTGAAGTATTAAAAGAGTAACATAGTTGTAACATTAGTAATAATCAATAATAAGCCAGGTAATTCTTCACAGTTGTCTTCCCTGCAAAAATCATGTGAACAAGTCATGTGACAGGCACACGACCAATCAGGGCTCATTGTTCAATGCTTACAGATACTGTTATCTATACTGCTACCCTGAATCAGAATCTTATTGGCTGACATTAATAACACCTGTGCTTACCTGTGACTTCTTGGAAAAATGTCTGCTGTAAACTAAGCACAATCCCATCCTCTCAAGTCTAGGGATGTCTTTGATCGAGTCCTCTTCTGATGTTCATGACTACATAGACAACATAATACTAACAGCATGAAGCATTAGCCACATGTTAAGTGTGCGAGGCCTGCTAAACTGGCTATGCTAATGCCTAGCCATGCTTTGCTTAGAATACTGTCGTTCCGGTGGGAAGATGACACAGGGGAGCTGTGGTTTACACCATGGCCAGCTGCACCGGCCGAACAGGGATCTGACAATGTGACACGGTGTCACAAAGAGGGTCCATGCCGGGCGCCTTGGGGCCCATGTGTTTGTCTCTTATCTGCAGGCTCCCTATTTTCCGCATGGAGAAGTGGAGAAAATTGACTCAGCGACGGTCCATGCAAAGTGAGGTGTTTTTTTTTTTTTCCTTTTTATTTTACATTTACACACAGACATGGTGGGAGAGGCGGAGAGGCCGGTGTCGTCAAAGCGTGGTGCGGGTGGGAGAGACTCCGCAATCTGCCTGCCCCGGAATCACTGGGTGACAACAACAAGCCCCCTCCCCCCATCAATTGCATGCATGCCTCCGTTCACTTAACGGAATTTAGGGGGCACACATTTTCTGCTTTGTCTTTCACTTTTATTTCCTGCTTATGCACACAGAGAGCCAGAACAAATAATGAATAATGCTAATGGATCGCTCTCAGACGGGAGCATCGAACCGGGCCCAGTTAGCGCGAATGAACTGTTGGATGTATTCAGCAAGTTCTGTACTGTCAAAACGACAGCGTGACAGAGGGGTTGGCGGAGTGGAACTGCTGTAGTACACAATGCTGCATCCGTGCTCTCCAGGCGTTCACTTGAGGTGCACGATGACGGGATGGTTCAGGTGCTGCAGGAAGCTTTATTATCTTACCATAAATACTGATCATATTCTGCACCGTGTGCCATTAAAATACACAGACTGTGCAGGAATTAGACTTGAAGGATGGTTTCCTCAAAGACTTCAAGCAATCACATTGCCTTTGTGGGGAGGATCAATGCAAATAAAATATACATTCATCCCCCCAGCATCCAGCCATGCTTTTCTAACAAGTGGCCTACTGCTGGGCTCGACAAGCATGAGATCTTACAAACCAGGAAGAGATTGATAACCGCAGTGCACAGACTTCCAACAAGCCCGGGTTGATTAAGAACCAATTGCCATGGTATTATGTGGTCTTTCCACCAACACACTTCCTACCAAGATCCATCTTCACCATTACTGCAGACATACACAGGATTAGAACATTAGACTTAAGGAATGTTGAGCATATCTGCACACTTGGAGAGGAAAAAAGCTAGTATAACAATGCAATTTGCATTTCCAGCATCTGTTTCAATGACAGGGACCTATAATTTGTTTTTCTTGCTGCCTGCAGGGCCTTCTTCAAATGGTAATGCCAGGCAGCCAACGGGCGTCCTGTCAGGGAAAAAAAAAGGTATTTATGTCGAGCTGCCATAGAAAGCTGCCTGATAAATTATTAATTGCTGCCACCACTGTTTTTTGGGCAATTGAGCCCAGCATTTTCACACTGATTTTATTAAACACCAAGGGCCGGGCAGACCAGGCGGGTAGCAGCCCATGTAAAATTCATCATGCGGGATCCATGAGCCAGCCTGCAGAGGCCTATGGATTTTTATGAGAAAGGAAACAGCAGCTACATGCACACACACACACATATACACATACACCTCCAGACAAACCTACAAGCACCTTACCTTACCTCCACCACACACATACCACATACATACTCTAAGAACAAAACGACTGACGACTGGAGAGAACTTCCTGTCATGCCCCTCAGCCCAACTCACTGTTTAAAGATGTCCACGGGGGGATGAGGGAAGTGTGGAGTTCTGCTCTGGCACCCTGCCGCTGACATAAGCATATAAGATTGTATGGATGTGTAGGCACTCCATAATGGTAAAACACAGTCACTGGAGTGTAGCATTAAGATAGAGAACACATCCTGGCTCTTTCCTTTCCGCGCTTCTTGCCCCCTGGGTATGGGATGCCAACGATACAAAAGGTCAGCAAGCAGCAGCCCCTGCCGAAGAGTAAACCATCACAGAATATAAAGTCCCTGTAAGCTGAGCACTGTGAAAAAAAACATACCTCGTTCGAAGAAGAGGTCAGGTCCCTCTCTGGACTAAAGTGCACTTCAGTACAAATGCAGACAGGTAAGGGAGACGGTGTTCAAAGGCTCGGCCAAAGAAATACAAATAGGAATAGAGTGGAATGGAACACATAGACTCTGCAGAACAACACAGGATATGATGGACAAAGGAGGACATCCCTGGCGTGTGTGTGTCTGTGTGTGTGTGTGTGTCTGTGTGTTAGTGTGTGTTAGTGTGTGTGTGTGTGTGTGTGTGTGTGTGTGTGTGTGTGTGTTAGTGTGTGTATGCATGTGTGTGTGTGTGTGTATGTGTGTGTGTGTGTGTGTGTGTGTGTGTGTGTGAGAGAGAGAGAAAGAGAGAGAGAGAGACATACACACACATAGAGTTTTTTTCTCCTCTATACCATGCTTGAATGTGAGCGACACTAATAAGAGCCGGTCTCCAAACTCTACCACTTGATTCCAGAACTGTTGAATGACAGTCAATGGACCATAATTCAAAAAGGGACTAAAACGCACACAAGCAGACTCCTCCTAACCTCAGTCGTGTACAGTGCTGTACATTTTCTGCACAGTACCTCTAGACTGTACAGGCAAAGCAGCACAAATTTATTTATCCAGCACATGTTATACACAGAGGTAAATCAATGTGCTCTGCATAAGTAAAAGCAGAAGGCATGTCTAAAGTTAAAGTACAGATACAGAAGGTCAAAAGAAGAACAAACATGAAGTTCTACTAAAAACAGAGTGTAGCATTTTGACTTCATTGATATACACACCAAAGTATTTCAGCTGGTTTATTTCATCTGAATGCAGCATAACAGCTAAATGCAGTTTCACCATGCTTGGTTTGCTCTCTGGGCTCTGCTTGTCAGCCCGAGTCCATAGATCTAAGCACTTCACTCGGTTTATATTCTTCGACCATGTCAGCAATGCATTCTGGGCCCAAACCATTCAGTGATTTATAGACTTGTAGCAGCACTTTCAAATCTTTTCTGTATCTAACTGGAAGCCGGTGTAAATATTTTAAAACTGGAGTAATGTGTTCTGTTCTTTTGGTGCAGGGCAAAACTCTGGCAGCAGCATTTTGGATGAGCGGCAGCTGCTTAATGGTCTTAACGGAGGGTCCGTAAAGAGACCATTACAGTAGTCCATCCTACTGAAAATAAAAGCATGAGCAAGCTTCTCTTTTGGGCTGCATTCTTTTTAGGTTGAGTGATTTACAGGAGGACTGCAGACTGTTAATGATCTGCATAGATACCACACACTGTATGCTCAGTTCGATGACTTCCCTCCACATCTGTGTTCGTCTCCATCAGTGTACTCAGAGTTCTGGAGATACATGGCTGGTCAGACATATTGGTCTGTTCCACTATACTCATGCTAAATAACCTATTTTTAGCAGTAAACGTGACAATGTTAGTACAATTATTACCAAAGGAGTCAAGAATCCACTGAGGAGCAGAAATGGTCTTTGATGTTTTGATTCACTGTGCTGTTCTGGATGGTGAATGAAATGAAATGAATGTATCTTTCAAGACATTCCAAAAAATGGCTAAGCCTTACTTACATCATCATTGTCCTTCCAGGTCACAAGTGCTTTTTGATGGTGATATAATTGTGAGAAGAAAAAAAAAGACAAAACACAGAATCAAACTAAAATACCTTCAGCTTGAGACTCTGGCCTAACAGAGGCTTCTGACAAGCTTAGAAAACAAAACAAAACAGTTGTTTATATTTCACCTTAGGAAAAGGAAATGCAGAAAAGCATTAAATTGTAATGGGGTACCTCTGCACCTTTCATTCACCCCCGTGTAATCAATATTTAAAATGATAAGAGACAGTGGCATATGTTGTGTTTATTTCTTGGGGTTCATTGAGTAGACCCAGGCACACACACACACAAACACACACACACACACACACACACAGGTACAAAACGAGGGCTGCTCTCTGTTATTTTCTCCTCCGTGCCAGATTATCTGTATGCAGGCGAAAGGGAAGGGAGAGGCTGCTAGGAGGATGAAATATTCATACGCCCACTCTCTCTTTTGACAATGGAGCTACATGACAATGGTCTCAGTTTCAAACGTCCGAAGGAAGGTGCTCAAAGCCAAGAGGGGGTTTCACCAGACATAGTTTCTGCTTGTTCATCTGCTTGCCTGCACCAGTGTCTGCAGTGACACACAGAAACACACACACACAGGCATATGCGAGTGAGTGCGTGTGTGCACACGTGCACGCACACAAATGCACACACACGCACACACATACAAACAATGTGCACACACATGCACACTCACATGCACGTAATGCAATTATCCAGAGGGTCAGACAGTGGACAGCCCTGATAAAAACACACAAAACTGAAGAGAGGGGGACGAGGGCTGAGAGCAGCAGCACATACATGGGGGGGGGATGCGTCTTTGATCAGCCCTGAATAAAAAAAGAAGACATTTCCCTTTGACCAAAGTCCAGCCTTTTGGGGTGGCTTTAAAAGCTCTTCCGTGTTATCAGCATTTTATTTTTTGTGAGCATGTGTGTGTGTGTAGGTGCATGTGTGTATGTCAGTGTTTCTGAATGGGGGAGCGCAAGCGTGTGTATGTCTGTGCGATCACATTGTGTGTAATTGTGCATATTTTGTGTGTGTGTGTGTGTGAGAGAGAGAGACAGAGAGAGAGGGAGAGAGAGAGGGGGGGTGTATACACGTATGTGTGTAGCTCGGCATTTCCCAGGGATTATGGCATCTTTTATTTAAATGTCAGCGTCCAGCCTTGCACCGTTGAGGAAGATGATTACTCCAGACTTTCAAAGACACTGCGAGGTCACCATATCAGGGGTGTTGAGTCTAGGAACAGGATTCAGTTGTATAAGGAGGACAGGAAAGGTCATTCTGGGAGAGTTTGAAATGATAATGCCTTCAATGCGACTCCATGTCATGCCTCTGAAGCCCTTTCCATCAAAACATCAAAAATCTAAACTTGTCAACAATTCCCATTCAATATCCTCACAATATTTGAAGAGGTATTAACTGTAGTTTTTCATGCTTCTTGAGTTATTTAGGGCTTTCATGTAATTGACTTGTGTCCTTAGAAATGGTAACATATTACTTACCCTTGCTCAATCCAGAGCTTTTTTTTTAAAACATGGACTTACAAACAATATATAACCCTATAACTCTGTTATACCATACTGCTGTTAATATAGAATAAAACAGGGTCTCCCTGTGGAACATAAATAATTTAATTTAAGAGGGGTTTTCTGCCATTCTTCAGCAATAAAGAAATATAGTTCAATAGTTCAAACATTGTGAGAGACCGAACAAGCATTTGTAAGTAACTGGTGGTGCACACTGTCAGTTCATTAGCAAAAACATCTAAAATGACCTTGGGATAAACTGAAATAACAGAGGAAGGGGCACACATGTTTTCCTTTCATTAGTGAGCCGTTTCATTATAATGGCAGTGTTTCTTTGTTGTGAAAGAGCACCAGTCTCCAAACCAAAACAAAAATGCACCATCAAATACCAAACATTGTCACTGAACACAGAAAAAACCCCCCCTGAAATTTCTGAAACAAACCGGTAAATGTTTTTTTTTTGTTCTGTCAAGGTAATATTCATGAACACCTCCCAATCTTTTTCAGTGATTATCACAAGCTCAGTGAAATAGAGGTGGCACTATGAATGACTGAATTGTGTTCAGAGTATTTGGTAAAAGCAGTTAGCATACAGCTATTTCCCGTGTTCCCAGGTGTACAGTGACAGTCTATGATTTTAGCATAATACATAATACAACATAATATTACTTATTTGAGGGTTAGGTACAATGTAAAACACTGTAAGGACGTTTACAAGAAAGTAGGGCCGATTTAGCCTTACCCTTGATTTAGCGGACAGCGGGTAAGAACCAGGACAAATTAAAGCAGGTAACTCTCGCCCCAGGCTCAAGTGTCCAAAATCTCACCGCATTAATTGATGGCCTCATTTATTTCTGATCAAAGTTCCTCTGAGTGCCTGAAGGCCATATCAACCAACTCCTGTGCTCACAGACGTCGTCTTGCTCCCTCTCGACTTCCTCTTTATTTCATTCTTTCTCTTTTTTTCCCTCTCCTATTTCGGTCAGCCTATTTCCTCTTTTTCATTCTTTGTCATCATTTTTTCTCTCTCTGTATTCCTCTCCATGTTCTCCCATTTTTTCTGGTTCTCAGAGAACAGATTTTTATACACAGAAACAGCAGCACAGTCAGGTGCTGAGACTCTAATTTCCTTAAACAACAGACACTATATGAACAGGAAGCTGTATGTACACAGTGAAAATAGACAAGGATATCTTTATTTATCAATTTCTTTGACACAAAGCATGACGTGTTTGCAGTAACAAGCTGAGCAATTAGTGAATGTGCCTACGAAATTATTCTTCATCAGGCAATCTCAGTGGCTCAGCCATACCACATCAACATTCCCACATAGATTAGTAATTGTTTTTATTTCCTGTCACAAATCAAGTGGTTTGCAGCAGATGAGACAGAGTTTGTTCTGCTTTAGATAAACAGCTGCCTTGAAGGAAGTCACTTTGACTACTGTCTACAAATTTGTGTGTGGACACAATGTATCATTATGTGGATCTACCCATTTTTGTCATGTAAAAGTATTTTTGCCACCATAAAATTTGCTTTGGTCTGGTATAGCAGTGTTGTGCACTGTCAGCTGCATTGTCCTTCAATGAAATTGGGGCTCAAGGCATCATAGAATACCAGTGACTGCCACATGGTGTTGAGGAGAGGGGGGGGGGGGGAATTATATATATTAATTTCCCTAGTTATCCAGCACACCACACAGCAGTGAGGAGGCAAAAGAAGCCAGCCATCAGCATTTAGTGCCTGGGCATCAGAGCCCTATCCTTGGTGTTGCCAGTGCCAGGCTGGCTGGCTGAGCAGCAGAGAGGATTAAATTGGAGAAATCCACCTGCCTCTGGCAAAGGCTCATACATAAATACATAAATCTATTGGCTGCTCCAGTATCTTAAAATCATGGTAGCTCGGGCCTCCCTCTGCAGACTACTTGACAAATCTGTTAAGTTAATCCCAGGGCCAAAAAAACAGTTGTCTGAGGTGCAGGGAAAACTTCAGATGGTGTGGGGGATACTGTTCACTTGACCCGATGGCAACCTTAGGGGAACTCACCTCAGTAAAGATGAGAGACAGAACTCCTGACAATCCAAAATTTGTTCTTCTGTAGCTCTGCTCAGGACAACTCATGGAGCCTTCAAAGCCCAATCATGCATATCGTGGTGGCAGATTGAAAGAGAGGGCTACTATCTTCTTAAATTACTACTTTCACAATATATAATCCCCTCGTCTTTAATTGATCCTTCAATTCCATAATTTACATCTTCTTAATACAACACATTTTTTGTCCCTTCTTGTAGAGAACATTTTTTATCCTTCTGGAATCCTTGCCTCTCTTAACAAAATGGCTCCTGCAGGTTTTATGTGGCTGGTGAGACCTAGAGGCTGTTGATCCAAAGATTGACGAACAGAACCTTCCAGCACAGTGACCCAACCCTGGCCATGAAGATGAGTATGTATAGTTCACTTGATAGCCAGTTGCAGCCAGATTAGTGATGCACAGGGCAAATAAATAGTGTGGCATTAATAATGACCTCTATTAAACAGAGGGACTATCGAGGTTTTTCGAGGTCTTGCCCAACTGTAGAGTGCATCAGGTGACGTTTCAGTCTGTTGTCTTTCTCTCCATCAGCTTGTTTAACTGGCATACCCAAAGGCTCACATAGAGACTCCTATTAACTTTCCCTTAACCTCAGATGCATCTCATCAAAAACTTAGACAGCTCTCTCTAAACACACACACACACACACACACTCACAAGTGCACATGCATACGCACTCACACACACACACTCACAAGTGCACATGCATACACACACACACACACTCAGCAAACACATGCACATATACAGACACACGCACGCAAACACACACACACACACACGCCAATGCTCCCCACCCTTTTATTGACATTTCCTGATGCCTCAGCTAGTGTTCTAGCACTCACATGGGAGTGGCAGTGGCCACAGCATGAGGTTGATTGTTATAAAACAACTCCTGACCCTGACTAACCAGGCCAAACCCATGGTGAGTCAGGGTCAGTCTTGGCCCTCTTGACTTGTCCGTCTATCGCGAGTGAACAGGAGTGGGCAGTAGGTGTCATGGTGGAAAAACAAGAAAACAAGAAAAGACAAGAACACAAGAAAAAATACTATGGGAAGGATTAATTTGATTGTTGAAGGGAATGTCAAGAGTTGTTTGTATGTGTGAGTGTGTGCGTGTATACATGTATGTAGCCTATGCATGTGGTCTGTGTATAAATGTGTATGAGTTTGTGTGTGTGGGTGCATACGTGTGTTTGTGCAAGTATGTGATTGTATGTGTGCATGTGTATATGTGCTTATGTCTGTTTTTGTGTGTGTATGTGTATGTGTGTCTGTGTGTGTGTGTGTGTGTGTGTGTGTGTATGTGTGTGTGTGTGTGTGTGTGTGTGTGTGTGTGTGTGTGTGTGCGTGTGTTTGTGTGCCAATCTGATGGATTGTGTGCAACGCACAGCCACATTAAAAGCAGCCCTCTCAGTCCCCACGTGATGCATGCACCTACCGTACCACTCCCTGCCTATCAAATGCATGCAAAACAAAGATGGCTTTTAAGATTTTCCGGGCAAAAGGGGATTAAAGATGATTTGAAGCCAAATGGCTCACAGCAAGATGAGTCGCTCAGGCTTGTTTTCATGGCATGCCAAAAAGAGTCAATAAGTCATCAACGCATTCTATCCTTCAGATAAAACATTTAGGTGGAGGGATTAAGCCAGACAATACTAATGTCTTCTTTCTCCCTCTCTCTCTCACTCACTCTGTCGCATCCCTCTCTCAGTCCACTATTGTATGCAGGATATTATCTCAGAGCAAAGTCTCTCCACCACACAGAAGCATTCAGAACCGACGCATGTCTTTGAAAGAGCTGGGCCAGTGCTTCTGTCTCCCGCCTAGGCTGCGTCGGCTATGCAATCTGCTTCATACAATGCTGTCCCACTAGCATAGAGCTAATGTTTACTCGCATTGTGTGTGGCTTATTTAACGGCATTTTTATATTGCCTATTTGGTGAGGGAATGGGATTCTGTTTAGGCGCTGGGGATTGAGTGATTGTTATATGAAATGTGTTCTGTTAGACTCCCCCCCCCCCCCATATAATCATGGCTCATGACTGCTTTTATTTCTGAGATACCTGAAAGTCCCCGAGTGACCCTGCAATTTAAGTAATATGCCAGTGATGACTTTTTAAGTGAGTATGAGTAATTTTTAGAGAGCTGAATTCACACCACATCACAGGTGTAAATTGTGTGGGAATTGCTTTCTCAGATCACACCTTTAATTACTGGTCTATGAGGGTTTTAAATCTAAAAGGACAAGGGGGTCGCTCAATCACATGCTCTTTTAAAGGGCAATTTGTCTGAGTAATTGCACTTGCAAAAATCTATCAATGCCATGGACCCCACCGCCAATTATCACCAGTACAGTGTCAGAGAGAAAAGGTGAGACGAGAGGATGTGACAAAACTATATAACCGGCAGGTTAAAAATACCACAGCACACGTCCTTGTCTTCTCAGATGATGACTCTCCTCATCAGAGTTGACACTAAAAACTACGTAAAAAAACGTGGCAGAGCCCATACCATTTCGGAAGCACTACCATTGGAAGAATAATGGAAGCACTAGGTAAAGTGCAAGTTGTTATGCTTTGGGTATTCAGTGCAAATAGAATAAACAAACAAACAAACAAACAAACAAATAAATAAATAAATTAATTAATATAAATTAAAGTTCCTGTGCAGTTATTCCACTCATTGGTTCATATTGTAGGTTAATATCAAGTCATACCACATTTCTAACTGATAAAGGTAAACACAGACTTAACCCTTTGCCTACTGTACTTGATTCTTTTCTGTCTAATCTACTTAATCCATTCAACTCTGCCTTTATTCCTTGAAGAGCACTAAAACAATGGTAAGTCAGTCATACTCAAGGCTGTCTTAGAGCAGGAGATCTCAAACTTTATTGGACCTGGGACAACTCATGTAGCAGAAAAAATTCCAAGGACCCCTCATAATCATACAGGCTTATATCCATCTATTCTGTTAGATGGTAGATGCTGTTTTGTAGCAAACATTTTCTTCGACCCCCTGGACCCCAGTTTGAGAACCAGTGTGTCAGAGTGTAGAGATATATAGCTGATATCTCTACAGGTGCTATGTGGCATTTTTAGGTTAAACACCCCCAAATATTCTAGAAATAGCAATGCAATGTGAAGAACCAATGACATTGTAATAATGTCAAAGCACTGTGCATTGTTATGGTACCCACTGGAGTTAGCATGGGAACTATCTAGCATCAGGCTGATTTTACTATATCATGTTCTACCATACTTTTGCCACTATATGTGACAAGCGACTGAAAAAGCTGTGTTCATGACAATTCAAATCTGTCAAAATAAATAAGGTACATCTTAGCACCTTATAAGGTGAGCAGAGGTAAAAAAAAAAAGCAGTTCAGTTGAACCACCTACAACTCTTAATGCTGTGCTACCACTGCTTTTCAGCATGTTTAATCAGACTAACTTCCAGAGCTAGGGATTCTGTACCATCTCCGACTCTCCAGGGACATCACCCACCTCCTTGTGACTCCAGGGGTCTATCTCCTATCTCCACCGTGACTCCTTAATTATACTGCAGGCATTGGAGAGAGAGTGGAGGCAATTTCCCCAACCTCAACACCCCCCCAAACACACACACATACACACACACACACAAAAATGCTTCCCTAATTATCATGAGACTGACATGGAGGGTAAGGTAAAGCCAGGAATCCCTCTGATGCATCAAAATGGAGGCTTTAGCACTCATCCCAGGATCTATAAACCTGCGCGTCCTCGCCGCCTGCCGCTGTCTCCTGATGTGAGTTTTCCAGATGAGTCTCACTCTAGCTGTGCTTTCAGACAGGAAGGAGGAGCCAATCTCACGTTCAGCATTTAGCTCTGTCGCTGTTACTGCTGCTGTTACTTCCACTGCTTCTGTCTACCGATCTATTGCCAACAAATGTTTATTAGCTTTCCAATTAAAGGGTTTGGCTCATAACTAATAGCATTAATCTCCCAGCCCCTGATGACTTCAGCTGTCAATGAGAGTGAATGGGAGTCATTTGATGGAGCCCTTAAGGAGTGCTTGGCCCAACTGGTGCAGGCAGGAGAATGAGCAGTGCTGAGAATCACTGTAACAGGCTTCGGGATTTTGGTAGTTGTTGTTTTGCCTTGGAGCATGGAGAGCTTGACAGGCATATAGGTGATGAGACAAAGCTAGTCATCCCTCAGGAAATCCTTGCAATAGCTCAGGAGCTCATGCCAAAATACACACACGCACACACACACACACACTCGTGTTCAATGAAATTCATGAAAATACACAAAACATGGAGTCTGCTTACATGTACATTATACTTATGTTGTAACTGTTTTCTCAATTTTGTTGTTCCATCACCAAAACTTTTTTGCAGTATTGATTGATCACACTCAAATATTACTGATTGCAGATTGTGTTGATGACTTCAATAAAATTGTCACTGCATGCAAAGGAGGACAAGGAGTCTTAATTCTTTCATGTGTAGATCATGTATATGTACAGTTTAATTTAGCAATGCATATCCATTGTGCACACAAAGACAGTCAACTTTCTGTGATCTTTCCATACCATGAAGGTGTATAATCTGTTTATATAGCTAGATGTGTGAATTCCCCATTAACACTTTAACCTGTCAGTTGTTTTACATACCCATGTGATAGACATGCGATGGCAGATGTCCTATAATGTCACTTGTTACCATGACTGCTGATGTTCAGTCATTTGACAGTGCTATGTTACTGCTGTTACTTACCATGACAAGTTGTTAGACTTTTAGATGCCACAACACCATTCATCAAATAACATAATGCTTCATGCAGGTGTGACAATGCTACATCCCTTAACACTGATGGTTTAAGAAGATGTCTAACAGTTGCTGTGGAGCATTTTAGATATTAGACATACAGTATAATATATTCATGGCAACTGGACAGTTCTTTGGAAACAGCACATATGTATATGGCATGGGAAATTACTCAATGTAGGTTACATATAAAAACACATTCACTAAAAAAATCACTTTCTGTGCAGAGCTGAAGCTGTGGCTTAGGTGATATTCTATTCCTTAAATACATACTGTGCATCAGCCTATATTGAGGGCAAGAAAAGATGATAGTTTCCATGAAAGGGGGGTCATTTTCTATGGTGCTGGACATCCAGGTCAGCACGACCCTCCACTCAGCCATAGCCAAGGTTAGTCCCACCCCAGTCAGTGGGAGTAGGCTACTCATTGTAACACCATAAATGGCTCCTGACAGCAGAGACCACAGAAGATGATTTCCACATTTGAAGTACAGCCTGTAGGCGATAGTTTCTTCTCTGGTTAGAGGAGAAATTTGGTGTGAATCAATCCATAGCTCTGTTGTTCAAGATCACATAGTGCTGTCAGCAGGGAGGCAAGATGGAGAAAATCTGAATAGTGAACTGGCAGCTAACACTAACTAAATGGGATACTGAGAAATTCACTTTAATTTTCCTAAGCCCCATTCAGTTAATTTTAGTTGTTAGTTTGGTTCTGGCTATTTGGTCTATGTATCAAATGTTGTTGTTTTCCTAGATAGCACTCACTGAACTTAAACAACAGAAGACAGGATTTTACCCTAAGCAACATTACAACAGCTAACAGTCAGATACAATAATGGTGACACCTGATGAATGAATGAATGAATGAATGAAGGAAGGAAGGAAGGAAGGAAGGAAGGAAGGAAGGAAGAAATGAATGTAGTGGATTGTGTGCCTGCATTTTAAGAAATCATTTTTCCCATTGTGTTTCTAACACATTGGTTACATATGGATCTCTCTGTAGTTTGTTCGCTTTTTATGACATCAAACACACTGACAGAATAATCCAAATCAGAATGAAATCCCACATATAGAATCTACATCTGCAATGATGTATGCATACTGACATATATGTATGCAGACATAAGGTATGTGTTTTAAAGCTAAAATGAAAGGGGGAAAATGTATACATTGTATTACACACATTACATTGTGGTCCATGTTTGCCATTAAACTGATACTCCCTGAAGGAGAATTTGTTGTTGTTTACAGCAAGCAGCGTTAAACATACCTGCATAACCTATGCTTCCAACATTAGCCAGTGGCTCAGACATAATAGTTTGGATCTCCTAATGGACCACTTGGCTCACCGTCAACATATTCCCCAGGGAATCGCAGGTGGTGTGAACCCATATAGTTCTCTGGCAGGGAGGTGCATGTTGATAAATGTTAGTGTCTTGTTCTCGGAAATGTTATCGTTCCATTAGGACTGCTGTCCACCTTCAGTGCTTGAACTTCTTCACTTCCAGGTTCATTACTCTGTCATACAAGCCACAGAGCAACTATAAAAGGTAACAGCACCAGCCTTTGGAGGTGAGGTGATAAAGTATCCAGTATCACCTGGATGTATACAGAAAAGGTCTCCAAAGCACCAAATATAGACCTTTTCATGTTATTTAAAATGTATATACCATAGCATAGCTCTGCGTCTTGCACACTAACAGCACTGTGACAGTGTCTAGACTCTTGACATTTTCAACCTCAGTATAAAAGATCAAAACAATATGTCTCATTTATACAGAACCTCCTTTACCACTTCTAATTAAATTACCTGCTGAATAGTTTAAAATATCATATAGGATGATTATACGCCAGAGGCCAGAGGGTTGCAGGTTCAAGCCCCACCCTGCCCCAACCCCATCGAAGAGTCCTTGAGCAAGATACTGAACCCCAAATTGCTCCCGATGGCAGGTTGGCACCTTGCATGGCAACCTCCACCACTGGTGTGTGAATGGGTGAAGACATGTGAGGCATACATTGTAAAGCGCTTTGAGTGCTTAGTAGAAGGAGTAGAAAGCTATATAAATGCAGTCCATTGTTTTGATACAGTATATCAACTGAAATATCAGTATGAAAAGTTGTATGTATGTGTATATACTGTATATATACTTCTGGTCGAAAAATGAAAAAATCCCTTCTAGAGCATGAAGTCCTAGTTTCTCTGTTTGGGGAGATTCTCATCTGAACTGCTTGTGGGGTAAAACAGGCCTTTAAGCCAAGGGATAAGTTCAGCCAGCGGATATAAACCTTCAAAGTGGCAGATATGAGTTTCTAAAACTCTTAAGACCTCTTAGTCACTGGAACATCCGGAAGGAAATAAACATGTTGCCTCAGCACTGGGCCTCTAAACAGGCGAGATGGTGGCGCAGGTGGTAGAGGTACCGTTCAGCAACCGGAGGGTTGCAGTTTTGAGTCCCCTTCTGGCTGACCCCATCGAAGTGTCCTTGAGCAAGATACTGAACCCTAAATTGCTCCCGGTGGCAGGTTGGCACCTTGCATGGCAGCCTCCGCCACCAGTGTGTGAGTGCATGTGTGTGAATGTGAGGCATACAATGTAAAGCGCTTTGAGTACTCGTAGGAGTAGAAAGCGTTATATAAATGCTGTCCATTTTAAACAGGACAAAGGCATAAACAGTTATTTACCACTAAGGAAAAAAAATAAACAACAAATGCAAAAATAACATGTACAATCTGTTATCATATAATTATGTTATCAAATAAGTCAAAACATTTACCTTTTTGTCAGATTTCTATTTTTTAGACAGGTAATGTGGAATGTGGAAAATATTTGTTATGACAAAACTATGACAAGTTGTGTTCTCAGCACTTGGGCTGTTTTGACACTGAATTTGCAATGAATACTGAACTGATCTAATCTATAAAACACTGTGAAGGGTTGTGTGAGGTAAGTGTTGGGGTTTGTGCTAATAATGATGTGATGTGCTGTGTCACCTTCAAATGTGTCTTTCCTTAGCTTCAAAATACTGTCAAGGATGTAAACCTAAAGTAATCTGTTTGTCAACACCTGACATCTTGACATTGTGTTGACACCCTCCAAACTACACAAATGCAAATGCGATTTACAAAATGACACAAACTTACAGTTCTGGTTGGTTAGGGCATTACTGAATTATATTGTAAATAGGCGTAGACAAGCATTGATATCATAGCAAACCTGTTTTATCATGTGCTTCTTATAGCAATCAACATAGCAATAGCAATCACTGTCATCTGTCAACTGTCTTCTTAAAAGGAGAATCCATTTTATTCAACAAATGTTTTTTTTTTATGTTTACTTGATTATCTGTATGTCCACACTTTTCACAATAAATAGTGACATTAAAACTTGGATGTTGTGTAAGTACGCTCTGCAGTGACATTTTCTGCAAGAAATGGCTATTTGCATTCAAATCTGTTTCATCATTTTGAAGTCCTTAATGTTTTTTTTAATACAAAGGTGACAGGCTGACAAAACTATAGTTTACATTCATTATCTTCTATTTACTCTCTGGTATTGTCTCAGCGTATAGGGAAGGCCAGGGGAAAGACAGAAAGAAAGGGTTGTGGCAGAAGAAAGAGAAAGAGAAAGAGAGGGAGAGAGAGACATTATATAAGACACAATAAGAGGCATATAGGTAAGTTGAATACAATAAAAGTAAGGAGAAGGAGAGGGATGGAGAGAGAGAGAGAGAGAGGAAGAGTGGTCTGGATGAGAAAGAAAGTGACAGAAGGAGAAAGAGAGGTCAGATTGAGATAGAAATTGGGGGGGTAGCATGAGAAGGGAATGGAAGGAGAAGAGAGAAAGGAGAAAGAATGAGAATGAAATGGAAGGGAGAGCGAGAGACAGAGAGAGAGAGAGAGGGAGAGAGAGGTGACTCAGAGAGTGGGCCTCTGAGGTATTTGAGCGCTTTGATAAATGGGCTTAGCATCGCTCCTGTTCCACCCCTCTAGTATCTTGATAATGGTGGCAGTGCACCAAGACACTGGGACCAGCAGAAGCTGCTCAGACCTTGAACTGATAATAAGACTCAACAGCAGGGAGATAGACATCAGCTACCTCATCCTCCTCAGAAGGTGAGAGAGATAGCGCGCGCATGGAAGAGAGGTAAATGAGAGAGAGAGGAAGGCAGAGAGAAGGAGAGAGAGAGAGAGTGAGGTAGACTGAGGAGAATGAAAGAAAGGCTTGTGACAAAGGAATGGAAAGAAAATTATGCAAAAGTTATTGAGTTAGAGAGCAACAGAGAAGTGAATGAGAGGGAGAAAGTGAGAGAAGTGCTAAGATGGAGACCGTAAGAGAGAAAGCAAGAGAAGGTGAGATAGGAGGCTGTCACATTTGATTAGCAGATAGGATAATGAAAGTTGTCAGATTGACTGTGAGTGTGTGAGGTGACAGTGATATCTATATGGGGACACCAAGAACATATGCGTAGCACAAAAGAAATGCACAGAAGGAAAGGTTTATAAAAAGGCATGTTTATAAAGAATACATTTTAAAGAAACAGGAATGTTTCTTTCTACAAAAAAAAAAACACAATTTTAAGAAACAATTGATGGTTCTCAAAGAATGTTTGTATCCACCACTGAAATGTTTATTTTCTTCTGTTTCAAATGGCAAAAATGTTGGTTTTTATTTGTACTAGTGCTTTTTGGCTGACACACACACATGCATTCAACTGTAGGATGCTGAAAGTGAAAATTGTCTCTCAGTTTAAACTCTCAGTTTTCCTCAAATTCTTTTGCAAGCCTTGTTTGGACACAGCTGATGCACAGGCTAATCCACCTGAGAACAGTGAGAGAATGATTTTAATTACTTGGTCTGCTGGTGCTAGAAGACAATTCCTGACTAATTACATATCAATTACACATTTGTTAAATGTAATTAGACATACAAGGCCTGATGTTAGCATTGCATTAGGTCCTGTGGTAAGTGTAGCTTTAGCTAATCCTAGAAAGAAATGGAAAGAGTCAGTACACAGGCAATCATGTATCATGAATTTTGTCTGTGTGAGTGTGTGTGTGTGCACGTGTGTGTGATAGAATTTTAGTTAACCAGAATGCACAAAGTACACAATGCAAACTGTGGCCCTGCCACGCATCAGATGAAGATCATGAGTGATTGTATTAAAACACATTTACTGTGCATTTCTGCAGTGCTATGAAGCAGCACCCTTGTGTGGCCTTTCAAATCTCTTGTTAAATTGCCTCACGTGTAAGCTACTCCACATTTAATCAGGTGGCGTTTGCTCTATTTCTGTAGCTCATTTGTTTTCGATGCCGAGTGTATCTGTAGCATTTATCATGGCGACGCAATTGAATTCTCAATCTAATGCAAAACACAGGGGCACCGGAGCTGCTCTCATTCAGTGGAGGAGAAGTGCCTGAGGCTTCGCTGCTAAAGCTGGTCTGCTGGGACAGGAAAAAAAAGACTAACCATTCGATAAGGTGCCTTGGCACGGCACACTGGGCACTGCTTTCACCCGAGCACAAAGACTGGCACATTGCGTTAGAACTGGCACTTGATACCCGTCATTATTTTTTGAGAGATTGCAGAGTACGCCCTGGAAGACAAGATGCAGTGGGACTGTTTCAGTCAATGCTTGGAGGTACTCATCACAAAGACATGAATAATGATTGTGGTTGGTATTTGTGATTTATTAAAAATTATACAAAACACCTAGGAACTCATTTCCATTTATAGCAGTAGTTGCAAACTTTGCCTGATAATGATGTTCTAATATTTAGCCTGTTTATAGTTATGTAACACATTAGTACGCTAATGAGGTTGTTTTCAGGAAAGACACATACACAGCCACAGACAATGGAATTGCGGTGAACTATGGCAGTGAAAATAGTAAATTGTTGGGGAAATTGTGGAACAACGTACATCGTCATCTCCCTCATATCACAGGTCAAATAGTTAACCACAAAGGCTTCAGGTAAGTTGGCTCTAAGATGATAAACAAAGACCTAAGAAACATATATCCTCTGGCTTTAAACAAAAGCCTCTGTAAAATATACTGGAAACCTTTTTCTTGGGTGTGAGTTTATCTGTCTTTTTTAACACACACACACACACACACACACACACACACACACACACACACACACACAGACACACACACACACACACACACACACACACACACACCTGTGAAACAAGAAAGAAGACAGCAGTCCTTTTACAAGGCCAAATACTATATCTCTCAACATCAGCAAAAGTGAAACTAAACTAAACTTTATGAAACTCAGTTTCATAAAATTCAGGCAGTAACCTTTGCATTGCTGTGCTATAAACAAAGATGAGATGTGTTCATGACAAATAAATAAGATAAAACAAAAAAAAAACCTCTCATTTAATTCTTACGGTAAAATAAATCAAAATAGATAAACACCAGATTTGCATTGTCTCCACCATAGATGAAGATTTTGATATTTGTGTCACAGCAATCAGTATGTTTATACCAGTGCTTTTCAATTATTTTCTGTTACGCCCCCCCCTAGGAAAAAGAAAACATTTCGTGTTCCCTACTCTCCACTGCGACTATAAATTGTATTATTTTTGTTACACTTTTTTCTAGTGTGGCAAAAGAAAAGCATGTTCCCCATGGTCATGTGCGCCCCCCCTGGGGGACTGGTTTATATGCACTAAGAGAGAATCGAATTTTTGCCTTAGTACAGCTAAAATCAAACTTTTAAAATGTGTGAATACAATATGACAGATCGATATGAGTTTGCGTTATATGATGTATGTGAAAATGTAATACTTTGTGGTCTGCTATAGCCAATGGAAAGAAATGAACTGAAAAATCAGTTTACGTATGATTGCGCAGAGCCTGAGCCAATGGGGAATGGGACTGAATAGTCGCCCAATCCATGCTCTCCTCTATTTGATTAGTGCCCATCCCATGAAATCCTAACTATTCTAGATCAGTGAATATCCGTAAAATAAAGATAACAGGCAGAGCAGGTTAGGGACAAATGGTTGCAGTGAAATTTTGAAAGTCCATTATTATTTCTGTGTCCAGTGCATCTCGAAAAGAATGACTTGTGTCAACTTTGGCGAATATGTCAGGCTTCATAAGTTTTAACCTGTGGTTGTAACAATGATCTTGCGACAATGAAGCAGTCATCTGGTTATGCTGGCCAGTGTGAAACCCTACCGCTGCCAATTGTCTGGTTACAATCTCCAAGCAAGTGGTGAATGTGCGTATCCTTGGCTATGTCTTCCTCCGTGTCCTCTAAAATGTTATATTCCAACATTTTTTGTTCTTTGTCCCTTGCAGTTTTGACATTAGCAATTTAATGTAAATATTATACTCAAAAATATAATCCTCAACATGCCTTGCAAAGCTGATATGCTACAGCAGCGAATCAGATCACAGCTTATTATCAGCGTATGAACTACGCTTTACTCTAGCGTAGTATAGGTTGCATATAGCAGGTTAAGGTCTCTTTAGACCATTTTCAGCCCAACTAAAGTTACATACCTTCTTTGGTGACCTCAGAGAACTATTTGAAATACCATATAGATGTGTGGCAAGGCACCTTTACCTTTATGTTTATTCATGTTAATTGCAGCCAGATCATCTGAGTCATTAAAACTTAGTGCAAAAAACGTAATAACTTTACTAAAACTTAATACAACAGAGACTGAAGGTACGCCTATAACTCGTATGAGAATTACAACTCCCCACCCTTTGAAATGACACGTCAACCATGAACTTTTGCCAGTGCAGACTCAGCAGATGGAAGAGCCAAATACACAAGGACCCATTAAGGACATTAAACTACATAAGTAACTGGGTTCAACGTTACCATAGGTGGTGATATGTGATGGGTACATGAGCTGTGAATGAAAATTTTCAAGACAAGGGCTCACCATACTGAGGAAAACAAGATGGTTAGGTAAAGATATTCAAAAATCAAAGCAAATTTTAATGTCATTAAAATGCAGGAAGGAATCAAACCAGGCTGCAATCTCAAAAGTCCATGTGAGACTGAGCCATGGGTAAACCCCAGACCAACTTTTAACCCAATTCCACAGGGACCAGGCCCTCATTCCCCATTTTGGAAATGCTATTACATGTCACATCTGTAATGGCAGATAAAAGAGCAGCACGTTTAAAATGATGCGATACACAGTCAACTTGCCCGGGCATGGACCTGCATGTTAGTCAGGGGGGAGCAATGTTATGGACATCGCCCTCCCACCAGGGGCCTTGGGTGACAAGCACAATTGAGACATCTGAGATTTTAGGACAGGCAATTTGATCTGAATGGTGGTTATCAGGTAAAGGCAATGCAAGCAGAATTGGATATTGATCCATGTCAGCAGTGGTGGCATGACAGACAGCAGGCCGCTGAACTGTAACATGGATTCCACAAACGGTGACCCAACCAAATGCAATCTCGCCACTGTACGAGCTGGAGTCTTCCCAGACAATACCCTGCCAAAGGCTCCAATGAGGTGTAATATCTGATATCAATGTGCTGTATTAACTGGACAGTAATAGAGGCCATTATTTTAGATACAGCCTTTACAAGTCACTGGAATATGAGGGTTTGCATGAGACTGGAGTTGTTGCACGTCATTCTTCAGCAAGCCAATATTGAACAAAAGAGCAATCATGCCTCTCATTAAGTTCTGTGAAGGAGACAACAAAAATAAAATAGATTTTTTTGGTTTTAATTGCATCTGGTTTGGTTTCCAATTTTAAGCAGCCAATTACTATACCATGCAGATCTCACACAGGCAATAAGGGGTGCATCTAGATGAATATTAGCTCAGTTGGGTCTAATTGTCAGCCTACTGCTTCCTTCTTTCCCCTAAGCATTGGTGCAAAGGTATCTACCATTCAAACACAAAACATCTGATTTACTCTACATAAACTAACAAGCCTATGAAACACATAAGTGATTCACTAATGCACTCATAAAACATCACACATACTTTGTGGCACATCTTAGGAAAGGTCAAAGGAGGCATCATCATTGGCTTCACATGACAGGAAAGGTGTTTTAATAGGGCTGACTTGGGATCAGACATTCAGCAGCTTTGAGGATTTACTCTAACTGAAAGCCTTCTGTCTCTTTCTCTCAGCCTCACACCTCTAGTCTCAGGATGAATGTAAATCAGCTTCAGAAATATGCCATCTGTGTCATTTGAAGTGTGAATATACATACTGTTGGCAGAGTTTTCTGCCTTGCTAGTGGATAAGGCAGCAGCACTGGCTTAGTGGTTATTGACAAATTCCTCAGTCACACAGCCATGTCTACTGACCATCGACAAGCAGTCATCACACATGTTAGTAGAAAATGAGACACTTGCTTTTGACATATCTTCATGGTTTTTGAGGCCAATCTAAAACATCACTTAAGATCTCCCATGAGGATCCTTGTTCAATCAAATCATATTTATTGGTATAACCTTCATGTTTTTTACATGCTTTGCTGTGAATGATGGACCTTAAACCAAATTAGCTTCCTGTCATCCACTCAAATTAGGCACATGTATCAAAGCAAGATTGAGCCTTGTTATGTGTGGGGGCAGTGATCACCTATGTCCTATGTATAGCTAGGTGTAACAGATCCCAGCTCCTCTTCTGTAACTTCTTTACCCCTTTCATAGATGATGTCCACTACAGTGGACAGATATTCAAACATTATTTTACGAGACAGCAGTAATACACTATGAGGCAATAATAGACTATGAAAGTATCTGTTTTCCTTCATGTCCTCAGTGCCTATTCCATTCCTGACAGGCTGCATTATTAAATAAAGGCACCTAATTCAAATACTGTCCAACCCCGTCGACACTAAAAATTTGAGCTGCATGCACACACCATGTGACATATCACTTATCACTTGTATACTGGTGATACTATGCTCCCCCGATTGGACAGATGTCCCAAGCATATGCACTCTCATATGCACTCACAGGCATATAAAAACCAAGACAGCAGCTGAACGCTAAGCCCATGCTGTGCCGGCCCTGGCTCAGATTTGTTTCAGAGTCGCCTGCAGTACAGGGAAGAGCTGTAATGGAGGTTGTGGCGCATCTCCACACTGACTTATTAGCACTGTAACCCAAACAGGCAGGGCAACTAATCAAGTAATCTCCTGATAGTGGATTTTAACTCTGTGATGAATTGCACGCTGTCCACTCATAGTGAAATGTGTTTTTAATTGCCCTTTGTAATTAACTATTGTCACGCTAAGACACATTACAAGTCTGAGAGCATGTTCAACACTGGAGACTTCAACAGCTCAGACAGTCTTATTCCATTTATCATGGTATTTTCAATCTGCCACACAAATGCATAAAATTAAACTTTGGATGTGTGAAACCAAAAAAAAAAAAAAAAATTAAAACCTTTAAAAACCTGCAGACAGTGACATCGGTTTAAATGGTGCTTGTTCACTCACACATTTATTGCAACCACTCCCTTGACATACAAATATGAATATGTGAACAATTTAGAATGCCAACCATTTGTACCAAAGAAAGGGTGCAGAAATCAATGTTGATCATAATAATGTCTTTCTCAGTACGTCATGTGTCTTTGGCAGAGAAATGAAGCCATTCCGGAAAACTACAGAGCCTGATAAATCACAAGCATTTCCCAGGTGTGCAATACCATCATAGTACCCACTGCAGGAGTGGAGACTGGAATGAATCCAGCCCATAGCCAGCAGCAGTTCAGTTTAGCTCAAGGAGAATTGGTGTTGGTGGTACTGATCAATACTCAGACCTTGATTCCAATCAGTGTTCGGGCTCAGAGGAAAGCTATGGCTATGGTGCTTTCTTCAAAGCTGGGTGCCAAATGCAGTGACTTTAGCACATGAGTAATTTAACGGAGAATTCATTCGTCCACCGAATTCATTACGGACAGATGTAGGCTTTCATTTCGAAAGTTTCCTCAGCTAAATCAATAAGCACCATGTGATTATAATATTTCATCACTAATAGCAGCAGTCCACGGCCATAATGCCTCCACCGCCTTGGTCGTGGACATGTTTATAGACTGTGATATTCCAACCATCCCACACACCCATAAAAATAGAAAGATTATGAAAACTTGCTCTCCTCCGGCCATCCATAAAGCCCCATCAGCATGTGTTAGGTGTCATCTGTGTTTCATGTGGATGCTCTATATCTGTGGGTGGCTCCAAGAGAGAGAATGAGAGAGAGAGAGAGAGGGAGGAGGGGGGGGGGGGTGAAGACCCTCCCCTCATCTTCTTCATCTCACTGGCCTGAGGTGATGCTTTACTCACTGTCATATGCATCCATCCTTCAGCCAGCCAACACACAGGCATGGGGTAGGAGGGGGGTAAAAAAAAGGGTAAGGCTAAGGATGCCCAAGAGGAACAAATAGTGCCAACACTCTCCATTATGGGAAGGGGAAAAATAAATTTCCGGGTCCATTTGAGCCAGCAGATCTGTTTTATTCTGCAAGATTGCAGGGGGAGGAATTGTCACCTGACTACTTTACGCCCATAACTCAAGCTCATGGGTTCAGGGCTGACAGGCTAATGGACTGGAGACTCACAGGAGAATCTGATGGGAAAGTGCAGAAAAGATCTGACCTCATACTCTGTCTGGCTAACCTGAACTTGATGCCCTGCAGCCATATTGTATCTGAATATCTGAATTACTCTGCACAGGCGCGGTGGCATTATTCTGAACCAAGTATCACAGCAAGTATTCAGCAGTCTTCCCAGGGATTCTAAAACACTAAAACCAAAAAAGAGCACCCCCCCTTTCCAAAAAGGTTCTTAAGAGGGTTTGTCTCGTCTCACAGCTACTGAAGATATGGCATACAATAGAATGCATGTGGGAGTTCCTCCAACCGTGAGCTCAGGGTGGAGCTCACTGAGCCATGGTTATACCCCATGATGAGAGAATGCTGTTGTCTGATGACATTTGCTTGCTGCACATCTGTATTGCTGAGAGAAATGACATGTGATTAATATTTCAAACCTGTCAGAGATGCCACTGAACATCTGGCAAGCCATCAACCAGATTTATTGCGACATCCGGATCTGATGCCTACCTCAGCTAGCCAACAGTCAGAAATGTTGGAGGATGCAACGGCAATGAAAAGTCACTCAAATTCAGCAAAGAAAAAGTCATGCACAAGAGTTATTTTATGAAGCCTGTACCATCTCTGATCACGTATAATGATGTTTGATTCATAATCGGTAAACCAAGAACCTCAAAATAAATTCTGAATTCTAAGCTCAGTCTAAAGTAATATAATCCAATATAAGCCTACCACAGGGCTTATTTTATAAGGCAATGCTTGAGAAACTATGAAGTTCTTTTTAGAATATACAGGGAGAGTCAGAGAGAGAGAGAGAAAGAGGGAAGGAGGGGTGCATAGCAACAGGGTCAATGCTCCAGGCTCCTGTGTTGGCCATCTCCATGACGTATTGTCTTCCACATCTTCAGTGACCTCAGCCCCTCCACCCCACCTGACCCTCTCACCTCGCTCCCTGGAGAAGATGGAGGCAGGTGAGGCCCCTTATTTACTTAAATCAAAACCCAATAATCTGACCTGCTAGTCTTAGGCTTGGGCTCAGGGCTCTGGAGCACAGGGCTGTGACAATGCCGCCGGCGCGCCTCTGACATTTTCGGCAGGTTATTAACCTTTTGGGACAGGAGCAAGGGATGCTGGAGAGAAAGAGAGACAGAGAGAGAGAGAGCGAGAGAGAGAGAAATAGAGGGAGAGAAAGAGAGAGAGATAGAGAGAGAGATGGACAGTCAGAGAAGGCTCAAGAGACAGTCGTCTAGGCGCCAGAATGGTGATTCAGGGGTGGCCCGCTCGCCTTGGAGCTTGACATGTTACTGTCAGCAGCTGGGTGAGGGAAGCAGAATAGATATTTTTAGAAAGCCATCACTGAGAAGGGGAGGATGTGGTGAGAGACAGAGAGAGAAAGTGACAAAGTGATAGTGAAAGAGAGAATGGGCAAGGAAGAGAGAGTGAGAGAAGAAGAGAATGATGGAGTGAGAAAGAGAGAGAGAGAGAGAGAGAGAGAGACAGGATACCGTTCACTGCACTCTAGTGTAACAGGGAGGGTTTGAAGTGCCTATCAGGTAACATGAGGAGCAACCTCTGCACCTACAGTTAATTATGATCACTTATTGTCTGGTTGACTAACAGAACATTAAACGGTAGCAAAGACAAACCATCAATTATCATTGTAACCATTTCATTTGCTATGCTTACAGTCAATTTAATCACCTTTTAATATGACGATTTCATCCACAATGTGAATCTGTGTAGCATATGGATGACTGCATTTTTTTTCATCTACATTTTTTCTATAAATCAGTGGTCCATGGCATGGGTATTTTAAAAGTGTATTTTAATTTTTGTCTGCTAAATTCCCATAGTTTTTGGAGTTTTTCTGGGCCAAAAAAAAGGAAATTTCCACTGAGACCTATCTCTAACATGCATGCTGTACTATGTGAGACCATAGTGTAGTTAAAGGTCAGACATTCTGTGTTTCTGTGCTAGCGTGAGGAGCCTTCAGCTCCATGTTCTCTCTGTCATCTGGAGAGGCTGTGCAGTGCACCATGGGATAGGATGCGTGTGTTTCCTTCAGTTCATGTCACATCCGATTGAGCCCAGCACTGATCAAAAACCCAGGATTTACTGTACGTTTGCCTCCCACAGTTAACCTTCTGCAGCTGTCATGAGACCTATGCACTTCCAAAGACACACACACATACACCAAAAAAAAATTATGCAGATAGAGAAATGTATGCACTCATTTAGAATACACACACACACACTCACACACACACACACACACGTACAGTTAGTACAGTTAGTACATGCACGCACGCACATATACAGTACATTCTAGAAAAAAAACAAAAAACAGTTGTGCAAGAACATAAATGCACACACTCAAATGCATACGCACCCATATGCATATGCACTCATATGCAGACACACACACACACACACACACACACACACACACACACACACACACACACGCACAACGGAACTTCTGAGGCAATCACTATGGTTCGTGTCTCATGTATATACTGCTGACATGGTTAAAATGTTGGTCCATGAATGACCCACCGTGATGGACTCACCCAGGCCTTTTCCTCCTTCTTTTGCACAGAAACCTACAGTCAGTTTTTACATTATTTAATCAGACACATTATTTACCAATAGAAATCCATATTATATACATCTATACAATCCAGCCTCTCCGCGTTCGCATAGCACACTTCACCAAGCTACTTTGAGTGGCACCATCTACCCTTTGAGCCTCCAGTCGAGTCCTGTGAATTCCTTTGTCATGCTTTCATTTTGTTAGCATTACTGTTAAAAGAGACAATGTATATTTCAACCTTGTTGGTGCAAAAAAATATATCAGAACTATTTACAAGGTTTATGGGCAGTCAATGTTCTGTTAACAAGCAAACTTCACACCGCCTGAATTTAAGCGCAGAATTTAAAACATTATTGAAAGATAGGCACAGTACATTTGGGAAATCTTGCCACTGAATTCAAAATGATGTCTTCAATTATTTACAAAGCCTATCCAGTGGACTAGTATGTTCCTAAAAGAACCTAAAATGGACTGCTGAAATACACCAGCAAACAAAACAAATCGACTGGACAAACTCGACCAATTACAACACTTGCAGTCTGTATCGATTCAACGTGTAGACATGCACATCAGGCGACACAGAGGCTATGAAGAGGGGCTTCACTGCGATGATGTGATGCATAACCATAAATTGGCCTTTACTAGGTACTACAGCTAGGCTGGGGGCAGGGTAGGTGGTAGTGGTAGTGATGGTGGGTCAGGACAGCCACTAGTGCCCATTGCATAAGCCCCTAGAGTTCCTGATAAACTGCTCTTAATAAAGTATCTACAATACTCCTCTGTTCTGCTACCTCTCTATGTAAATGTAATGTGTAGGATAATGCTGGATTGCTACCATGACAGGCAGCTCTTAACACTCAACTCTTGACACCCTGCATCAATTTCAATTACATTCAGTCCAACTCATCAGTCACCACCAGTTTGGGAAGTTGTCGATAAGCTGCACGAGAGAGGCATCACAAATATCTGTTTAACCTTCCTAGAGTATTCTCTGTATACCACAGAAAAGAGCTCTATTATTTTTTATTTCTACCTTTCTTTCCAGCTTCTATACCTGTGTTACGCTCTCTTCCGTCCTGAGGAGCTTTGGGGAGAAACAAAAGAGGGTTCCACATTAAATAAAAAATGAGCAAAGAGAGTGAGAAGTTTCATTATTCATCTCACACTGGCCAACTCATCTCTCTCTCTCTCTCTCACTCACTCTTCTCCTCTCTCTCTCTCTCTCCTTCTCTCTCCCCAAAGGGAGCTGTATGAAATTTCAATTGGTATCATTCTGTGTGTTGAGTTTTAATGTCAATATCGCAGACACTCTTCAACAGCCTTGCAGCCTCCCTTCTGACTCGAACAAGAAACTTCAAAGGAGTGCTTCTCCGAATCCCTCAGTCTTGAATTAAAAATGTTAACCTTGGAGACATGTTAACTACCCAGCAGTTCATGTTGCAGAATTCTAATGAACAGTGTTATATTAGCAGAAAAAGAGGCAAGGGGAAAGGGGGTGGGGGTGGGGGTGGGGGGATAGGGGGAATCATATCGGCATTTCAAGCTTTATTTAATACTTGTTCATTCATGTTCTTCAGAAAATGCTGTTTAGGGATAATAGGTTTACAGTAAACGGTTCCTCTGGTGGTTCAAATCAAGACAGGATCTTGATTGGATTATTCAATAGAATATACATTTGCCATTTGGGAATGCTAAGCTTGCATGCATGCATGATAGATGGCGTATGATGGGTTGAGTGTGTCTCATACCATAGCAATCATAATACCTCAGCAAATGAATTGCAGAGCTCATGTTCATTAGATGTTTTCAGATATGTTGCACGCTCATCTTCTTCTTAAACAACACCCAAAAATGCAATTCTCTTGCGTCCCGCTGGCATGCTTTGACTAGTGATTGTTATGGAGATAATATATCTCCGAAACATGGGGGAAAAAAATCACCATCTGTACTGTGTGCTCTCATGCAGACAGATGTAAAACAGTGGTTGTGTTTGCTGTGTTTCAGCTCAGGGAGAGAGCCTAAAGGGAAGAGGCATGGCTGTGGCTGACTGTGGCATGGCTACCCAGGGAAGTTCACCCAGAGGCACTCATGCAGCCCCCTCCTTAGCATCCTCAGGTGGAGGAGGAACTGGTAGCCTTGCAGCTCCAGGTGCACAGGCTCAGGCAATGATGAAGGCTGTGATGGGCCACACAAAGAGTGTGGGGCTGGAACTGTGTATGTGTGTGTGTGTGTGTGTGTGTGTGTGTGTGTGTGTGTGAGGAAAGGCACAAGTGCAGGTGCTGGGTGTAGGTATGGAATACGGATGTCGTTTAGTGTGTGTGCTATGTGTGCGTGTGTGTGTGTACTCCCGTATTGGTTGTCAAGAGCAACACCCAGTGTACCACAAACCAAATGGCAGTATGCAAATGTGAGGTCACGTGTGGGATAGGGTGCCGGCTGCATTATTCATGTCCTCCACTCTACCCCTTTGATCACAGCACTCATAGAAAAATGTGCCATACAAATATGGGTTGCGTGTGTGTGTGTGTTAGCGAAATCAAATAAACCAGACAGGTAATTATAATGGGATGGTGATCCTCCAGGGAAACACTGTGTCACTGGTGTTATTACTGACAATGACATCGCTGTTGTGGGTGGTCCCCAATAACCTTCAGATTCTCATTAACAAACAATTGTCATGTTGTGCTGCTGCTACTGCTGCAGCTGCTACTGCTAGTTGAAACTGATAGCGAGACTAGTCCTTCTTCACAGTGTCACAGAGCTGCAGCTGTGGCAAGTGGGTCAGATGGATCCACATCACCCTGAGATGGGCGTATAGCGCCACAAATCTGGGTAATAGTGCAGGTAAGGAGGAGTGGATTGATGGCTTTCTCCTCTCCTCCTCAGACCACCCTCAAAGTTTCCTGAGTAATTTCATTTCATTCGGGCCGGTATGAATGCACAGGGAAATGTCATTAGGGGTATAGGTAATCTGTTTCTTCGGAGGAATCATGTGCCGTAATTGGATTTCTCTTGCCGGGGCTTCTCTGTGCAGGGCTTTTCTCCGCACAGTTCATCCCTCCACTGCTCCTAATGACTGTATACAGAGGAAACCAGGGTTATTCAGTTAGCAACCCAGGAACAGCCTCCACAATGAAGACGCCATACCGTGATTGAGGAGGCACAGCAAAAAATTTTGCGTTCGCACCCCTACAGTCGGCGCAGACACAATGACAGGCATTTGATGAGATTTTTTCATCTCCCCTCTCTTTCGTTCATTCTCTCTCTCTCTCTCTTTCTTTTCTCCTTAAGCGTGGAGATGGGATGATAGATTTCATGACATGAACCTCCATGAATTAATATTTCATTGTGGGGAAAATGAGATGTTTCGGGGTGATGTAATGAATGTTGGGGCCTCATGTGCTCTCTCAAAAGAAAAGAGGGTCAAATTAAATCAGCCTATTACAGCTCCATATGGCGGTACAACCTGTGAACGATTCATACCGGAACACAGCCAGACATGGACCGGATCTGGGCAGATTCTGCAAGTTTAAGGAATGTGGAATTGTATGTCAAAGGCATCCATGGTTTTTGCCCCACAGAGAACAAAAGAGCATTTGAATAGAAACGACTGGAGACTGAGTACACATGGTAAAACAGGAATAAATACAGACCTAATATGGCTTCAAGTGCCACAGGGATTGAACAGTCTGGGTGAAGTACTTTGCAGTATAACAGACATTGCTGTGTTTATTTCAAAGGCAAGTTTTGTTTCTGTTTTTTCTGTTACCCAGGAAAAGATACAAACAGCAACTGCCTGCATATATCTCATATTGCCTATATCACATGTCTATATAGCCAACAGTTAGCTAGTTTGCATACACCAACTTTTTTGTCTGTCTACAAAACATACCCACCACACACACACCCACAACCACACCCAAACATTAGTTACTGTCACCACCTTCACTGTATCTACATCATAGTGTAGACCAGGGGTCTCCAGCAGGTAGCTTAGGAGCTACTAGTAGTTTGCCACCTGGTTGAGAGTAGCTCTCCAAAGGGTCAAAGGAAATCTCATAACGTAGTCACAAAAGGCATTAAACCTGTGAAAATTTCTATGAAATGAACATCCTGCCCTGTCTGGTATGTCATGATCCCACTTTGACTGCTTTCTGATGAGAGTAGATGTTGGTAGTGAACTCAAGATTTGGTTATTACTATGGAAAATAAAGGTGCCAGTAAAGGTCAGATAATATTTTTCTTCCCGCTGATTTAGACACTTTACACTACACTGTGTAGGATGGTAAAGGATGTAACATCTCCAAGACTATCTATAATACGGATGTTAAATAGTAGTAGAGTAGCTCTTGGCCACATTGATTTTGTCAGAGTAGCTCTCGGAGGAAAAAAGGTTGGAGACCCCTGGTGTGGATGGTGCATTTTAGTGTAGACCCATTCACCAGACTGTTTCCAAAAATGGAAACAAACACACCTGACCATCTGCATCCCTTTACCTGTCTACCTCTTACAACAGGAACCCCAGAGGCACGCAGATGTCACATGACTCAATCAATGCTCCCATCTCACAAACCTCAATACAATACAGCTGACCCTGATTCCAGGGTTCAATGTCAAATGTAGACACCAAAGAACAAAACAAACAGACAGGTGTATTGTACATGCTCTGCTTACATCTCTCTCTCTCTCTCTCAGTTTCTCAATGTGTGGACAACATTAAGAGAGCTCTGATTTTCTCTATCTTCTCTTGTCGCCTCTAAATAGTCAAAACAAAGACTGGTGACTTACACTTCTCTCTCTTTGTTTATTTCCGTCTTTTTCTGTCTCTGCTCATCTGGAAGACACAGTGGACTGTGCCTTTACCCCTGACTCTGGACAACTCATTGCATGGTTTCTCTCTCTCTCTCCCTCTTGCTCTCTTTCTCTCTCTCCCTCTCCCTCTCTCTTGCTCTCCCTCTCTCTTTCTGTCTATATCTCTCTCACACACACACACACTTTCTCTCTGTCCCTCTTTTAATCTCCGGACAGTTGCTGAGAAAGAGCATCATGGTTCACGTGTCTGAAGGGTCTTTCTTAGAAAAGCAGCAGTGCACCAATAACTGCTGATGTCAACATAACACACACACACACACACACACACACACACACACAGAGAGACACACATACACATACATACACACACACACATACACAGACACACATACATACACACATACAGAGACACACACACACACACACACACGCACACACACACACACGGCTCGAGAGAAGCTGACACTGTCAAATCCGTCCACCTCAGAAAACGTGCCAACAGCCTGGCTCTCATTGTTGTCCAATGATCAATACCAGAAAATGACCCATAAGTGAATCATTAGGCTGTGATTTGAAAGGTGGAGGCCCTCAGCAAAGAACTGTAATGTACCATGACAGCCAGTGCTGGAGAGGAATGCACGGTGAGTTCAAGTAGGCCTTTCACAGCAAGCTCTCTAGGCTTGATAGGTTCTTCTCTTTGCATCCATCCAACTAAAATATGTAAAGCAGTTCACTTCCTCAGGCAGAAGGATGACATAAGAAAGTACAGAGTACAGGCTTAGCTAATGACTACCTCCTAGTATGCACACAGTGAGGAGTTTATATATTTGCACATTGTTATATTTGCATATTCTGATTATGGAATATGGAAGAAATCCCTCTCTGCAAGTAATGGGTAGTATACTGACCTAATGTGAAGGGTTTATGCATAGGAAAGGATATTGGAAGCTGAAAGAGAGTAAATGAGCTCAAGTTCCCAAAGATACAATGCCACATATCTAATGCTACACAGGAATGTGGATATGGATATGGCTGTTCTTTTTCTGAATATATAATCTTATATGCTAAGAAACAGCCTATAGCTGGGAGAATACAGCAGTATCTGCTACGAGCAGCTTCATGTTAACCTTCCCTCTCCATTTGCGCTTGAAATGATTTGCCTTTGAAATGAGTGTCCATTGCAAAGCATGAGATCCTGGGTCCTTTAAAAGTCCAGGTCAAACAGGGAGCAATGGTCCAAGTTTCTGTCATGTGCCAGCTGTCCGCTGTCCTGTACATCCAGAGAGCTCTTCCAGATCACTGCTACATCAACCTCTGCCACATGGAACCCACTCTCTGAATGCAAATGAACTTACTGATGGGCTCCATATTTTTTTAAGAGAAACTTTTAATCTTTTCACTGAAGTACTTTGAGTTCAGGAAATAATCTTAGTTCTTTCTCTGTGTCTTTTCCCCTGTGTATTGAGTTAGCCATGAGGGGGTATCGGCTGGAAGTGGCAATCAGGTTTCCACAAAGGGAGGTGAAGTGGAGTTATTTTAGCCTCCTCAGTTCCATTCTATTCATTCACATAAATGGCATTCTCCTGTCTGGGAAGCTTGTTTTTGGCAGGTCTAAGGCTAAGGCCTGGAGTCTGTGCCATATTTTTTTACCTCAGGTCATTTCACAGAGTCGTACCCTTGGGGCAACCAAATGACGTGCCATATCCGGCCCACATGTTGGGAGGATTCAGATCAATTTCAATCCAGCCAGAGCTTTGATTGTTTCCTGCACAAGGCCTTGCCAAACCAGACATACAAGGTGTGATAATTTCCATAAAGACAAAGCATTCAGACTTTCTTCTTTTTTGCCTTTCCTATTTCTCTTTCTCTCTCTCTTTTCTCCTCTGTTGAAGTGTTTCATTTTCTTTCAAATGCCGTGAAAGCTTTGAAGCAGCGCTGAATCTGAGAGTTTGTTTGCATCATCAGTGCGTCTGTATTCCCTCTTCTCACTTGATTTCATCACAAGAAATGATGATTCTCCCCAGAGCGAGCCCCGTACCTCCGACTGAAACCACTCCGCCTGAGCACCAGTGACTGTGGGGGGCTCCACAGAGATCCAGAGGTTACTGTCATGTTAATTAGAGCTTCATTTTTCCTCCACAAACAGAGGAAAAACTTTGCAACCCTGCCATGCGTTTAATACAATGTCATCAATCAGCTTATAAAAGCCATCAGATGCTAGAGGCAAAAGAGACAGAAGAACACAAGATTATGGAATTAGAAGATGGTATACATTCTGTATAGTGAGATGGCACTGCATGGCTTTCTGCATTTTTAGTGTACTCCCTAGCCATTTAGTGTACTCCCTACCCATTGTTGGTGTACTCCCTACCCATTTTGTTCTAAGGGGTTACTCAAACTAAGAAATAGACTAGTACTACACAACATATTTTGCATAACATATTCATAAACCCTCTTTGGGGCGATGGTGGTGCAGGTGGTAGAGGTGCTGTTCACCAACCGAAGCAAGCACCGCTCTGCCTGACCCCATCAAAGTGTCCTTGAGCAAGATACTAAACCCCAAACTGCTGGTGTGTGAATGGGTGAATGTGAGGCATACACTGTAAAGCGCTTTGAGTACTCATAGGAGAAGACAGGCGCTACATAAATGCAGTCCATTTAATATATTTAATCATACAATCATACAATAGAATGATGTATTTTCAGAATAAAACTCAATGCATTATTGTATTGTCTGTAAATTATTTGTCTTATTTGTAATGTAAACATTTCTGCTCTTATTTTCATAGACTCCTTTATCACAGCTGCCTGTCCTGACATGGGGTTAAGTTATGCACCACAGGTGGCTGGCAGAAATTGCTCTATGTGATCATCATTTCTTACTCTGAGGGCAGCATGTTGCGATTCAGACCCACTTCACAATTATTTCACAGAATTTCAGTTAAGATATTATGTGCTTCCCCTGGCCATTCCGCAATAACACTAATAAGAAAGGTAGACATTCATTTCTGTTTCTTCAAAGTGAAAGAGCCATGTTGTTGTTGACATAACTCGCAGCCATGATGAACGACTCAAATACATACACAGTCATTTGACATCTGCAGCAGCAGGCCCAACCCCACAGAGGGGGATTGTCTTTACTGTACGCTTTCTGTCAAATTGCAAGTTCCTTGCATCATTGCCTTTCTGTCAAGACGGTGGGGTTCTTCTATATTAACAGCCGCCCTGTTGGAACTATGAGTCACAGCACTGCAGAGATAGCACTGTCCAGTCTTTAGTCACAGCAATGCCATTTTAGCTGTGATGGACTGTTTTGGCCTTATTATGCTCCATAACAATACACTTATTACAATACCACTATGCTCTCACTAGGGCACAATGTAACCATAAAATTAGGGTCATGTAAGCATACGTGAATAAAAATGCCAAGATGTTGTTAAAAGAAATGTTTATTTATTTATGTATGTATTTATTTATTTATTGGACATGCTCAAATGCCATTCTTTCTTCTCAACATGTTCAACAAGAAGCAGAACTTCAGATCATGCTGGCAGTATAATGTTTTGGTTAATAACATTTTTATGTGAAAAGAGTGGTAGTGTATGGCAACATGGCAACAAATATTTCCCCAAATGTCAGTGAAGCTGTTCCAAGGACTTTATAGTGTTAATGTCACTGTTTGACAATAATAATAGACATTCACTAAAATTAATGCTAAACTATGTGTGATGGACTGTATGGGTTTCCATTCAGCAGATATGCATACTTTAAGCGCATTCATGACAATTTGGCTGAAGAAAATGCACATCTGCATTCACATCTGTTTCCATCTGCTGTTTTATGCAAATTGAAAATGGACAATCTCCTAATCAAGAAGGAGCTCTGAACAGCTGTGGGATCAAAATGCAAGGTTGTCAGGGCCACGTTTATGAAAACAGGTAATATTCATTGCTTCAAATATGAATGCATGTGAATAAACTCACCTCCTTGGCAATATTAGTAACCTAAGTCAACTCTTTATGCAAATTAAGTGTTATTTAACCCACCCTTTATTTCTATTAAGATTTTATTTTTCAAAAGGTCAAAATGCATGTCAAAAGGCTGAATTTAAATCCCACTATATGAAATAAAGTATATATATATATATATTTTTTTTTTGCAAATTATGCTTTGGGATAAATATTCATGCTGAAAGATGGTGTAGTATTGAGTAAATCCCGATGCTCACAGCCTGGCATGGTAACTGGCTAGAGCAGATGGATATGGTTGTAGCAGTGTTTCACAGAGCAGGACACTGGGAGTACATCATGTCCAGACACCTGCCACATCACTCTTATCAATACACTGGCTGCAGACTGCATAATGTCAAGACTTTATCAACTGCTCCTGGAGAGCCTGGATGTGGACCAAAACTCGAATTGACTTTTGAAATCATATCAGCTTTGCACAAGATGGAGTTACCTGGGAAAGGTGATGTGGCGATTAATATTCGCCAGTCAGGCCTTAGCCAGGGATGAATTTGCGTGCTTGGGGATGGCAACCTTAATGAGCCTCCAGGTTTTATGTCTTAATTGGATTTCCTTGCCGTGGTCCCTTATTGATGTTAGCCTGCCGTAGTTCATCAGGGTAAGTAATGAGAAGATTATTCACCAGTGGTACCCAATCGCCACGGCCCATCTGTGAAGCAAAACGGACACGTCCCTAGTCAGGAAGCCCAAAGGGTGAGAGAGAAAGGGAGACAGAAAGAGAGGGAAAAAAATAGAAATCTCACCACTGTACTCCCAATGTGCAGAGGGGTAAAAAAGGCAAAGGGATGTGGAGGGATGACAGTGACTTATCCTTGCCCTAAATAGCGTGCCATTCTGCCCGAGTAGCTCTCAAACCCACGTCTGTCATTTCTCTCTCTCTCTTTCTCTCTCTCTCTCGCTCGTTCTCTTTCTTTTTCTCCTCCCTCCCTCTCTGTGTGGAGCTGTAATGTGTTGTGTTTAATACCTTTAGGGCTTGTGGAGCAGAATTGTGCGGCTGCAGGCTCTCCTGTCCTCGCTACATCCCCCCCCCACCCCACCCTTGGCCCCCTGCCTCCCTGTTTCCCTCCACACCTCAATTATGCTGTTTTACATAACAAAGACCTGCGTGATTCAGCCTGAGGTAAAGGCCATGTCACATCCAGCGAATCCCAGTGGGTGGAGGTAGAGTGGAGGTGGGGTGGAGGTGGAGAGGTGGATGGGGATGGAGAGCAGGATGAATGATTCATACGCCAGAGAACGCCAAGAGGGACTTGGAGGACTTTGGCGATGAGGATGGTGGTGGTGGTGGGGGTGCTGGCCAGGGATCCCTGTTGCGTGCACAAAATGATGTTTGTGATTTCATTTTGGCAAGAAGCAAAGATTTCTCCTTTTTTCACTGCTGCTGGATGGGAAAGAAAAGAATGAAAAGAAGAAAAAATAAAAGGAAAGTATAGAGAGACCAAAACGAAAAAAAAACAAACATTCTGGGTATTCTGCAGCCACTGTTCTACCATGGGACAGAGTCACTGGAAATGAATTGATGGCAGAAAAGTTAACTCTGCAGCTCAAGGGCTCTTTGTGCCTGGTGGGGTTTGAACACGGATACAGGCTTCAACAACAGAAATTGCATTGTTGGTTGAAATGACCACAACTACAGAAAAGATTCTTTCAATAAGCCAGTAAAAGTGGTCTCTTGAGCCAGTGTATTGTGTGCTAACTAAAGAGGCATGGTTCATAAGCTGTGTTTCACAACTTCAATAAACATTTATACAGTTTTATTCAAAGTTCTTGGCAGTTTTTTTTATTTTCTAGATGAAAACGGTTACGTTTTTCACACTCCTGAACTTTGCCAAAACCAATAAGCTCAAATGCATTATTTAAAAGATGATATAGCAGGAAAACACAACATGTCAAACTACAAACACTTAGTTAAAATAAGTATATAGCTAGAAACAATAAAGATACAATAAAAACATACATTTTATGCATTTATCCTCCACTATTTCACTGTAATCATTACTAGACTAGAAAGAGCTTTGGCCACTGGTCTGCTCTGTTCACTCTCTCTTTGTCTCTCTCTCTCTGTTTTTCTCTTTTGCTCCTGTTCCTGCTCTTCTCCCTCACCTATCTCTCCCCCTTTCTTTCATATAAACTCCATTTTTCTTTCTCTCTCTTCTTTTTCACTCTCTTATTCATAAATGCTATTTTCCACCTACTCTCTCTCTCCCTAATATTTTAATCAAGTGAAATACCTGTAAGCTATGAAAAATGTTTTTCAAATGAACATAATGATTAGCTGTATTTATTGCAATGACATAACGAATGCTACAGTATTACAAATAGACCTTCTCAAAGCCAGAATATTTTCACTAAGAATTAACATAAATGTCAATACATCAAAATGAATGAGTGAATGCATGGCATTACTGTGCAAAGACAATGGTACAACATATTTCATTATTATGTTGTTACGGTCAGATTATGTCAAGTCCAAAGCTCTCCCATTCTCAGCCCCACTTTAAACACATATATATTTCTAAAAGGCATACTGCCTTTGTACAACTTATTATCAGTGGTCTCAATGGGCTTATAAAAATGAAACAGGGTCTAAGCCATTTTTTTTACTGATAAGGCTTTTTTGTGGCCTATACTGATTAAATTTGCCTTTATCTGATGTAGTCTGATGTAACTGTTGGCACAGAGATGGCCCCCATCGCCTGAAGGATTCCTCTGCCGAACAGCGACAGGGAGCTAAACACTCATACACACCCACGCCAACAAACATCCCAAGGCCCGTTCCCGAATCTCTGTTTATTATTCCATAAGTGTGGTCTGGATGCCCTATTCCCAGGCTCTGACACACGAGGGATGAGCAATCTGGGTCGGCCTGCTGCCGCCGCAGAGAATTCCCTGGAAGTGTGCCTGGAATCAGGAGGTCTTGCATTGTTGCGTGAACCGAGTGAGGAAAGACTGTCATGTCCCCACAGTCATGGTGACCATGTGTGTCGCTCTGACATAATGATGTCAGTGCAAATAGTCGTCTGTGGTGGTTTAAGGCAGGTCTCGTACCGCGACACTCACTCATGCATGCGCTCCAACATGCCAAGGAGAGGGCATGTCTCATGCAGAGGAGTCGAGCATGTAAAACAGGGAATACGTGTGTGTGTGTGTGTGTGTGTGTGTGTGTGTGTGTGTGTGTGTGTGTGTGTGTGTGTGTGTGTGTGTGTGTGGCACAGCTAGACAGGCCAGTGTGCATAGGTCATCGTGTGACTGCTGAGAAGGCTGGTAAAGCAAGACAGCACTGGACACAGTATCTTCTGCCTACTGAGTATTCTTATGTGTGTATAAGCTTGTAGAGGTTTGTTATATTAATACACAAAGACATATAGAAACACACAGACCCCCTCAACACACACACACACACACACACACACACACACTCTGTGACAACACAAACTGAAATTGTTTTATTTAGTAAAAGATAAAATAAAGCCTAATTTACTTTTAGATCTACACTATCATCTTATATCACTGAAGCAAAACATGCACACGATAAGAAACAAAGCAGGTCTGTCAGTAACTTGGTGGTTTTGATGGTTTAGAGTCTGACTGCTGATTGAGAAGTGGCAACATATCCCACTGATATATTCAGCACTCTAAGAATGCTTCGTATTCGGTGATATGACACAAGCAGAAATTCGAATTGTATTACATAATTTTCTATGCACCATTGACCAATCTGGTCTAGTGGCTACAAGTGCTGTGGCTTGAAGCACCAGTGAAGTATGTCAAGTAAACACTAAAACATGGACCATTATCCCAAAGTATTGTGCAGGCTGTATTTTTTTTGAGCACATACTGTGCAACAGAAGCCGCATTGTAAATCCGTGACCTTCACAAGAGCGACTATCATGCAAGGACGCTGTGGCGTATGCTGGGAACACATGTGATCAATTCACATTGTATGACGCACAAAAAGAGATTCTCTCGATCAACAAGAGCAGCCATTTGCAAGGTGGCCTTTCTGCCCGAGAAAAGAAAGAATGCTAAGGCATGTTTATTTGTTGTTGTTGTTGTTGTTTTTAGTTTAGTCATTATTTATTGATGTCTGTAGTGGACGCCCTGAAATAGAAGGCTCTTCACAGACAGAGATGGCTTCTTGGATAGAGATTAAGAGCCGTCCCAGACTAAATTGCTTTTAAATGGAGAGCTGGATCTGATCGAGGCCACATTTGTTAAAAAAAAAAAAAATAACAATACATCATCTACACAAACACACTCACACACACACAACACAACAACACAATATACCATGAAAAGACATCACATATGATAACAAATTAAATAAAGTCTGTGTTTTATAATTATCAAACTAATCATCTGACATGTATGCAAAATGTAGCACAATATGACTTCTGTGCACTGCAGTCCACAGGTCCACATTTCTGTCAAAAGTGGCCCGTGTTGCCGTCTTAGTCGCCCCAGCTGTGGCGAGGCGGATCCCCGCTCCAGTGTTGGGGAACTGATCTCATCTGAGCTGGGCTGAACGGAGCTGAGCTGTGAGTGGGAGAGAGAAGTGCTCGGGGCAGTGCATGACACTTCACTGAATCTCATTACCATAGAGACAGAGAACGGAGCAGAGGAGAAGAAAGGCGAAAAAAAAAAGATAGAGAGAGAAGTCTCACTTATGCTACATGAAATATACAACAGCATTTTAAAGCCTGGCCTTTATTCTGTTTAACCCCCTCACAGCACCTGTGGGAAAGGCTCAACGTGTTGACAAGATATGAGGAGGAAAAAGGAAAAACAACGGCCAGGCCATTGCAACTATATATGACCCTGGACCTTCACTCCTCCTGAATGTTGTATGAGTCCAGTGCAGGGATGCTGAGTGTGTTAAACAGGGATTGGTGTGTGTGTGTGTGTGTGTGTGTGTGTGAGGGGGGGGGGGGGGATTGTATATGAGTGAGTGTTTTCTGGTTCTTCCTACTCTCTCTCTCTTCATGACAATGATTGTGCATGACAGAAACCATCCCCCTCCCCTTCCCCCTCCTCTCCCCTCCTGCTCTATGCTGTGTAGTTGCTCTATCGTGTTGCTCCAGCTGGTCCTGGCTTGGTGATGGTGGTGGCGGGGAGTTTGCGAGGGGTTGAGGCTGTGTGTGCAAGGACAGGGGAGGGAGGGGGATACTTGGCCACGCTGCCTTCCCGCTTGGCCTCTTTTGTTTTATCTAATCAGGCAGACATGGCCAGGCCTGGGGCAAGCCGCCCCGGCTGCCTCCACGCTCGCGGCAAGGTTGCAGAGGAGGCTAGCTGCCGTGCCAGCTAACAGCACAGACCCAGCTTCTCCCCCAAGTCCTCTGTTTAGCTCAACGCAGTGGGAATAGTCGTGTTCATATAGTTTTTATTTTACATTTCATTGTACAGATAGCTTGTGGTATGTTACATAACTCTTACACTGGAAGATTTTCTACAAAGGGTTGTTGGCAAACATCTGTCACAGTCTTGGGCGGTATTCGGTAGTTCCCGAATTTGGTGTTCCTAGAGAGGGTTGTTCCAATGAGCAGTCACAAACATGGGCAGGTTTGGTAGTTGGAATGGCAAGTCAAGAGCAGAAGCTGGAAGAGTCACTGATGGATAGTTGCTGTGTTACACTGGGTCTTATGCTATGCATTTTGCCATCACGACCACACTGATGCATTGACACTGAACCTTTTGCCGCGATGTAACAGGTGAGACGGTGTCAAAACGGTGTGTAAGGTTAGTTGGACATTTTGTTTTGTCAGAATCTACAGTCAAGTCTATCTTTTTTCAACAAGTTCTGAAAAAGATGCTTGTGTATTCCATTCTAGTCCGGCATCTCACTTCTGCAAGTGCTTGTGTGCGAGCGAGCAAAAAAAGGACTGAGAGAGAAAAAAACATGCAGGGTACTATTCTGTTTTTTCTCTTTCCAAGAAATCAAAGCTTCCTACCTGTGCCAACGCATCAACTCTCTCTCTCTGCAAGAAATCCTCGCACCTCTCTTTGTGTGCGTGTGCCTCTTTTGCCCCGGGACTGGCATGGAATCAAAGCAGTATGAGGTTTTACCCAGGGAGACGCACCTCCCCCCCCCAACACACACACACACGCACACACAGACACACACACTCACACTTTCCCCCCTTCCACTCATCTTCCTCTCATGGTATGGCAGGAGCATCACTGCTTTCAAAGAGGAGGGCATTTGTGAATACTCCAGTCGAGGCCTGCCAACCTCTACTCAACTCCGCCTCCCCAACCATCATCACCACCTCCACCCACCACCTCCTCAGCCGCCGTCCGTCCCATACAGCTATCATTTGGGGGTAAAACTTCCAATGCCTCTGATCCGACAAACAGCCTCAGCCCTGACAGCTGCATGGAGGGCAGAGATGGAGGGAAGAGTGGCTGTGCCTTCGGTTAGGCCTTGCGTAAAGCAGACCTCTGTCAGCCACGTGGAAGGGGATGGAGCTGGAAATCAGAGACCAAAGAGCCTCCGCTTAGCAGCGGCCCCTCAGGAGCCGATTGAATTTCAAACAGGCGGACACAGGATGACATCTGGAATCATATTTGACAAGGATACGCCTCCCGCCACCTCACCCATAACTCTTCCTCCTCACCTGACATATTTCACGCCCTGGAACACACACTTCTGTATTACTGCAAGATCAGATTTAAATCTGATTTAACCCCGAGGGGGTCTTGTGACATCTCAGGTGACAAAGCAAAGAGCCAGGTGGATGGATTATCAGAGCTGTGAAATCATCTGTACATAATGTCTCTCATCTTCTAACCTTTATAAAGAAAAGCAGTAACAGTTTATGAATAGCTTTCAATTCCCACGTGTTATTACAAACGTTTAGCCATAAATTATTTACAGCTTTAATATTCTTTGGATGGTTTGTTAATAAACTGTTCATTTGGTGTCATGGTGCTTGCCTTGATTCGTATTAGTGGCACTGGGTCTCCAAGAAAGCCTTGAACTTGAACATCAAAATCACCCAGTTATGCCCGTCACTGTAAGTCTATGCTTTATTAAAGATAACTCCTGCCTTTAATCACTGTTAATTAAGCAAGCTCTAATGTGACACATTAGCAAGTTGTATGATTACTGATGAGAGCACCAGATGTTATACTTGAATGAGCATTCTATGGGTATTTAACCCTACCAGTAGGTTTTCAATAGGATTTAGCTTGGCCAGCTGGAATTAGCTGGTGTTTTTCCTGCTTTGCTACAGGACCAGGAGGATCAAGAAGTCACAGAAAAAGGAAGCAGATCACAAGCGGCCTATTGAGGAGGAGTGCTGGAAGTTCAGTGTGAATAAGCCGATGCAGAAAAATGCTCTGGGTTGGTTGTGTGCTGAAGTCAATAACTGTTTCCTACATTTATCTGTTCTCAGCTGAGAAGAATCCTTTGGAGCCCACTTTGGTAATTGTCCCGTGTTTAACATTTCAAATGCTTTTTTTCTAAAGGGGGCAAGCCTACCGGAAAGTACAAGCTCATCCTATTAGCATGACTTGATGGAATTGATTCATTTATCTCTGCTCTTTCTAAACTTTTGGTGCACAAATGACCACTGCTTAAGGCATAGTGAAATCTATAGAAAATTCCTCTATTCACCAGCAGGGATAATTAGGCCTTTCACATTCACTTAACCTGTGCTATGTCAAGGAAAGTCCCAGTGTTCTCTACTAAGGTAGTTTTTAATCCCATTGTAACTTATTTATATTCAGGAAACACAGATATAATTTGCTACTTGAGTCATAGGCCTAAATAAGATGCACACACTGGTAAAAAATTGAGGCCTACAGTCAGCCAGTCACATATTCAGTAGGCTATACTGATCCAATCCTGAGTCCTAGGGGTGGGGAAAGAAGGCACAAGGCAGTAACAGGTAAACCAAGTGTGGAGAGGGGGCAAGGTCACATGGATTCCTGAGAAAAATAAATTGAGAAAGTTATGTAAAATTATGTTTAAGAAGCATTTAGTCCAAAGAGCTCTTTTTCGTTTAAAAAAAGAATGGTGCCCTTTAGAGGAACAGGTTAGATTTAGGTATGTAATTAACTGCGGGAAAATAGCGCAAGCAAAACGTGGTTAACATTGACATCATTCATTATGAGTGAGGAGTGGCTCTGAGGAGTACATCATCCTGTAGAGAGAGGGAAAAAAACAGGCAATAAACATTATGCTGACTCTGGTTTTAAGACCAAGCGGGAGCTTAATGTTTTCTAAACAAAAAGGTCTCTGGGGTAATCACAGTTGATCCCTGTATCACCTTTCATCAAAAAATAAAAGCTACCCAGATCATTATTATAAGGAGGGCCAGTGTATTGACTGGTTTCCGAGTGTCTTCTGGGGATCGGATTATAATGAACCCTGAAGCAAGGAGCACCTCGAGCTCATCAATCACGCATTCTGTATCCCTTTTGTGCTACTATACAAACGATGTGTAATGTTATTGCTTGTGTTAATCATTAACCTGCTTACAGCTAAGCTAAATATAGGCTATATGTGAGTACTGGAAATACCCATGATCCATTTACATAGTTTTTATCCTATACAATGTCAATACAGAGTTGCTGATTCTGACAGCACAGATGGTATGTAGAGATAGTGAACTAAAAATGTCAAAATATGATAACTGTCAGTATACAGAATTTCTGCCATTTAAGACTCTCTCTTCAAAACTGATATTAAGCATTTTCCAGCATGCAAAATAATAAAGTAAAATACATTCCAAGATGAATATGTCTGCTGTATTATCACATAAAATAGTTTTTTTTTTTTTAAATTACAACAATCTTTTCAACTAAAAAAGATGACTTCTATGGTCCTGTTTTCTTTAATGCTATCTAACGATGAAGTATTTTATTTAAACATGGCATTTGGTTAAAACCGGCAATATAACTCACAAAGGATTCCAAAGCGACTTCCGTTCTGGCAATGCATCTAGATGCCATAAATCAACTTCAAACAGACCAAACAACAAAGTAGCTCTCAGAGAATTAGCCCAGAGAAAAGTCCTATCTTTGACTCACCATTCATTTTTTGTTTCTCTGAAAAAGGGATAAATATGCGGCGCCCTGTGACGTGCAGGACTGAAGTGTGTCTTCAAAGCAGATATATGCACTCCATTGAACCCCTCCAGCAAACACATATAAACACACACACACACGCACACACACACACACACACACACACACATACAGGCACACGCAAGCAAACATACACACACACACACACTCATGTACACAAACACACACACACACACACACACACACACACACAGGCACACGCAAGCAAACATACACACACACACACTCACGTACACACACAAACACACATACACACACACACATACACTCAAACACAATCCTGCTAAAGCTCAAGGAACTGGGCTTGTACCACTGAAAATGAATGCAGTTTGGAGGATTAAGAAGTAATAAGCCATGATGCACTTCCAAAATTTTATTTTGATAATATTGTTAAAAACATACACATTTTTTTGAAAAATAATGCTTACTTGACTCCCACAAATTATTAAATAAATATTTCTTACCATGAGGAATTTAATTGTATCCAAATTAATTTCAAGTTTAGCAATAAGAGGTTGAACATCTATTTGAACTGTGGAGAATAAGGATCACAGCACAAGCAGTGCACAGGAAGTTAGCCATAATTTAAAGTTTTCTTTTGACTTTTGCTCTTGCCTCTTCCTCTCACTATCTCACTGTCTGCGATGGGGAATCAATTTGGGAACACGGACGAAAAAGGGCTCTAATGAGTTATGTAATGTCTTTGCGCTAGCAGACCCACTGATGTAGCCCCAGCACAGGATTTTTAGGGCCTTAAAGTGTAATCTAGAGATCGGGGGGAGATTTAAGGAGTCAGACGGGGTGGGGTTCTTTCATTTGATGGCTTTCTTTAACAGCAGTCCCAGAGGTGTCTGATCTTGCACTGACTGTCTGACTGGGAAGACTGAGAGGCTTGTCAAAAGTCTTGACGTCACTAAGGAGGTGAGGGTAGTTTTAAACTAATGATCCTGAATCCAAAAATAAATGGTCAACAAAGGGATATAGGAGATTTCTTTTTTGACTTCTTTGTCAGTGTCAGTCTATATATCTAAAACAACAAATTCTTGAGAATTGCTTGTTCCTTGACAAATGTCTTTTCATGTCTGGAATGCCAACCATGGATTCACAGGCATGCTAAACAAGCATTTGTGTAAAAAAAAAAAATCACACAACCAGCAGGCTGAGAAAGATAAACAGATACATTACAAGAGTGTCACTAATGTACCTATCAGAAGGCCTACACATTTTGGAGTGTCTGAGGGGACCTTATCATGCCACTGTCAAAGCACATAAAGGTCATACTACACGACTCCCCAGATGATTAATAATCCCCCTATTCAAACTGACTCCCTGTCACCCTGAACCTTTCTCACGAAACGGAGACAAACATTGCTTTAGCCTGAAGCATCATCTCTGCCTAGCATTTAAAATGTCTCCCGGTCAGTGCAGGAGGAACACAAAAAAGCCAAAATCAGCCAGAGACCACACAGCAGTCTCTGAATGTCTTGTTCAACCATATAATTTCAACTGTCTAAGGCAACATTTGTTGACTTATGAATTGTTAATTTCTGAAAACCCCCTGTCATAATATAAAATGACGCAAGACCTAAAATAGAATTTATTGAATGTTGGGCTATAGCAGAAAAGCCACTATACAGCTAACTATAACCAGTGTGTCAGTCATCTCGGTGACATATTGATTTCTGTGCTATCTGGGGTGGGATATCCTATGTCAACAGAGAGCTAGTTAATGTAAAGGGGTGTATTACATGACAAAAATGCATCAAAGTCCAATATATTTGTGTTGTGTTATGTACTTTGGAAATACTGAGTAGGCAGAATAGATACTTGAACCTTACAGAATAGACAGATTCTTGGTCCTCTTTGCAGATGAAAGTCATTTGAGAAAACTGTCTCATGTATAAAGTGTGCGGTGCAAAATTGCTGAATATGACACAATACATTGCTCAGCACTACAAATAATGTCAGTGGAGTAGGCACAGTTGAAACTAAGCGAGTCAAGAAGGTTATTTCATAAGCATGTAATATCAGGCCACTTGAACAAATGACAATGAGGTCAAGGGCTTTTGATAGGAATGAAAGTAGAAGAGAAGGATTTGGACTGCTAAGCGAAGTGCTAGAGTGATGAAGTATGTTGCTGTGCCACTCTATCAGCCTGTTGAGATGTAGTGAGAGGAGGGAACGAGAGAAAAAGAGGGATGGGATGGGGTGATGAAGAGGGATGAAAAACAGGATATTTGGGAAAGTTCTAGAGGGAAAATCCTGGAGAAGACTGAGGAGTGTAATACTGAGATACCTCTTTCAACATAACATTCAAACTGTTCAAAGATGTAAATATTTGATGAGTCAAAATAAACATTTCTTGATGTTACAAACCAAAAGATTTTTTTCCTTGCTTAGTTTACCTTTAATAGTGATGCAAACATCAGTCTCCCAAAGAAGAGAGAGAAATTTTTTTAACTTTTCTTTACGTTGCCTTCAAAAGACTGAAGTGTGCATCACTGAAGTTTTAATGACCCTGGAAAATATGTTTAGAGGTGTTTGAAAAAGTTTAGGGAAAGTGAAAAATAATACCGATGTTTACCTACACTATGTTGTGAAGAGGATAGGTAGAATAGCTATCTGTAAGATGACCACAAACTTATTGTATCTTTTCAGGTCTTTTAGTCACTGGTGAACTATAAACCTATACTCAAGAGGCTTTGAAGCTATAATTATATGACACAAAATGGGTATATATATATATGTGGGGGTCCAGGATAGATTTAGTTAATTTGTTTTATGTTCTTTTGACTATTTCAGTGAATTATATATATATTTTTGTTTATGTTTTATATACAGTATATGGCAGTGTTCTATGCGTATATAAATCATGTCACTCAAATCAACTTGCCACGCCTTGCCTGTGTGTGAGCATGTGCATAAGAGGCATTGAGAACTTGTTCGAAGACTAGGATAAAGACACACTGCAGTGACAAGAAAATCACTGATCATAAAGTCACTTGTCACATACCTGTCACTGTAAAGTGTGTCAGGGAATGTGTCATATGGAAGACAGGCATTTGAGAAAGGGAAACAAGAGCGGGAGAGAGACAGAGTGAGAGGGAGTTAGAAACAGTAAGCACATGGGACCAATGTTCTTCAAAGTGCATGGGTGAAGCCCTCACAGATGACAAGTGGACTCTTTCTTCCTATCCTCTGACAGTGGAAATGCCTCAGTGTGCTGAGCTTTCCCACAAAGTTGTCAAGATGTCATACTAAACGATTCATTTAAGAAACCAACTAGAAAAGTATTGGCAGCAGAACCTTATGGGTCCAAACCATGACCTGTAAAAACATTCTGTGAGATCATTCTATTCTGCATATAATCAATAGTAGTTGTAATACACATGTAATTACAACCATAACCACACTTCTAAGAGTGTATAGACTGCAAGCATGGGTATTTATTGTAATCCATCGTTTAGTACACCTTATATAGATGTGCTATTCACAAGTCATGCATCTCAGCCTTGTGGAACTTGCTAGATTTCACACTCAAATTCCAGCATTTGCTCCCCAGAGGAATAACAGTAACATAAGAATGCTAAACATGAGGCAGCTAAACATGATTGACAGGCCTTTTCTGTGACCACTCAGTCACAGCTTCTCTGTCACAGCTTCACGGGGGAAATTAGCACTTTCAGATTCATTGGTAATTGAATTAAACAATTAGGCAGATGAAGGAGCATGGCTATTGTCTAACACCGTGGCAACAGAGATGGCTGAATGAGGGGCCAGCTGGGGGAACTCGGAGTGTAAGCAAATGGCACTTTGGTTCTTTTCAGTGATGCATCATGCAGCACTCCTCTCTCTCTCTCAGATAGTTGCCAAAGTGCTTACTTATGTAGCTGCACCAGCTAATTATATGTGGTGTATGTAATCACAAAGAATTATACATTACAAGAATATTGGTGGTCAGTGTAGCTACTGCAAACTCCAACCTTTACAACCCCTTATAATTGTATGAGAAAAAATATATATATCACAATGATTTATGATATCTATGAATAGCTAAACATGTTTAATATTATAAGTACCAGTGTAGGCAATATAAATGCAGTTTTAATAATTTTAAGCACATTCACAAATCTTTATTCACATGTTTCCCAGAGGCCAATTTAGTCTGTAATTAAACTTGGCTTGGCATCTAGTACAGCTCATATTTCAAATCTTGTTAAGCTTCATAAATGAAAGTCTTTAACGAGGCGATCACATATATGAGTTGTAGCAACATTTATCCAGTCTAGTCAATCAGTCTTGACTGCGGTCTGCTGCTAAAACAAAAGGCCACCGCTAAACACTTCTGGCCCATTTTCACAGCCATTAGGGGCCGAGGCAATCTCTCGACAACACCCTAAATAGTGATGGAATGCATTTGTTTATTCGGAGTGTGGCTGTTGCAGTGATGGGATCGGGCTCAGTGGCCCGGAGAACCACGAGGAGGGGCAGTCACGCGGGGTGAAGGCTTTTCGAGTCGGTGCTGCCACAGAAAATAATGTTCACCAGCTCAAAGTTCACTTGGCCACCGTGATTAGTCAGCAGGAGATGGAGGGGTTATTGTGTGTGTATGTGTGTGTGTGTGTGTGTGTGTGTGTGTGTGTGTGTGTGACAGTCAGTTTGCAGTATGGCTGAACGTGAGATCGGTGGATGTCAGGGTGTGAGAAGCTTATAATGAATCCTGCAAATTAGTTCCATGGGTGGCACAGCATGTCTGACTCCCCAACATGCCCCCCCCACCACCATACCAACATCTTTGAGGAAAACGGCACAAAGACTCAACGAGGGTGCCACACCATTTTCACATCTGACCAGATTGACAGTTGCCATTTCAGCATAGCTAAATAACCAGCTGGGTGCCATTTTAGCCAGTGGGTGCAAAAGGGGGCTCTTCCTTTAAAGCTTGGCTGCTCCAGTAGTCATTAATGCAATTCTGTGGTTCAGTGTCTCCCAGAGCCAAATGTAGCTGTACAAGAAGCACACACACACACACACACACACACACACACACACACACACACACACTCACAACACACACAAAAACACACACGCATGCAAGACCACACAGTTCTGTGGTTCAGTGTCTCCCAGAGCCAAATGTAGCTGTACAAGAAGCACACACACACACACACATATGCATACACACACACACGCACACACACACAAATAGGAGATTTGTCACAGATACACACGCGTTATATACTTCTCCCTACACCCATCTGCATAGATGAATAACTACGCACATGTTTTGGGATGCATTAGCGGTGATATCCTGCTGTGGGAAAGTCTTGTAGATTCGGCGTAATGATATAGCACGAAAAAATGTATATGTCTCGGCATGATGCATTAGGGAACGACTCATCACAGTTTATTTTATTGATATCTGCATCTCTCTCTCCCCTCTTCTCAGGGCAGGGAATTGGAAAAGCATTTTATTATCTAAAAACAGCAGCAAACAAGACCACAGTGTGGGATGGAGGGGGGGGGGGGGGTTAAGATGAAGCTTCTTATTACCAGGCCTGCCCCAAAACAGCAATGCAAGCAGAGCCTTCATGAGAAAGGGAGAAAATCCCAGCTTGCTCCTTTCACCAGGAAAGAAGGCAATTTCAGTATAAATGAGCTATCATTAAGCCGGCAAATTTCTACAAATTCTAACTTCAAGTAGTTTCTATAATCTAGGATTACGCCTGGTAGATAAAGAATAAGAGACGATCAATCTTCTTTAAGGGGTTTAATCTTTTATGGAATAGACTGGATTATTTCCCCGGGTTAAGGTTTATGACCACACTTAATTCCATGGGAGAGACTGTGGCAGCTGAGAGCTCCCCTCTCTCCCACCCCCACCTCAGCCAACCCTCCTACACCACCCCACTCCCACCCCTATCCCCACACATCTCCAACACTCCCACACCACACCACTCCACACCACCTCACCTCCACATCCCCATCCCCATCCCACTCACCAACCACCCCACCCCCCACCCCCCCTCTTGTCTTGCACCAGGGAATCTTGATTTATGGTTATCATTTGACCCGTTAAGGCAACAGCCTGCCAACGGCCCAAGATGAAGTGGCAGCGTTGGGGCTGACAGCGGCTGTGCTGCTAATTTTACATGATCTATAGCGGTAATACCTCTTTACCAGCCTCGCCAGCGAGGACTGCGAGGCTGGAGCCGCGGATCCGTCACCCCTAACTCTGGAGGACAGGCGCGATGAGCACGCCGCACGGCACACCGTTTACACCTGCCAGTGAGAAATCCCCTCACAGGTACATGGCATGGTGTATGAGGAACCAGGTACACATGTATTGTGTGTGAGTGTGTGTGTGTGTGTGTGTGCGTTTGTATAGTGTGTCTGTATGTGTGTGTGCGTGTGTGTGTTTGTGTATGTGTGTGAATGCTCCCTCATGGTGTGCCAAGTGCGCTTGCTGGGAAGACAGTGCTAAAACACACAGTGTGGTACATTATATGGATCTTGACATGTGTGTGAGTGTGTGTGTGTGTGTGTGTGTGTGTTTGTGTATGTGTGTGTATGTGAGTGTGTGTGAATGCTCGCTCATGGTGTGCCATGTGCACTTGCTGGAAAGACTTTATTAAAATACACAGCATGCTATATTATATGGTTCCTGTGATGTGTAATCAAATAATTTTAAAATCTGCTTGGCCCATTTTATACATGGGCCAAGAAAAGGGTTTACATTACTTAATCAAATTATTCATCAAGCATATTGATTGCTATAATCCTAGGATTTGTTATCTTACATAAAAAAAACAGTAGAAGATACAGATGCTTCTGTCCAGTGTTGAAGGCATGCCAATGCAAAAACTGTAGGCCTTAATCACATACTGTGGAGTGGAGATATTTTCAAATGGCCTGAAGATGTTGCATAACAGCTGCAAGTAGAACATGGCCGTTAGTATTAGCCTATGTGAGCGTAAACACACAGAAACACTATGCAACGTAATGACTACATTATGCAAGGCGTATTTACACAGATGAATAAATGATGTTTCGTACACTATCCATATAGGTGCTCTCAGTAATTTAGGCTAAATGACTGAGTGACTTAACAGTCTTTTGCGTGAATCCAAAGCGTGTTTTAGGTTGGTGGTAACTCAGAACAAGCACTGGTGATGGCCCTGTTGACCACCTTGATGAGGCTTCGATAAGAGAATCTCCGACCAAGGGGCCGGGGTTGGTCAGTCTGAGCAGAGCAGCTTTGAAGACAAGATTATTTTTTCTGCTGGGATTCACAGGCATGTTTCATTATAGCGTGATTAGCACAAAGGCTCATTACAAATGCAGTAAATGACGGCTTTGAACTCGCACATGAAACATGAGCAGAATATTATTGCACTTATGGATTCCTGTTGTGCGGAAGGATGGCAACAGCTGTGGGAGAGAAAAAAAATGGAGAAAGAATGAAGATCAGAGAAAAATCTGCAAAATGATCTGCAAAAATGGCAGAAATGTGCATCATTGTGTGCATATAACTCAGAGAGCTGACAAAAGTTTCCCCTTCAGAGTGATTAGCGTCTTTAATTACTCATGAATTAGATTTCTACCATATTTGGCAGATGGTGCCACCCTCCTGACTAGCAAGTGTGGGCAGATTCCGAGGGTCGTCATCACTGGGTTCATCACTCTTTATGTCTCTCTCGCTCTCTCTCTCTCTCGCTCTACTCCTTGCTCTCTCTTTCTCTCTCTCTCTCTTTCTATCTCCTGCTCTTGTTAACAACACACACCGTGAAGATGGTGAAATGACTTTTTCTCCAATCTCCTCTCATCATCTGCCCACCATGAGCTAAACTCAGCTCATTGATGTGCAAAACGCAGGGATTCACTTTTGTGTGTCTCTACCCGATAATAAGCTTATCTCCTCTGTACATATGGACATGTGTGCTTAGACAATGAATCATGCTTTAACTATGAAATATATGCTGATCAGAAGGAATGTCATGAGCCATCAACCACAGCAAAGAAATACAGCTCCTACGAACAGGCACACACACACACACATACACATGTCCATATAGGAACACACAAAAACACGAACATGTATGTTCGTATCAGCATTGTCTCTCATAAAACCTTCTCAAAAATGCAAAACAATAATGCATGTTGTATCTGAAATAGCATACTGCGATGAACAATGCAATGACTGCCGTGGTCCATTTATGCCAGTAAGACTGTGTGCATTTGAGCATGAAACTATAGGTAGTCATGAGGAGGGCGGTGAGGTAGACATTTTGGTAGGGCCCTTGGAGGTCTCCCTAACACCCAAGGCAATCTTGTTAGTTACCAGACTAGAATAAGACTGAAATGAGGCCCTTGATTAGCCCGGGCATTGCAAATGAACATGCTCTCATGAGGGGGTGGGGTGGGGCACAACTCTCTACAGGTTACCTTTGATTTATGAACATGTGTCTTGCAGCAAGTGAAACTGTGCAAATGTAACGCCATTTGTGCTGGTGGGGACCGAGTAGGTTTTTTTTTTATTTGACGTAAGGAAAACACTTCCTGTAATGATTTGACAATTGAAAGCTCAACAAATTACTGATGTGGCCCCAGTAGATTTTCCCACGTCTGTGTCTTGACTTTTTCATTATGATGGGCTTGGTTAAAATGTTGCTTACATTGCAGCCTACTGAGGTGAATCGATTGTTACTGATGTCCATCGACTGCATTTCTTTGAATTATTATTATTATTATTTGATTAAATAATAAAGAACTTTTTTTCTTGAGTCTTGAGCTGAAGTTTTCTAATCAAAGGGACCAAGCTGCTGTCAGCTGTGATATGAGGCAAGACTCAGTTGTGTGAAATGTCAGTTTCTTCTTACTGCCCGTCTGACAAGCAGACTTGCTTACCACTGTTAGAAACGATGATGCCTGACACAGCAAGGAAGAACAACAAACTCTGCAAGCTTCTTTGGCAGAGCCTGCAAACAACATGCAATGGACATTTCATCATCCATGAGCTCTTAGGACAACTTCCTTACCAAGACATAGATTTGCTTGACAAATGTTACGGTGAGCTATCAAATAGGTTGTGCTCTAAACCTGTTGTGCAACTATAGAAATAACAACAGTATTTTGATGTCAGATGTCTTTTCACTCATTGTATTTATAGGCACCTGTCACTGAAATTTGTGATTGTGTTGGCTTGGGAAATTCGCATTAAGTGCCAAGCTAATTGCAATTACAAATATCATGCTGACTGCTTGGCCTTTGTCAAATGGCAGCTTATTGGGTAATGTCGTAAGAATTAAGGCTATAATTCACACAAACAGTTACAAAAACAGAGCGAGACCTCTTCATGTCAAGATTTCTCTTTCCTCTCCTAGCTGAAAAGGGGTGCACATGAAAAGCTGTAGGCTGTAGTTGCCACACATTTCAGATGGATACGTGCAGCATCTGTTGAATGTTAAACTTAAATGTGACTGGCTGGAGGAGATTTCTTGAACTCTCATCCATTTTACAGTCAAGGTGCTTGCATCCAATGCACCCAGCATGTATCCTTCTTTTGAACATTTTGTCTTATTACAATACAACCCAGACACCCTATCCAGACAGCATTGTAAATCAAAAGAACTGGAACAGACAAAAACTAAGACAAGATACACTGATATCACACCAATGGCATTTTGATTTACATCATCTTTTAAACATGACTTATAAATTTGTGTCTTGGATAAAGCCAGAAACATTTTTATATTTTGTGATGAACACTATAGACCAACTACTATAATGTCAGCTTGGGATAAACCATACAGACTCAAGGTGACCTCTGTTTGAGTTTCCACCATCAAAATCGGTGGCTAGACATCAGCTGTGCTGTCACTGTGAAGAGCTCAGAGGAAATGCCACAGAGCTGGCATAAAGTCTTTAAACAGATGTTCCATCTCACTGAAATGTTCCAGAGTCCGCGTTACTCTAGAAAACTCTCACATATACACACACACTCACATCACTGTGTTGCTCCCAACACTACCGGGTACCAAACCATCCCACTGCCACTAACTGGTTGATCAAATGCATTAATAATCATTATCCAAAAAGAATAAAGAAGCTAGTGCCTCTAATTATAGTACAATGCAAATCTGTGTTTGTTCATGCATATTGCATGGTCCTGCCACGTACATCAGGAATCAGTCAGATGCATGTCTAACTTGGTGTGACAGCCACTGTCGAGAGAAATCAGGTCTACTGTAAGTCTGACATCAAAAACCAAAGGAACGATATTTCTGCCCAGTTCTATGCAGCAACAGCCCAGCGCCACAGATCAAGGCCACCAGTGGACCAGTGCTCTTCAAGTGAAACAATGTCCAATCGCATTAAAATTCTTCAGTCCCTTTTTGACAGGGTTCACAGACTTTATTATCGGGGCTCTCTGTCAGCATCTGTTTGCTGGTGTTGATGGGACTGTCAGGTCTTAAATAGAACCCTAATGAAAAACAAAAATGAAAGGATAAAGAAAGAAACACAAATAAGCGAGGGTTAAGTTTATCCTGTAAATCAGAAAACTCTTCTCTTATAGGGTTCATTTGGGGTGCTCCCTCATTGGTTTCATAGGGGCAGTCAGGGAGAAAGAAGGAGGATGCAGTGTGTTTCCTAACAAATAAAATGTTTGTGTGTGTGTGTGTGTTTGGGGAGGGGGTATATTCATCTGACCTCAGCCTGTCTCCTAGCGCTAGTAATCTGTTTGTTCTGAGGACTGAAGGACAAATTCAATACCCTGATGAGGCTGATGCATAAAATTGATGCATAAGTTTACAGTGTAGCATGGCATACACACACACACACACACACACACACAAACATGGCAACTCCAAAAGAGATGAGCTACATTATACAAAGGAAAATCATTTCAGTGACCAAGATGCAATGAAGGAGATTAGGTAGGTGTCTGCTCAATCAATAGAAACAGCCATATTTCCTAATGTTTGCTCTCTCTCTCTCTCTTATCTTTATTTTTCCTCCCCCCAACTCCCCCCCCCCCCCCCCCCCTTATCTCTGGTGTTGGTACCAGTCTCCCACTTTACTCCTTCTTGCTCACTCTCCCACCACCCCCCCCCCCACACACACACACACACAATTCCCTCATGAACTTACCTAGATCACAATGAAAGAAAAACATGATTTATCTGTAGTCTTAGGAATTCCACTCATGACACATTCAGCCAGCCAGTGTATAAAAGGCACCAACCAACCATCATCTTCATTTCATAACAGCCTGAAACCATCTCCCTACTCAATCTCCATCGACTCTTTCAAGGTTTAGAGGATGCTCCCATGCCATCTCTGTTTCTGTTGCCCTTGCTGCCGCTGCCTTGGCCACGCCCATTGTGGCGATGTCTCAGGCAGATAAGCCTCCCCGCATAATGCCGTCTTCTTCAAACAGGGTGCCAGTTGCAGTCAGAGGTTAATGAGAGGGCACCTGGTGAGGATGAAGATGTGGCTGCTAAGAGAGAAGAGGGTGGGGGTGGAAGGAGGGTGTGCAGGTGGAGGATTGGGGTGGGGTGGGGTGGGTGGATTAGCCCAGCTCACATATCAAAGACTTCCCTGCTCTGCACAGAGCACTCCACCCTCCCGCTTGGTGGGAAAAATCTGTCTTGGGCGAGGGCCCCACTGGGGCCCCGGGGCCAAGGCCTTTTGCTTAGCACCGCGGCTAATCCCGCATCTGAACTCTAGTGCACAAATCCTTCTACGACTTGATTACCGCACGTTAAGAACGTTTGACACTTGAGGAAGAGTTCATGGAGGTGCCTCTTTTCGGAGAAACTGTAGACTTAAGTGAAAGGTGCAGAAACAGTAAACTTAAGTGAAAGGTGCAGAAACAGTAGACTGAAGAAAAGGCAAAGAAGCGGTAGACTTAATGCTTCATTTGTCTGCTTTGTTGTTAATGTGTGCTGTGTGAAAGCCAACCCAACATCAGGTGAGAATCCCTCTTACAAGTAACCTTGCAGTGATGGCAATTTAATGGGTATTTCCAAATGCTCTGAGAAAAAAAAACATTTGTGCTCATTACAGCAAACTGTCAAAAGGCCTTCTTGACAAGACAATTTGAAGGGAAATGTACCAGATACTATGAAAAAAAAAACAACAAAAAAATCCTGCAGTTTTATACACCTGGTAACAGAATCACTGTAGATATACAATCATCACTGAAGTAAGTGTAAGACATTACTTCTTTTTTGCATTTTACATGGAAAATTTACCTTTGTTGTAACCAGTGTCTATCAGTCTTCCGAGACATTGCCAGCCCTCCCAGGGAAAGAAGCACTACCTCTGTATGCTATACTCCTGTAATACCACCATTCTGGAATTACATTGCAGGAATCATTTTGATGCTCAATACACAGCTTCGTGCCAATTTTATTAAGCTTCCTTGAGATGAAAAAAGGAACTTATTCTTCTGTCTGGAGAGGGCACAGCTGTCAAACATAGATACAGTAATAATCTTCAGATTTGTGAATCCACCAGATTAAGCATCACATTTAGATCAAAATCCATTTCTTTTACCAGTCCTACAGAGACAATCAAAAGCGTGTTCTTGTAAATGAAACATTGGAGTGATCCAGATGAAGCCGGATTGTTGAGGGAATGCGATATAATGTGTGTGTCTGTGTGTGTGTTTTATAAAAAAAGGAAAAAAAGAAAAAAAAAAAACACATCAAATGCCCTAAATAAATATCTAACCAGGGCGATATTTATTTCTTCCTTGTCGTTTTTGTGAATAATTGATGCTGCTCTGGAAAAACAATAACATGAAAACAGTGTCAAGGCCATAAAATATTACTGATATTGCCATGTCGGCAGGGTAGATGCATTGAATGGGGTGTGCAGGCATTTGACTACCATGTGAAGGGTTTCAGTCAGTGTTGCTCCAGGTGTTATCACCTCAGAACACTGGTTACTCCTGAAAATCCCTGTGTCGTGGTGTTGAGCGTTAATATATGCTAATAACAGTTGGTTTAAAAGTGCCGTTTGCTGCTTTTATTTGTTAGTGCTTCGAAGACACTGGTGCTTTGGGTTTTCAATTCAACACCCACTGAGAGAGCTTAAGCTGTGGATGCATTCTGTAATCTTGGCCTGACACACACTTAAGCTTCGGCTACAGGAAGCACATAAACTGGAGTCCCTCTCACCTTTTTTTCTGCATAAGCCTTTGTAGCAGACTTTTGCTGCCTCAAGTTAGTACACTTTGCAATCTGTGTTGCAAAGAATTACCCCAAAGGTTATCAAAATGACAAAATTAATTTGCGTGACGTGTCATGTCTTCAGAGGTTTTATTTTGCAGATGACAACATTGAGTTGATGTAATATTTGACAGTTCCATAACATACACATTCAAGTCAGTGGACCCATTTTATTGAAAGAGAAAAAAATGGACGAAAAACTATTATAGCTACCGCATCCTAGAAATGATGAACTTTGCACTTAATACTGATTGCACTAAATACATTACTTCAAATATTATACCAGTAAGTCTTTTAAATTGGACAAGATCCTAATAGCTTCATTTCCCTTAAAATTGCATGATAGTGGTGTTCTTGCATGGGTCTGTCTGTTTTTTCTTTTTTTCAGTTTCAACTTAGATTCTTCTGACTGAACCACAGTCAAGCTGACATTTCAGACCTAAAATGAATTTCCATCCCTGGTGGCCAATTTGAAGCCCATTCTGCTGATGTCATGCTGGACATGCTGAATATTTTCTGGCCTCTGTGGTGGGAGTCATGCTTCGGTAGGGGGACATTTTCATCTTGTCTAATTGATACTTGCCAAGGGCTTATATAAAGTAGTAGAGATAATAATAATTAAAGTAGAGATAATAATAATAACAACAACAACAAGAATAATAACAACAACAACAATAATAATAATAATAATAATAATAATAGTACTTAATCACAATTTCAAAACATACAAATGTTTACAAAAGAAATAGTCTGTTTTTGGTAATGTGATTGTTCATCGTATGTTTACAAATAATTGGTACTTTTTTAAATTAGGGATCCTTATAACATTTCCCTTCATAAATAAATAGATAAATAAGCTTTGAACAGCTTTAGTCCATGTTAACAAATCCTTAAAATGATTCGTTCATAGCTAATAATGGTTTATTAATGACATTAATGAAAGTTACCAAATATTACATCACCAAAGTGTTACCAAATACTACATTATTATTGCAGAGCAATGTGTCAAGAGACACATAATATGAACTGAACTACTGTACTGTTTTACCTTTTGTTTACAGTGAAGCCATATGCACCATGATCCATATTTGGATATTAATTCTATTTCCTAATTACTATATGTCCAGTCAGATTCTTTTAACCAGAGTGACTCAGCACAGAAGGTTTATACAGAAACCCTACTCCTTAAGAGCATGTCATTTATGCACATCTACTCCACAGATATCACATCACACCTTTTAGCAGCCTATTGTTACACCACCCCATGTTCAGGTTCAGTGACAATTTCTCCAAATGGTTTGAGTAGTTGTTCTCCAGCATGTAAAGAGGATGTCAAACACGAGGTATTGTGGCTATCTCCCGGTCTGGCAGCATGTTATAAATCTACCCAGCAGCTCACTGACATTTAGTATCAATGACATTTAACATCAAAATGGCTTAATTAATTCTCTCATAAACCCCAATGTGTCCAGCAGGCAAATAATAATTCAGAGGTTATGAAAAGGTTCTGGATATCGGGAAATTCTACAGGGAAAATTGTCTGGACCTACAACTCTGACATTATAATGTGTAATTTTTTTAGCAGGTCAACCAAATGGAAGGGAAAAGGAATAGAATAGAATAGAATAGAATAGAATAGAATAGAATAGAATAGAATAGAATAGAATAGAATAGAATAGAATAGAATAGAATAGAATAGAATAGAACTAGTCTGGACTCCATGTTGTTGCATCATGACATCTACATAGTTCTGGAGGTAGGCTCTACAAGTGTCACATTTTGGCCTGTACTAGTAGGGTCAAACCAATTTCACAGTCTAATTATACATGCTCTAAAAGCTCTCATCACTTTTTGATGAGAAACAACCACAGCTTAGATATGTCCAACCTTCATACATTGCAACAGCATGATCCGTTCATAGTCCAATACTGGATATTGGTAAAACAAAGGTCTGGGTAATGTATTTACCTGTGGCCTGAACAAGTAAGGGATAAATCAACAATCAAAATTTCTATTTCTAAAAGCCTGTCCCCATGTCATATCACATGAATTTGTCCCACAATCTTTCATTCTTTGGTACGCTGTAAACTTTCCATAGTTCTGTAATGGGAATAGGTGAAACAAGGGGCCAGGTGACACATTTTGGCCTGTACAAATAAGAGCAAAGGACGTGATGGAGACCTTGCTTTTATTTAGACAGTTTGTCCAAGTTAAGTCTACAGTTATTTTACAGTGGCACTGTAGTTATTGTTATAAATGTACATTGTCCTTCATCAATGCGGATTTACACCAAAAATCTCCTATGAAAGAATCACAATTCTTCCAATCACTTGTTTCAGTTTTAGGATTTTAAAAATCCTTTTGTGCTGTATTGGGCTGGGTTGTATTTGTCTGACCTTTCAGGTCACAATCAGTAGCAACAACAACAATAAATAAATAAATAAATAAATAAAAACACCCCAGTGAATAAATTCATTTTGTTTTTATTTCTCCCACTGTTATCAGCACAGAATGGATGGGCACTTAACACTGAGGTCTATCAATGGCTCTGAAGGCTGATGGTAAAATACTGTGTGCTATCATCTCTAAGAGTGCTTCAGCCCAAAAGGTCATTATTGCGTCCAATAATGTGATTGCAACTGGTGCCATCGCACAAAGGCACAAGTGCCTCGGCTGACTTGCTTCACAATGTTTCCCTCAGTGAGGTTTTCGCCATATTCAACTGAGATATTGCTAAGGGAAGTTGGCCATATGGACACTCATGCGCTATCACACACCTACATTCACTTCAGCATCCAATTTTCTGCTGTAGATAAAAATAAACCACCCTCTTTGGTTTAACACATGCTGTTGAGCATCTTCTACATGACCTAGTGAGGGGAAAACACAACTGCTCAAAACTAGAACTACCTTACTTTCAGAGGAGAAAAAGAAAGGGAAAGAAAGAAAACGAACGAAAAAAAATCTCTGTTATTGCCAGCACCCACTTGCTTCAATTGTCTGTGCTTCAGTGAGGCATATGATGGGAGACCTCTTTCCACTGTCCCAAGGTAGCGCATCTTTGGAAGATGACAAGCCCCAGGCTGCCTTTTTATGATGATTTATTTGAACCAGTCTCTATTCTGTAATGGAACTTCATTTGTATCAGTGTCTGGCTGTTTCTCCCCAGATGGAGCCTGACTAGGGAGGTAGCTAGGGCCCCGATCTGGCCCTAATCTGGCCCTGAGTCGTACACTTAGACAGGAGCCCCAGCAAGCGTGCTGTCGCCACTCTGAGACACATAGAAGCATGAAAATATGACGTTTCTGTCTAGCATGTGAATAGGCAAAAAAACTAAATATTTTACAACATGCAAGTGATCTGGGCAGGGAGAAAGTAGATTTATTAGATGCATACTGTATGATGACCATTAAAGTTCAGCATGAATGAACACACAGCACCGTTAGTTGAATTCATCTCAGGATATGCTTCAGGCTTTTGGTGAGAATTGGTGCTGGCAGATGGAGTGGAGGTTTGCTGGATATACGCAACATAAGGTCTAGTTCTGACCCTGCCATAGCTGCTGCACATCAAAAGGGAAACTAAATGAATTGTGAGAGAATTATTTTCCAATGCACTGTCATTAGTATAAAAATGTAAATATTTATTTTAGCTGGGAACTACATAGGAAGGTCTTAAACATGAGGAATATTATTATGACTGTATGCACTTTAAACATGATATTAATCTTCTTAAGCAAGGCCTTGATGTAGAAATCTTGCTGTGTGTTTCTGCATTTCTGTGCACCTGCCAATATAAGATAGATAGATAGATAGATAGATAGATAGATAGATAGATAGAAGAAATGTTGATATTTTTACATTTTGTCATTCATCATTGGAATGGATGCAGTGAACATCTTCATGTACATTGCTTCAAAGACTTTCAAGCAAGCCACATTCAGATTCAGATTCAGGGATAATTTTTCATGTAGGGATATTTTTTATCATGTCAACGGACCTGTCACATATTTCATTCTGTGTATGGGTGGCATCAGTGTGATTTTCAATCTGTCAAGATTTTCATGATAGTGCCACACTAATGTGGAGAGACACACACACACACACATGCAAACACACACACACCCACACACACACACACACACGTAAACACACACACACATACATTTCCCCTGGGACACCTGTCTCTCCAACACTTTGCCATTGCAATATCTGAAGTGTCATGGCAACATCACAAGATCACATATTCCTTGCAGGGATTGGCTCCTGTTGCGTGCTGGCGACGGGTGGGGGGTGGTGGTGTCCACATTACCACGGCGGCCGTTAAAGGTTAATACCAGTTTGGATGCCTGAGGCAAACACAATGGGTGGAGTGTATGTGTGTGTGTGTGTGCATGGGGTGGGGTGGAGGGTTTGGGGAGTGGGCTGCCATTGAGACCACAACACCCCCACATAAACACTGAGAGTGGACCTTTGACCTGGCGGACACATAAAACGTGTAAATTGCCCCACCGCACACAGTCTGTGTGGAATGCAGACAAATGCAGTGAATCATCATTCTCACGGAGACCATCTATAATTCAGCAGTGTGTGAAGATGTCCCTTTCCCAGGCCGCTTTATAGATGACATATTTTACACTGGCCTTGCATGGCCGACCCGCTGCAGTCTATCTTAAATATGAGTTTTCACCGAAGCAGATACGACCAAACTGCTGAGAGAAACAGTCTTTTCTGCATGCTTCGCAGGACCTTTTGCAGAGGCTAGAGACTGGATGTCCCGCTTGTTAAACATTACTGTTTTAACCTGAATTTTCATTATTGGGTTTGAAGTGAAGCTGCACGTAGTTTTATACCATGAGTCAAGTCCATTCAGTTTTGATAGACTCATAACTTCCCTCTGTTTTCTGGCCCTGGGTCTGTGCAAATAGGTATTGGAGATTTTTCTTCTTTTTCTTGCTCTAAATTTCTGTTTTAATTTTTTTTCTTTTCCCCTTATTATGAATCAGCTCTATTCAGCCTGAGCTGAATAAGTTTCATCATTAATGTCTATCTTTTGTCTGGCCATTCATACTTGTTTGGTTTAATAAAACAACCACCACCAGTTGGTTTTAGCCACAATACCTCAAAAGTACAGACATTTTCTATTGTAACCACCACTCTATTGGTCTCTGGCTCATCACTCTGGTCACCCTTATCAACTACACATCCTGTTTTAGCCACTGCCATCAGTTGGTCCCTGTCTCGATACTAGGGGTACAAGGATACAAGGAATTTTTATTCACATGCATATGGTTAGTGAGTGTAGAAATGCAGTGACACTGTCAAGATTTATACCATACATGGATTAAAACTGTTGTCAGTCCAAACTTGCTTACTGAATCTTTCCGGTAGAATTCCTACTCTGAGACGCAACACACTCAACCCATCCGACTACCAATGAACCAACTGCTAACAAGCTGCCTGCTACAACCTGTTAGTCATAACTTGCCTCTCCTCTTAAAAAAATCCTGATCTTAAACCTAATTGTAGCTTGCAGAAAGTGTTTGGCATCAACATGCAATCTTATGGTAAAACATGTGTACCATATTGCACATGTACTTGACATGCACCATTAATGGACAGCATCAGTGCAAAAGAAGAGGCACTTGTCCTGACTTCTACCTAAAATCAATGGGCCACATTCTCCAACCATTCTCAAGGGGAATGTGTCCTTAAAACCCACGCAGAAGATTTGTATTCACCAATACAGGTTTTTAAATGTGACCTTAGGGACAAGTGTATAAAAAGGAGGATACTGGTGAATGAAGGCCAATGTTATTTATTTGATACAATAACCTATTCATAATTGGAGGAGATCTTTGTTTTTTGTTGAGTGCAAATAGCATCAAAGATGTCACACTGAAACACAGTGGTTTGTTCCTCAACCCCTCTGAAGGATCTTTCCATGTAAATGCATTCCTTGTAAGCAAACAGTCATCTCAACCATTGGTGCCCAGGCAACCATAAATTAGGCCTGCCTAAAATACAGCTTTTACAATTACCACTCAGTGTTTCATGTTGAATTATATTAGTAGTGTTGTGCTATATAAGCACACAAAGCACCCTTGAACGTTTGCAGTTGTTCACACAGGACCTTTAACATGACAGTATGTTCAGAGTCCATCCCCCTCCCTCTCAGCCTGGAAGGTTTCTCTAGTTGTTGTTTTGTTCTGGGCCCAGCGTATCCCCAGGAGATGGCCTGTGTAGGTTCCATACATTGTGATGAAACGTGGAACACCCCTGGGGACGCTCAGCTCAAAGCTGCCTTTCTTTCTCTTTTCTCTTCTTCTTTTTCTGTTCATTCATTCTTTCTTTCTCTCCCCTGCCAGCTTTGCATGAGCTAGTATAAAAGTGCAGTCTCCTTTCAGACATAATTAATATCCAACTGTTACCACACCAATGGATGAATTATTAAGCACTGGTCAAGCTAGAGCTGTGAAGATGAAACAGTATACATTTTGGGCTCTAAAAGGTCATCTCTATGCTTTCTTTGAACTTGTCAGTACCACTAAACATCATCTCGGTTTAATCCACTACTTCTGTCTTTGGGAAAAGGGAGTCATACAGCATTGCTGTTGTTTTGAGTGTGTGTGTGTGTGTTTGTGTGTGTGTGTGTGTGTGTGTGTGTGTGTGTGTGAGAGAGAGAGAGAGAGAGAGAGAGAGAGTATGTTTATGGTGCATTTGTAGTTCCAAATCCGTCTCATCGGCACCTCCCATTTAGCCTCCATGTTGGATCAATCCCATTACGCTTTGGTGGTAATGGTTTGCTTGCCAATGTGCTTATTTTTATCACTGCACTCCCTCGCTAACATCATTCCAATCCAGTTTTACCTGTAGTGTGTAACATTGCCAAGACAGTGCTCTCTCTCTGTCTGTCTCCTTAGCTGGTCTCAAAGTATAGAAATGAACAGATTGTTGGAAAGGACAGAGACAAAAGTAGCTCTTGACTTGGAAACAGATGTGCCCTGGATTTGCTGTGGAGCTCCTTTATCCATGATAGATTGGGCCCAAATCACACAAACAGGGCAAGAGCTCTTCCAGAGCCAGTTGTTCAATGAGTTGGCAGTGAAGATCCATGCCCACTCAGACAAAGCTAATGGGCCTGCATGAGTCTGGAATGAATCGGTCTTGATGGTTCATATGGTGCTCATATGGTGCTACCTTGCATATAATGATTTCCCTCTGTTTCAATTTTCCAGAAAGCCCAATCTGGACATCAGTGTAGAGATCCCTTACTTGCAACCTCCTCATTTCATTCTGTTTGCAATTTATTTAGTGCAGACTAAGTTATATGTGTAAAGCGGAGGAGTGTGTGTGTGTGTGTGTATGTGAGAGAGAGAGACAGAGAGAGACAGTCGGCGGTTTGCCGAAACTCATCCAAGGCGCTTACTCAAGGGATTGCCAGCCCATATGGGGAATGCAAGCACAGTAGGACAGTAGTACACCAGGGAGATCCCTGTCAGAAACACACTGCGTGCCACACACAGAAAGCCGTCATCTGGAATCACTTCCTGTGTTTTCACAGGCTGCCATGGGAGAATGTGAAGCAGCAAGTACAGTTTGTCTTGTTCATTAGATTGTAGGAGTGTCTCTCATAGGAGAAATACACAGCCTTAACCTTCATGTAGTTCAATTGCAGTTATTATGCCAGTGCTCAGATCTTTGTATTAGAGTGAACTCTTTACCCTAAAATGACTATAGTACAGTTTGATGTCTTCACTAACAACCAATACACAAGACTGTGTTATCAGACAACTACATTTCACTGCCCAAGTATTTTAATAAGTTCTTTTTTTTCCCTGAATAAAATGTCATCCTCAGAAAATCTTTCTTTTTCCGCTTGACATGACTTTATGCAAATCAGTGCAGAGAATATCTTTCAAGACGACCACTCTTGAATATGAGCTCCCTGGATATAAAGAGAAGAGGGAAAGCCCAGGGGTCAAAATCTGATTAGTTTGATATTAAATTCTAGCGCTCATCTCGAGGACAGCCCCACATCAATTCGCCTGATATGAACAGAGGGGCTGTGGTAGCAAGTCGAATGAGGGGGAAATTGCTTCTCATATATAATTCTAATATTTTCCATCTAAATATGTTTGTTTCTGCACTTGTTCCTAAATATAGAGCCTTAAAAGAGTTACATGATGGAGTTGAATGAGCCCGCAGCAACACAGCGCACATTCTGTGTGTGCGCATGGCTGTGAGCTGTTTTATTTTATTGAGTTTTACGCTCGGATCATTTCCTATGAAAATGCAAAAATGTGATTATGCCACCTCACGATTTCTGTGTGTAAAGTCACAACAGGGTTTGAGTTCCCCCAGTGGCACACTTTGTTAAATATGGCATTCAGAGTCCAATTAGATCAGGTGTGCCTTCGGCAAGAGTCATGTGTTCATTCAGCACTTCACTCCCAGCCACAGGTCCTCTCATCAGAGAACTCACATGACACTAGCATCTCTGTCGGGTACAGCGTGGGCCATAAGTATCCATGTTGCTCTTTATAATATGCAACAGTTTGGGAGACTCTGGGAAATTAAGTGTCTTTATGGACAGACCCTTTTATTGCAGAAAAAAGGTGACAGTGGTCTAAAGTGGTCTAAAGTGGTCTAAAGCCTAAAGTATCCACTGTCAGAGTGCCTGAAACACATTCAATCTAGTTGATGTCATTAAGGATTTTCATCTGGGGAAAGATTATGGCTGTGTTTTGTGGCAATCTTTCCTTAAACAAGGTGTTTACTGCAAATGACACTTTGAATAATTTTAAAATTAGTGAAAAAATCTATACTTGTGGAGACATTTTTTTCCTCCTTAGGTTATATAAACAGCAGCTGATGAGATGGCAGCTTGGTCAGCAATAAACCTAGGACAGAGTCGTGATTTAAAAAAAATGATAATAAAATGCATAAGCCTTTCTAACATTCACATTTTTGGACTTCCTATCAATGGGCCAAGGGGCTGAATAACATTTGTCATATTATGCCATTATGCCAGCCATTCAATGTCAAGTAATCAAACAATGTCTTTTCAGCATAATTAGCTTTATAGTTTAGTGACTAAATTACTAAAGTATTGCCATTAGCAGCAAAGGTATTTTTAAAGAAACGCAGAGGCCGTTCTTCAAACAATCTAAATGTCAATGTCAAACAATCTGAGAGCAGCCTTTCATCAGGTTATCACTGTTTTCTCAAAGGTTAAAGCAATGAATCATCCAGGTCAGATTGTATTGAGCTTTCGGAGGATCACACTTTGTTCTAGAGGATTGTCAAATCCACCCCCTACATCCTGAATTACATATTCAAAATGTCCACCTCTCCCTTTTCCAACCACCAATTTGACACATTTTACTACGTTATGCTGCAGCTGTCATTATATATACATCTTCAATCATACCACCTGGGTGGTATTGGTGATATTCTTTATCACATCCACATATTAAGTGGCACTAAAACCAAGCAAGGGATCACTCATCAGAAGCACAAAATACATACAATGAAGAACATGTAATTATATTTGTAAGAATGAAAACAAAGAATAACTATCTGAACATCATTTGCATTTACTCCACAACAATTAATGATAGAATTTGGCAAACAGAACCATGTAGAGTCTGGGTGGTCCAAACACATTGATGATAGAGTAGACTGACTGCATTTCACAGGCTGACAAACAACAAAGGTGCTCTGACTGGTCATTTGTGCTATCCAATTATGTACATTTTGAGCAACAAAACCAGGTGATTTTTCATAATAGCCAATCCGAGTGAAAGCATGCATGATGAGGTACTTTGAAACTGAACTTTGATCAAAAAATTCAAAATGGCAAAGATAACACAATGATCACTATTTCTACATTAAACTAAAAAATCAACAGCAGCCTGACAAAGAATGTGAAATTAGTAATTTGTTACTAAAATGTTTTTCATATTAGTGAGTTTTATAACAACACGAATTATAATTAGTAATATGTAATAACGAATGCATATGCAAAGGCAGTACAATGTAATAAGAGGTATATTTATGAGGAATCAGTTTCTTGGTAATAACCATATCAGGTCCATTTCAGGACAATTACACCAAAGCTTCACAGTCCTTCATGTAATTGTAATTAGCTGTATTCTACAGGAGTGCCTCATGCCTGTAAATATAATGAATATGATAAATGTTTAATAATGCATAACAGACACATACATTATGCATCATTCTGCAGATGAATGTTTCACATATGCAGCTGCCCACAGTACTTTTCCAGTGTGATATGAATATGGTTGAATGGGCTCAAATGGAGGCGATTTTCCACTGGTATTGAATTACTCCAAGTATGTTTGTGTTCTGCCAGATGCTTTAGTAATTGCTGACAACAGGCCTCTGGAGTGAAAGTGTGTTCAACAGTGTGTACACTTTTGAACTTGCTATTCACCTCTGTGCTTTCAGCGTGCCATTACCTTTAGTTTACTTGCTACTTGGTTCATTGAAAACCATTTCGCATCAGGCCATGAATGTTATTAGCATCACACAAATCTCTTCATCGGGTCACTGTAAAACAGCGAGGACAAGAGAGATGTTCGCCATGATGATGCACACTGTCAGGATCAACGACACTCAGAGTGGCACATCTCATTCTGGGTTGACATCCCAAGAACGCGCTGTCAGGTGACGGCATCATGATGAATGTGCGGGGGGGGGCGGTGGAGAATGTTGATCAAGGTGATGCAAAGAGAGGATGGTTGCTCTCTCTCTCATGGTCTCAACTGATGCAGCACCGTTGCCGAGAGATCCATCATGTACCCTGTGATGAGAGAGAGAACTGATGGAGCAATGGTGTATTCCCATTAGAACCACTGCGGTTTCATTCCTGGGATTCAGGCACATCTGCTGAGATCTTGGAAGCCATTTAATGACAAACAATTAGCTAATGTCAAAAGAATCTTTGACTTCCCTCCCCAATGATACTGTGACAAACGTCATCATCGTGTTATTAAAACAAAACAAAACAAAACAAGAATAGAAAAAAAACAACTGAAATGAATAAAAATTGCACACAGTGATATTTTTTCACAATTGAAACCATAATTGGGCACATCTGAACAGGATTTGAGGCTGATTTATTTGTCAAATTTACATGAACAATAAAATCAGCCGCCACGCTTATTTCCCAAACACAGAATACATTATGGTAATTATGTCGGGTTTGTTGATAGTAAATACATCAGTCTAAGAGGCTTCTTCAGGGCAAAGGATCTCGGGTGACGAATGTGTGACGCTGGCTGAATAATGTGCAGAGTTAGCCGATTGTTGCCCTCAGCGCATTGTGAGGCTGTGATTGTGGTTCAAGCCTTCCTACTACCGACAAGTCACAGTGCAAGACAAGCATAGGAATGATAAAGAACATAAATGTATATGCATGTCACAATGAGGTATTAGCATTATTGCTATTTTGTGCATGGAAATGACATCCATGTTGAGGGGAAGACCCATATCATGTTGGTGCCTCAGGTAAAACCTAGCCTATGGGATGTGAGCCACAGATGATTTGTATACCGTTGCCGTGTGGCACACCATTAAGGTGATGTTCATTCAGTTGCAAAGAGGAGAATCTGAAGGAACACACATACACCCAGATACATTATAGGTCTGCGTCTACTGCACTCAGAGTCACTTCCGATAAAAACTGCAGCTACATGGGGAACAGCAAATGTAAACATGGCCCTTAGAGGCAATTTTGGGTGATTGCTTGCAGTTTTTACTATAAGACAGGGTGAAATATGTTTATGTGTGTGTGTTTGTGTGTTGAAGGTGGTGGTTAGGTGGGTTAGGGTTTCTATACTACCCATCAAACTATCTCTCCATGAATCCATCTCTACATGTATTTTTCATTCATTTATTCAATGAATCGCTCAACTCATTCACACCTCTTTCCCACGTACGTTTTTATGCTTTTTGCCACGTCCTGACAAAATTAACTCTCACTCTCCCAACTTTGCCACCATAACAACAACAACAACAACAACAACAGCAACAGCAACAGCAGCAGGACTCTCTACAGCTGTGACTCTCTGCTCCCCTTAACAGATGAAGGACCTGCACTCTAGGAAGACACAATAGGTTGCTCCATCTTCAGCAGTGTCCCCTCCCCACTCCTCCTCTTCTCTGCGGGTCTCCTCCGCCCTCTCCCTGCCATCCTTCCTCTGCTGCGTAATTGCAGGCTTTGATCTGTGTTTGTTCCATCTGTATCATATTTAATGTAATTACGATGAGGATTCACCAGCCACGTCCTCCCCTGCAGTCTCATTGCACTGGATTGCTTGTGTGGGAGGTGTGTATGATAGTGCAGGAGTCTAAGTGTAATTATATGTGTTGGTTGCAGATGAGTATCAGAAACGAGAAACAAACACACACACACACACACACACACAGACGCATGCATAAACTCACTGCCCAGATCTTTTGTCATTTGCTATAAATGCATTACATTCACAGTCAAGTAAAATCTGGGGCATCGTTCGAAACTAAATTTATGAGAACAGAAATGCTTGCATTAGCCTCGGTGACAGCTCACAATGAAACACCTAATTACTCCTTCTGGATTGTGCCTCCCTCTCTGTGTGTTGTTTTCAGCCTCCTGAAAGTTAGACTCCATCAGTGCTTTGGCTCAATGGTGGCAGAGGGATATCTGTCAATATGAAGATGCAATATTCAGCCGGGGGTAGTCAATGCAGAGTATTGACTTAGATGTGGGGGATAGTTTCTTTTTAATGCTCGGCTGGAACTTCAATCCTGCTCTAGCCACCGCCTGCGAAGTTTAATTTCATTCTGTTTGCAATTTCTTTGTGTAACCTAAGTTGTATTTCTTTCCAAAGAGGGGAGAAAGAGAGAGAGAATGCTTGGTGGTTTGTCAACATCTTGATAGCTCTTCTTGAGTGAGAATGTGAGTATGTCTGTCTGTGTGTGTGTGTGTTTTTGCAAACCATAAGGGAAAAAAAAATAACAACCTCAGACTGGCTGATGTCTGCCTCTTATCTGCAGAATCCAATACAAGTTTATTCTGCTACCTGACATTTTAGGTCTGCTGAGCACACTGCGGACAGACTGGAGGCACAACACTATTTAGTGATCGCTGATCTGATGCATGACTCAGATCAAGGAGGATTGGCTTAGAGACTGCTAGCTGAATGGGCTTGGAGCTGCCATTAAATGAATGACTGGATTTTTAGCACAACACATTCATTATTCAGAGTTATGAAAAAGTAATGCCATGGCCTTCTCTCCATCTTGTGTGTATCGATTGTATAAATTGTAAACTTTGTCTCTAAAGTGTGAGAGATTCACACTATTGATAATTTCTAGCCTTTTCATTCTCTACATCATTATGTTGACCTAAAAATGTATTATGGATCAGTACTTGTGTGTGAACAATATATTATAAAACATTTATAACACATAGGGGGGCTTTAAAACAAATGATTGCATTATTATTGATCACCAAATAATATTTTTCATAGCCATGGCAACCACATAGTTAAATGCTTAAAATGTATGACTTCAGCCATAATATTGGCCATGTACCAACCATGCACTAGGCTCATCAAATGCAATTAAGTGCAATTTCCTTTGGCTATACATTGAAAAGCAGGGCATGTGAAAGACCCATTCATTCAATCCAAATTCCCAAGCTTCCAGAAAACTTTCCATTTTTTTCAAGGTCACTGTCGTCAGTGGCAGGGGCATCATTGTTGTAGGGCGTGCACATGGGGGAGAGAGGGAGAGGGAGAGGGAGAGAGGGAGGCCAGAAATAGCCATAGAATTCATGTCCTTTTGTCGTGACAGGCATCTCCATTGCCCCCTACCCCCCACCCCTCCATACCCCTGGGGTGGGTGGGTGATAGAGATCTAAGGGCTCGCATCTCGATAAAGATCACACATTGACTGGGAAACCTCCCTCAGGAGTTAATTGAAGTCAAACCCAAGTCACAACATCTCAGATCTAAAAGATGACCCATGGAACACTCTATTCTCTTTTCACGCCATTCTCTCTCTCTCTCTATATATCTCTCTCTCTTTTCTTTATTTCTTTTATTTTTTGATCAACAGTTCTCTTCTGTCCCTAAATAAACAGTGGTGTTCCTCAGAGCTCCTGTCTGAATGTCAAATGAGTTTGGCACAAATGACACACCTTTTCACAGGTGACCTTCATGGGTTTTCTGCCTTTATCTTTCCTTTATTTATTTACTTATTTAAACACACATAAATGCACACACACATACACATTGTGTTGGTGTGATAAACCAGCTGAAAAAAGACAGCTTTTCATTTATATATGTCAGTATTCTTTTACTTTATGCTGAAGGGCAGCGGGGCTGGTCACTGCATCTTTAATGACTGCTTTAAAACAAAATATGGGTCTGACAAACCCAATTTACATCAAACACATTCATCCACTCATTCATGTTTAAAACTGCACCATTTACATACAATGTAAAAGTAATATTATGTACATGTGCAAAGGTAAACATCGTAAACCACTCAGAGGGAACAGTGAATATTGAATATTTCCAGCTGCACAGAGTGAATGTAATTGCATTGGCAGTAGTCCAGCAGTCATGCATAGTAATATAGGCAGTAATGCTCTCTACGGTATACCACTTGGAGGGAGTGAATATATAGCTTTTCCCGGGAGGGAAAGTCCTCAAGAACATATTGCTGTATAAATTCCAGCAGCGGATAGCATTAACCCTTGAGGACAACCTTGGAATGACAAGAATTCTTCCATTGGAGACTTTAAATCTATCCAGAGATCCTTAAATCTAATCTCCTGACGTGGCGCAAAAAAAGCAAAAATACGCAATTCTGTAAGATCAAGTCATTCTGTCATCTGCGTAATGTATGCAATGTCCAATCTTAATTACCTGCTAGGCTGGTAAGTTGTTCCCTTAGCACATAGATTCTGATGTTCCTCTGACATGCTCAGGGGTGTCAGTGGCTGGACAGGATGTCAGTGATTGATGCGTTTCCCCGAGTTGAAGATTGTTGTGCTGAGTTGCTTCATGCACCAATAATGACACATGATGGAAATTCCTGTCAGAATGTCACAACAGGAAATGAAGACGGATGGTGTCCGGAATGAAAACTGATTTTTGCCGAGCCGGAAGTGGTGGAACATTTCAGTTGTAATAGCCACGCACAATTATCACCTTTAGTCCACTCAGTGTGAGGAGCAGTGTCACTCTAACATGGACTTCTACAGCCTGATATCACAGACCTAGTAGTGGTGCTTAGCATGGCTCATCCAATTGGTGAGACATTTTCTATGCATATTAGGCATAGTTTCATTCTTTTTAAGTTTAAGTGGATTGTTAGATCTTACTGCAACAAGTCATCCTTGACTCTTGTGCATTAACTATTCAGAAACAGACTTTAATATTGACACTAAATAAAAAAATTAAATAAAGTTTTACATGGCAAGGTGCACCAGGCCCCCCCGTTTAGAGCCTCATTAAGCACAGGACTATTCCGAAGTGCATTGTCAAGGCACTAATCTCCCCAGCCTACAGATCACATCTGTGCACGCCGCCCCCTCTCACTCGGCCTGCTATTTGCACCTCAATGCCACAAGAAAAGATTATTTTTGGCAGGTGATATCAGGCTGTGCTGTCGGATGCGCACAGCTAGGCATGATCATATGAAATCTATGGTGGTTTTTGAGTGGGAAGGTGGCAGGGAGGTAGGCAGGAGCATTCTGCATACGGTATGCGAGATTAACGCATGGTCAGATATGGTAATAAGCGGAGCAGCAGATCAAAGAGATTAAAAAAAAAAAAAAAAACCTTGCCATCATCCCAATCAGAAGGATTAGCTCAAACAGAAAACAGGATGTGTCGGAGGACTCCCAAGCACTGTGTCTGTGCTTTAATTATCTGTCAAACAAACAGAGTTTTTGTCATGACAACAGGAGTGAAAATACTCTGTGGGATTAACTCTCCATGGCTGGATTTCTGAGTTTACCCTGATAACAAGGCCCGATCCAGCCCGGATCTGAGCCTGATCCATGATCAGCTTGACTTGACTTGACTTGGAACACGTTTCACAACTGCCGCCAAAAAATAGTGCGATTACATGCACTTCAGTATCGCAAATATGATTGGGATATTAACCCTTAGGGGTCCCTTAGGGGTAAACATGTAACACATGTAACACATGTAAACACTTTTTCCTGAATAAGCCCTCATCCCAGTTTCTGAGAAATCGGGATATGCTAGGTTGAGTACTCCAAAAGAAACTGGGATACTGTAGTATGTAAGCACCTTATCCTGACAATAACCAGCGCTCTTTAGAAACCTTGGTGAGAACATCCAATAGAATGCTATCATCCTGTAACCAGAAAATTAGTATTTATCAAGTAAATGATGAGTTTATTTGGGCAGTAGCTGGCCTGCATCTGGTGTTAATCAACCCAAGTGTGTGTCAGACTGCTCATCTGTCTGATGTGGGCTCAGGTGTGTGTACTGTAGACCAAGCAAAGCTCACACATACACCACATCTCAAAACAGAACTCTGTTCTGAATGTTAGTACTGACTGTCCAAGGTCGACAGAGCCAACAGAGGACAGACCTTTGATTGACTGACATAAAGCAATGTCTTCCTTCTTCTTCTAAAAAATAAAAAAACCTAAAGAACAAGAAAAAACTAGTGTGAGAAAAAAAATGACAAAAAACATATTTCCTTTACACAAAGCATTTGCAATATTCTTACCTAGCTGATTTAAATTTGTCAAATAGTCTTTACTAAAAAGCTATTAGCAGACTGCCACAGAGGAGCCAACAGGTAATGAAAGGCATACAAATGACAGATGAAAAGAGGGGCATAAAGGGAGGGTTAACATGGGAGGATGCAGAGACCAAGAGGGGGAGGCTGCAATTCATTATTCCAGCCTTTCTAGCAAATCAATTACGCTTATATGCAAATGTGCTGAATTTTGCCATTAGGAATGAATAATTCAGATATTTACCAGAAAAGACTGGGAGGGCTGGTTTGCTGAAGCGTTCAGGTTTGATTCAGAGGCTGAATAGAGTTGGCGACTAATATTTTAGTCTTGCTCTATTTTTTTCCCCCTGCAGAGAGAGTATTCACGGTATTCTGGGACAGACCCCTGATCTGCAGCTCACAAGGTGCGTTGGGGCTGAGGTCCTCAGGGAAGTGAAGTAGAGTGCAGCCTGTGGCTGATGGAGAAGCCACTTTAGGGCCAGATCAGAGCCAGAGCAGTGCCAGATCTGGGCCGTGTGCCAGGGCTAGAGATTGACTAAAACAAGAAGTGAAGGCTCTTTCTTGGGCAGTGTTGCCCTCCAGGATTTAGCTTGAAAGAGTTCTCCCAACTTCAGTACTCAAGCATGATCTTATGCACCAAAGATGCTTGAAGGTCCAGGGTCACCACAAATAAAAATACACTCTATATATCGTGAGAACATGGTTGATTTATGAAGCCAAAACTCTGCAATTCCAATCCAGTTAATGTACAGAATTTACAAAACTGAATTTTACTGACAGACATGGAATTTTGCCCAGTGGAGTTGCAGAGCTGTAGAACCTCTGAAGGAATCTTTGCACCCCTGGGCTCTGTGAGGGTTTGCTATCTGACTAAATTGCACTAACCATTAATGTTTTTTGTCATGGCTGTTCATGCTAATAGCAATATTTATTGTGAAAAGAAAGACCTGCAATTGAAAGATCACTTTTGCAATTATTGCATGTTGATTTGCTTTGCAGCTTTGTTCCAAAGCTAAAATAATGTTGTCTTCTAGCTATTAGCTTTCCCATTGTTTAAAATGAGCAGTGTGGAGTTAAAATGTGTAGTGTATTTTATTTTTTGTTTTTTGAAAAATAGCATGATTGAGATACTGCCTATAAACTCCATGTTGTCCATAATTCCAGTGAAATCAGCATGAAAAACTACAATACATTATCACATTCTACCATGTGTAGCCACTGTATCAAATCCAGGTGAATGCACAAGTTGTGTTCAGTTCAGCTCAAAACTCAGAATTCCATAGCTCCTTTCCAAAATGTTCCTGGGGTAGCATGGGTTTGAACAGTCAATATTGCTCTCCGTCCTCCTTAGACAAAGGAAAACTCTCCTTGTTACTTGACTCTATGGGTAGGTAAGATAAGTTTGTATTATACAGTCAGTAAATAGTTGGAGTTTTTACCACTTGAAAAGGTTCAACTGATGCCAGCCAAGTACATAAAAACCAACGGTCTGGAGGCCCAGAGCTTTTCCTGGAGTGTTGAAGTGTGCCATATTATTTGTGTTTCGAGCCAATGAAGCAACCCATCCAAGGCTCCCTGGATGAGAATGAAGTCATTCAGGATTCTGTCAAAGGCTCACAGACACACAGTGCGGTTGGGCTGAGTCTCTGATGCCAGCAGACGCAGTTTGACAAAAGACATTGTCCAGCAGGGAGGCCTGGCCAAATATGGAATGACAAATATCGCCTCAAAGAGTGGTGTTCTGTACTTCAGAGCTGGGGGATATAAAAGTTTAACAAGAGTCAAAGGGGTTTTGTGAAGCCTGTTAACATGCAGAGACATCCAAGGCTTAAAAGACCAAATTGAAAAAAAAAGAAAGAGATAGAGGCCTAGTCGTCTCTGTTCTCTTACACTTATGCACCAGCCAATTGATGCCATGCCTACAAAGAGAAAAAAGGCAAATCTACAAAGAAAATGTGTAAAGCCAGCAAGAGGAGGAACAAGCAGACGGATAAGTAAACACCAGGTGCAATTTCTTTTCTTTTTTTCTGATGAAGTGCCTCCGCTCCCCGTCACCAACACTTTCTTTCTCTCTCTCTCTCTCTCTCTCTTCCTTCCTTCAGAAGAATATGCTGACCCAGCTCTCCCTCTGCCACCCAGGCGTCCTCTATAACTCACGCTGCTTCACACACACACACACACAAACACACACCACACACAGCAGGTACTTGGAATGACTTTGACAAATTCCACAAGCTGACTGTCAGCTCAAAGGCCCAGGCCAGACAGGCGAAGGCATGCCTGGATGCCCTCGACAACACCAGGGGAATCAATCGCTGTCCCTATTCATAATCCATACGTCGCCGCCAACGTGCCAGCATGCCACCTCGCCTCTTTAAAACGCCATTTGTCCTATTTAATCTGGATGGAGGGCTTTCAAAGTAAAACATGACTGGGGCTGCCGACAGAGATGGAGAGGGATGGGCACCATTGCTGCTCAAAGGGCTGGAGATGTTTGTAATGGAGAGGAAGGGATTTTATTTTTATTTATGTATTTATTTATTTATTTTTTGGCTGGGGGGATTGTTGCTGCTATTTGGATATTATGGATATAATACTTTTAGATCAATAATTAAGGTGTTTTTGACAGTGCATAAACATGTTGTTTTGGGGTGCCTTCAAACCAGAGCAAGTTACCTCACGTCATATTAAGAATATTTTTCATAATATAGGTTTGCTGCGGAGAGAGTAAATATCTTGGAGGTGCTGGCATTCAAACATAATAAGGCAATATCAAACTACCGGAGAAGCATAATAATCCCCATCTCTCCCAACCATCCACCGACCCCTCTCCCCACCTCCCTCAAATACACACACGCCTCTTGCCAAAATATGAAAGCTCCCCAGAAAGCGGGAAAAGCGAAAACAAAGCAGAGCAAACATAACAATAAAAAAGGTAAATGTCAGGCCCAGGGCTGTGCGTGGGAGGGAGGGAAAAAAACAGCCCCACAGCAGTCCTACTGATTTCAGAAGCCGCTCGGCTTACGACGGGGTCTGCTCGGGGGCACCGGGGATAAACCGTGGCTAAGGAGGGTCACATGGCCGACCGTGGCAGTGTCACGTTCCGCTCCGAGAGCGACGGGGGCCGGTGAGACGCGAGTCAAGAGACGGAGCCAGAGCTGAAGAGAGAACTGACAAGGACACGTCCGCTTCGCCGTCCTCATTTAAATCCCAGGGAGAAGGCCGCCACACGGAGTCAACCTTCATTAGTGTCAGCTACGTCTATCCGCAGGAATTAATTGCACACCTTCTAATGACCATGCTTGCTCGTGCCTGCCTATGATACCCATCTGCGGCTGAGATGTGGTTTAGCCATTTAGTTACCTCACACCATCGATATGCATCAAAAGCCTTCAAGACCGTGCAGCGTGAGGCACAGGTAGAGTTAGCAAGTTAGCATGGCTAGAGACAGCTCTAACAGTCATCCCCTGTGATTAAAACCTACCCTGTAATGACATCAGAAGTAGAGGTGATAGTGTGTTAACTTAAAACTTAAAACTAAAAATAGCTGTTGTAGAAATGGAACTGGTGTGGCATTGGAATCGGGGACTGCATACTTCCATTTACATGTTATGCTCTGAGCTGGAATTTTCCAGCATAGCTTGAAAAACATGGGGCATAACTGCTAGAAAATGTCTGCCGCGCCATAACTTTTCTGAGCAGGATTCTGTGGAAGCGAGGGAAAATGCCAAGCCAACGCTAATTAGAGGGGTGGAATGAAAAGGGGCTGACGCACCGCTTGATCCGGCGCTCTCCCGTGGTGGTAATCAGGTCACGTAGATTGATACGATAATCCCAAGGGCACGGCATGAAAGGAAAGGCTAACTCCGCATTGGCAGGGGTGCAGAGCCGCTAACGTGAGCAGGGTGGGATGGGGAGAAGTTCCCCTCTGAAGTCGGAATCATTTCCAGCGTACGTCTGTCTTCCCCCTTCAGCGGCGAGCTTGACTTTGGGAGATGGCTGCATTTGCACCCTGCTCGTACCACCCCAAGCATCCATCTCTCCCTCTCTCCCCACACGCTCTTTCTCTCTCCCTCTGAAGTTGGAGGAGTGAGAGGTGGCTTTGCGCTTGGCGATGACAACGAATGCGAGCTGAGATTTCTGAGCCGAATTGCAGCGATCCACAGTAAATCTCACTCAGGTTTGCAGGTGTCAGGGCCTCAAATGGTGTGGGGGGGGGGGTTGAGAGATATAGACATTCTGAGGAAAAAGGCCTATCATGGAGTGGGTGCATATTGTTCTCAACTCAACTCATCTCCATATCCTCAACATAATCACAGGTATATGCTCTAAACATGCAAAGAGAGAGTCGTTTGGTAAGAGCATGAATATATTCATATATCTTTCCCCATAAACTCTCAGAATATTCTGCAAAGCAGCTATGTGTAGAATCATAATGTCTTTCTTGTGATTGAGGTGCATACCCCTATACACAAGTGAAGACACACTAAAACCAAAGTGGTCCTTGGAGAGCACTTAAAAAACTGTCTTGACCACCCACAGGGACTGACAGGAGAGAGTCACAGTCAAGTATTAACCACCTTGCATGGCTCTACCAAAGCCACATTCTGAAGCAATGTATGTATTGTGGTGTGGACCTGTTCAACTGAATTCAAATGAGAAACAGTAAAATGCACCTTCACCATAAATTATGCTGAAACAGATCAAGTTGTAAGTGACAAACATCTTGAGAGAAGAAATTGTTGCATTACAAAATCAAGTTTTATTGATGTCTTTGAGACAAGTAAAAAATCCACGCGGGTTCTATTAGAGCAATGACAAGAAAGAAATCTGTATGATTTTGTGGTGAAGTTTTCTTAGCTTTATGAGTGTAACTTGTGTGTAGCTGTGTAAATTCAGTCACCTTTGACCCTGACTCTGACTTTTAAGATATTGTAATTTTTGTATTGAGCTAAACAAATCCACACGATATCTATTTGGGCAGTACTAAAAAAAAGACTTACAGATTGTTTTGCAAACTTAGGGACTCTTGGTCAGACTCTGCACACCATGCAACCGAACACTTCAGCTGATGTTATGCTATCTCTCTGCCAAAGGCACAGGGAGGCAAATAATTGGTGGCTAAATGATGTGGGAAAGCCTCAGGAATGAGTGACATCTGCAACAGCCTCCAGTCAGCTAGCCTTGCCTGTTAGCATCTGGTCTGAGCTACATGCCACAGACCAAAACCAGGGCTGAATCACAAATGTCTGGCCCAAGCGCTAAAGCAAAAAAACCCCAATGACTGGAATGAGAATACTTCATGATTGGCTGATTCATGCCAGTTATGTCTTTGAGGTGTAAGAGATTATTATAAACACCTAAAGCAGTAGTCAGCCCATAGGCCTGTTGTTTGTCGAGGGCTGTAAGTAGGAATACAAATGAGAAAATTTGATTCAACTGAATAGTAAAATGGCAGCCAACCCTAACTGAAGACAACAAAGAAACGTTTTTATTCTGTGCCCCATTCAGTTAGCATTAGCTGTCAGTTTACAAATTTGGTCTTTGCTGTAGCAAATTTTCTCATTCTTACTCCTACCAACAACAGACGTCAACCTTGAGCAACAGGGCTAGAGGGTGATTGACTCCAGACAACCCCTAACGTACTGTATAAATGCATAAGAACTGGCTATATTATAGTTCTTTGTTACTTGGTGCAGACACAATACAAGTTGGTTACAGAGGGTTCAGGGTTCAGGGTTCAGGGATTTAGCTCTGTACTTTTAGTGTCCTTTCACAAACTACTCATCCTTGCACTTTCATTAACATGTGAGAATGATATTACTGCAATAACAAGTGGGTTTTGGCTGTATGTTTTTTGGTCTAACTTTATGGGAATGGGTCATTTTAGATGATCAACCAACCATCTGTTCACAGATTGTCAACTGAGTGCAATGCAGATGGCCTCAGATCTGGGATGCAAGTTGAGGTCATGGTTCTATTCAGAGCTAATTGAAGGAAATTCAGAATGAGTATCAGTGTGAAATCAAAATATGTGATTTTAGTTAATTCAGATTTTAAACTCAGTAGCTTTATAGTTTGCTGACTACTAACATGGTGGAAAATTGCCATGATGTGATACTGTGTTTTTTTGTCATATTGTGCAATGCTATACTGTGTTACAGACTGTCACTTACATAAAAGGCAAAATGATCAAAGTAGACTTACATACAAAAGCAACAAAATCTTTTTTCTTGGTAAAAAGTTTGAGTGGGAGTTTGCCTCTGAGAGGGAAAGGGAAATCCAGGCCACCCATCAGGACGAAAAGATTTCCTTGACATTTGCAACAGTGCTCCATCACCAGACGGGGCTGTCTGCGCCACCCTGACATTTAGACCAAGGGAGAGCTATCATCGGCCCCAACGTGTGGCTCCCCCTTTTTTCTCATTCTCTCTCGCCTGCTCCCACATCCACTCAGGGTGGCTGGCCAACCGCGTAGAATAAACAAATAACCACTACAATCAGGCAAACAATAAATAGCGGCAAAAACACGCACAGACAAAGGAGAAGAACAAAGTGAACAAATGTGAACTTCACCTTGGCAACTTGTTTGTTTGTGTTTGAGCACCTGTGAATGTTTTTCCTGACAGGTTAATTCAAATTGTTTATGGATTTATACAAAATCAGCAAAATTATTTGACTTGATAAGTGCTAATTCCACTGTTTTTGCTCATTTGCAGACAATCTGCAACATGACTTAGCAACATGTAAATTTAGACTTTTTCCTTTTATTTAGGATTGCAGATAATCACTGAGGCTGGGAAGGTGAACCAGATCAAGCCCTTATCTGTGCCAGATTTGTTCCAGCTCCACTTGTGATCTAGCAGTTCTGTAATGGTTTTCTTAAAACAATCATGTACATTCGGGCAACCCTCAGACATGAGAACCTTTCCTTTTTCCCCACAAGCACACTAAAGTATGATATTGCTTGTCATTTCCATCTCAAAAGGGTGCAAGCAAGTGAAAGGGTACACACAAAACCTAAAGGGGAGACCTTTTTTGGGGGGGGTGGGGGGGGTTTGGGGTTGTCTGACTATAGCCGATCCGCTGCACTTCAGACACAGACACCCTTACCTCCCTTGCAAAAAAGGGCCATTGTGACCTTTTCAGCATTCATCCCCAGATAGCATCGGCCTGGGCCTCCACCAATCAGAGCCAGAGAATTTGCAGGTCAGCATCGCCACCTCAAAGGAAAGGTCACGCAAGCTCTGCCCCCTTCGGATGTCTGCCTTGAAGGAGGAGAAGAGCTTATCTGCCGTTCAAATAAGATGCAGTACACCCCCCCCCAACCTTCACACCCACAGTTTCCACACTTCCTTGGGGACATGGGTATAGGGCTTATACAGACGACCTGTCCTCAAACAATCCTTAATGTCATATAATTTATTTCAAGGGCTGCATAGATGCAAGTGGCCTTCAAGTGGAGCCTGGTAAGTTAAAGGGGAAATAGAGAGGCACATCTCTGAGACTGAACAGTGAAGATACATGTTGTTTTATACAATTACCAATAACCTCAAGAAATGCTCTCAGGTGAGGATAACATTTACACTGAACCTTTATCTTTGTATAGTGAAGGCAACACATGCCCATACTGTGAAATGAAGTTAAACAAACTCATGTTATCTGCTTCGACTATACTTTATTATTCTTTTTTTTTATTTATTTTACTATATTTTACCAATTAATTCTTTCAGACCACAATAAACTACATCATTTCCTGCATTTCACCAAAGTAATGCACACTACAGGAAGGGCATATATTTCATGGATGCCTCTTGGGCACCTCACTTATGATCTTGGCATTAGTGCCTCTGTCTCCCGCTGGGCCAAACACCAGGTAATAGCAGTTCAATGAAATGTTGACATCATCATGTTATTGTTAGTGCTGTAAGGCTTTAGAGCTTAGTCATTGTTATGGTAGCGAACATTACTGTAAGTCAAACACGCTGACAACCTCTGATTTCCTGTGATGGTAATTACAACTCACCTTGTTCACCTTATTTTTATGAGGCCTGTGTATGCATATTTACATAGTGCTCTATATATGTCTGTGTTCCTGCATAAGTATATGTCTGTATTCCTGCATCTGTGTGTGTTTGTGTGTGTGTGTGTGTGTGCCTTTTTTTAGTACATGTGTTTGTATGTGTTTAGTGTGTGTGTGTATGCTTGAGTATACTTTATTTTATGCATTTTTTTTTTTTTGTGTGTATGTGTTTGTGTGTGTATTTGTGTGTGTGTATGCACCTCTGTGGAATTATGCTTGTGTGTGTGTGTGTAGGGGTGTGTTAGTCCTGGCTTTGGTAAGTGGGGATAGTACTTATCAAAAGAGCCTGCTGGCTAAAATCAATGCTGAGTTAGTGGAGTCAGTGGCCCCCTGCCTTTGCCGGGCGTGCGCAGGTGGGGCAGGAGGACCCTGGGGAAAATTGCGGGAGGTCAGCGGCTGCCTCTGAAGCCTACAGGCCAGGTCAAGCGGTGACATTGAGCTTGGATGTTTGGCTGCTCGGGGCAGAGACTCTGGCTCAGTCGGCCTCCATCGATCCCTCCTGCCCAGAGGTAATCACCAACCAGCCAGCCAGCCAGCTAGCTAGCTAGCCAGACAGCCAACCAGTCAGACAGCCAGCCAGACAGTCATATTCACGCTCTGCCTTTGCCTCCATCCCTTTTTCTCTCTTTTTCTTTTCTTTCTCTCTTTCTCTCTTTGTAACACACACAAACACACTTATGTATGATCCAGTAACAGAGAGAAGAGAGAGACAAACATGCATACACACACACACACACACAAATCCATAAGCTTTGATGACTGAGGTGATGGAATGACAAGACTCGATTTTTGAATGCGTGCCGCTCCATCTCAATAGGAAAGCTGGCCCGAGCTGCCCGCATCTGTGCCACCATGACAGAGCTGGCCACAACAAGAGGCTCTCCAACCCAGATACGGGACCGAACTGAGAATGAAGAATAGAGAATCACTCTTTAGTACACCTGCTGCATTCCCTCTACTATTTTGTTGATGGTGATGGTACTGACAGAGATATTTTAAAGTCACTGTGTGACTGTATGTCTTGGGTTTGTGCCACAGCAAATAGCATTAGAATAGCCTGATCGAAATGGCTGGATCCGGCATAAAAGAAATGTACACACAGGTGATATACAGCCAAAAAATGCTAAAAAGTACTAAAAAGGAGAAATGTAAAATATGTGAGGGATAAAATAAAAACAGAAATAAAAGGTTCTTGACTGTATGCTGGAGATAAACACAGCATGTTGTTCCCACTGCATGAATAAATTGTAGTTATGTTCTTATGTACAAAAGCCATTTGATTATTCAGACTGTTTCAGTTTGGCTGTTATATTACATTTTAACCTCAGTCACAAGGGACTCAGTTGTATGGAGGCAAGCTGGAAAATTAAAGACTTCACTCAATGGGGAAAAAAAATCCCACCATGTAAAAATCCAACATGCGTTGTATTCCTTAGGAAGTCGGTGCACTGTAAGTTCTTCCAAGGACAGGGGCTGAAGTAATGGGTTACCCATTATTTGCCTCTGCAGTTCTTCTTAAAGACAACGTTATGGAGGGAGAAAAAAACAATTCTCCCTTATTGTTTTTTTTTAAAAAACAATAGGTTTTATTCTTTCTAGATCTCATCTCTCCCTTACCACCATCCCACCCCTCTTCATCTAACGTCTTTTCTTCTCTCTTTTCACTCTTTTTTTCTCTTTCTGCCGGTTTTTGCATTTCATTTTCTCTCCCCCTGGAGCAACAATATTCAATTCCTTCTTCAGACCAACATAATGTGAGGATTTTTCAACTAAACCTTCGCCAAAGATTTCACTTATTTCAATGGTTCCCCATGAATTATGCAACTGAAACTCCCTTCCATGCTCTGTCAGTTGTATTTTTCACTGCTGCATTGACTTGTGCAACTCCACAGTCAGTACTGGTTTACCTCAGCAATGTCACACGCCTAAATACAAGGAACTATACACACATACACACACACACATATATATATATATATATATATATATATATATATATATATATATATGTATATATATGTGAACTATTGCAGTGTCACTTTGTTACACTGCAACATATTGATAAAACTGCATACTATATATACGGTTTCTTGGATTAGCCTGATGCACCTGGCCTCTGCCTCGGTTAAACAAGGAGTGGATTTCTTGTTCCGTAGAGCGGTATAAGTTATAATTAGTACTTTGGCTTGTAAAATTACATGCATTAGCCAGCGTGTTGATTGCTTCCTCATTACTAATGATAGCTGCAACTACATTTCTTGCAGACTCGCTCTGGCTCATATTGCAAACCTCTAACTGCCACATAGATATGAAATGACAAAAGATGGCGCCAGTGCAGTGATTACATCAGTTTTGAAGTTCATTCAATATATTCAAGTTTCATTCCATATATTCAAACATTCATTTCATATATCCAAACATTCATTCCATATATTCAGGTTTCATTCAATATATTCAAGTTTCATTTTATTCCATATATTCAAAAATTCATTCCATATATTCAAACATTCGTTCAATATATTCAGACATCCATTCAATAAATTCTTTAATTTCCTAAACGGCATGCCATAATATACAAAGTCAAAGTAATATGGTGCTATCTAAGTAAGCCATCTTAATGTTTCTTGTAACTTGAATACACATATAAATGTAAATGGAATTAATTATTGAATTATTCGGTAAGACTTTACTTGATGGGTGAACACAGTCATAGCAGCTGTCGTAAATTGTTCACAAAGCATTCATGACTGTTTTATAAGGCATGACTCAACATTCATTCCCAATGTTTCATAAATGTGGAAGACAGAATGGTAATAACTTATCAAAATAAAAGTCCATTGCTGTTTTTGTTTTATACTTGTAACTTAACCTGCCACATCAAAATATTTCATGAATATCTTATGAAGTCTACTTCAAATGTCACTATTCTATTCTAGTTGTGAAGTATTCATGATCACTTCTCTGAGTTTAACACTGAAAGGTACTACATAGAGCTGACCAATATTTGTGGATGCCAGAACAGTTGGACACATTCCCATGTGAATGCAAGGTAGCAAAAGATGATAATCACCTACAACGTTTATGTGAAATTTTTTAATATACATTTAAATGATATGCTCTCTCCAGTCCAATGGTCTCAAACAGCATTGTCGTTTTTTGATTGAAACCTGTTACCTGATCATATCACATCAGCGTCAACAGGCAAGTCCAGTGTCAAAGAGACAGAACATGAGCAAGCATATAATTTAAATGTTTCATAAAAACTTTAATGTAATTTTCGCAGGTGGTTGTCATCTTTTGTTACCTTTGGAATGGGTGTGTCCAATGTGTCCAACCATTCCGAGGTCTGGAGTCAGCTCCATGTAGTTTACCTCCCAGTGTTAAACTCAGATGTGATTATGAATATTTCTCAACTTGTATAGTAAAGTGACATTGGAAGTATACTTTATAAGATATTCATGAAATATTTAAATGTGGCATGATCAGGTAACAGGTTTAAAACATAAACAGCAATGCTACTTTTAGACCGTTGGACTGTTTGATAAATTATCACCATTCTGTCTTCCACATTTGTGTAAGGTTGGGTATGAATGTTGAGTTATGCCTTCTGAACGAGTCATGAATTTTTTGTGAGCAATTTATGACTGCTATGTATGTGTTATGTACTCACCCGTCAAGTGAAGAGTTATCAAAAATTCTTATTCTTCAGTGTCACTAGTGCATTATTGCAAACTACTAACTATTGATGGCACACACCACATAGTAACAAACCACATTTTTTTCCTGCATTGACGGCCAAACTAAAATGACAATCAGTTAATTAGACTGCTTAGAAGAGAAAAAGATGAGGAAAAAAGGATGAGGATGTCAATAATTTACTGTAGCCCTAATCTGAGTCTCTGGGACTGTCCATTCACTGGCTCTGTTCCCATCTGATCATTTTTGATCTCATCCTGTCCATAATGAAAATCCATAGTGAAAGGTTAGCTAAATGCTAATCCATCCTTAACTTGAATATCATCCCTAAATGTAATAGTAAGCCTGCCATCAAACTATCCAAGGAAAGAAGGGTGTCCCTTCCCATCAGTAGTATCTAACGTTCATCTTCAGGCAACAAACAGTAGGATTCCCTCTTCCATCCAGTATTACATCTCGTAAATCAATATGTTACATATTTCCGGAGACATTTCCCAGTTGGAGAATCAGCCGCCTTTGCTTTCCTTAATGAAAAAGATGAATGTGTAGACAATAGCCTACTAGATTTTACACGTGTACAGAACAGGGCTTAAGTTACTGCCAGAGCATCTGTTCTTTTGCCCCCTTTCCCTGAGCTGCTCCTCTGGAGAAAATGTAAATACATATCTCTGTTGTTGCTGCTTGGGGCTGCGTGGAAGCATAACCAGTAGAGGAGTCCAAAACAGGACCAATTAAAATGACCTTAATGACCCGATGAAGTCTAATTACTTCATGATAAACATGGACTCTGGGGACACGGTCAGAAAGGGGGGTGGATGGCTAATACATGAGGCAAGGCAAGCTGGAGGCTTAGTGAGGGAGAACAGCAGATCAGTCTTTGAAGAAGATGAGGAAATGAATCACTGACAATATTTAGGTTTCCATTCAACTTATTTGCATTTCATATTCATATTAACAAAGCTCGGTTCAAGAATATGCGCGCGTGCGCGTGTTTCCATCAAATGTGTAATGAACTTTAGGCTAATCAAGTGATGTGTTCTGACCAGCTGTGGGATCAAAAACGTTTTACGTTTATGGATAGAAACGTGGTCAGTGTGAATATACGCTAAACTGTATAAGTTAAACTGTTTCCATCGATTCTAACCATATTATATCTTATTTGCATGAAGAGTTGATCCACCCCCCTCAAGAAATCAAATTTATATTTGCATTAGGGGACTGATGTGCATTGGCAGGTGTTTCCAAGTGAGGATTTCTTATTTGCATAACTTAAATTCACAAGTTGGATGGAAACCCAGCTAATGACCTGTGTGGATGAGTGGCATTTTTGGTGCATGTTGGATGTTGCCCTTTCAGGTGAGTGACTGCCCTTCAGAATGTCTTTGCACATCCCTGCCTCCCTTAACATCCCTACTGTAACAAGAGCATTTTGAAGAAGCATCTTTTCCAATAAATTCCAGTGTTTCTCTGGACAGCCATGCCTAACAGTGCTATTAGCAGTGCAGAGACTGTCCATAGAGAGACATTTACTTTTACACCTGTCTACAGTAATGACAATCTGGCAGCATTGCTCTTTGAATGTCTCTTCTACAGAACAACTGATGTGCCAAAGCTATATAAATGTCTTGTGCCTGAAATGAATCCACAAAACATGCCTTATTTTCATCTTTTTTCTTGCTTTTTAAACTGCCACAGCACAGGACACCACACACACACACGCACACACAAACACACACACACATACACACACACGCACACACACATACACACACACACACAGATACATTAACACACACACACAAACACAAACACAAACAGACAATATATATATATATATATATATATATATATATATATATATATATATATATATATATATGCGGTAGACAATATATATATATATATATATATATATATATATAACTGTACAGAAGATGGATTCTGCAGGGAGTGTAATAAAAGAGTGAGCAGATAAACTACTGAAAATGAGGAATGTGTCTGTGTGTGTGAGAGAGAGAGAGAGGGAGAAAGCTGTCTGTGTGTATGTGTGTGTGTGTGTGTGTGTGTATATGTGTGTGTTTAGAGATTGGTGATTCACACAAACATGTCCCCCTGCATATACACACACACCCACACACACTGAGAGAAAGCAAGAGATCTGAGCCATTGACCTCTGAGTCACACCTCTAAGAGTCAGCAGTGGCCACTAATACTCCACTGCTGGATATTTAATCATTTAATCAATCTTGCCTTTGACAAAGGGCCCCTTCAGCTAAAACATCTCTCTCTCCCATCTCTCCCTTGTGCGTGTGCGCACACACACACACACACACACACACACACATCTCTATACCCTGATAAGACCAGTGATGGCAGGATAGTGGCTGGGGGTGGGGGACTGAGGTGGGGGGCAGTTAATCTACTGATTCAGTTCCTGCCAATGCACATTGCTCCAGCACTCTGTTTTTTTTTTAAAAAAAGGCAAATGTTGCATGCAGCTGAAAAAGGCCAGACTAAATCACTATTTCGCAAAAGTTTCTTTTCCCCCCATCTACTCTCTCTCTTTCTCTTTCTTTCTCTCTCTCTCATCCCCCCTGCTCCTGCTTCTCCTCTTCCCGCTGCACCCCTTCTCCACTCCCCCAAAATGGAGCCTTTGAATTCAGTCCTGATCTGAAGAAATCAACCAGCCTTGAAAAGCCAGAGCCCCACATGCTCAGTTTGACACCATGAACAGATTTCTTTTAAGATGAGGCGGCACCACCACCATCACACCCCCACACCCCTCTCCCCAAATAACCTTTCTGAATACATTTTCACCCACTTACAGTTACCATGCTTTATGCACGCTGCGTGATGACTTATTATAATTAAAAGCAGGACCAACCCATTTTTTTCATTGAGATTCCCTGAATGTGCGTCCTCAATAAGCTCTGGCTGGTAGATACTAGCAAAATACATCTGTTTGATAGTATCTTCTTTATTGAAGGATGATAAGCTACCACCAAATGCCTGTGAGGTTTCTGAAGAGGAAATTGTCTGACTAACCTTTGTGCGATTGTGTGATGTGAGGCCAGAGTAAAGTGGTAAAAATAAAAAACAATGGTAGGAAAACAGAAACTGCACAGAATAGATGGAATGACACAAAAAACAATGTCTATTCTTGGCAAAACCTCAATTTGAAAAAGTACACTTCACAAGATACAAAATAGAAAAAAAAGAAAAATGACAGGAAGTCAGGAGTTTAACAAATTATGTATCAAGCCTTTCAGACATCCCATTTATGATATGCAAATATGTGAATTAGATCAAGCGCAGGCTTGACAGCTCTTACAGGCGGAGTCAATGTTCTGCTGCTTGAGTCCCTTGCTTCAGTGACTGTCAACTCTCAACTAACAATAGTTTTTTGTGACCATACCAGAGGCACTTTTCTGTCTATAGGTGATCAAAAAGTAGGATTTTTTCCCAAGAAAAATATTCCTTATTAATTAATACTTTAATTACAAGTGGCATTAGCTTCAGTTGTCTTCAATAACAAATCTCCTAGATTATCCCCTTGGAAACATATGGTGTGCATTTCAACTATAATTTTTTAAAACTGTGTATAAGAGAATAAGGGTAAATACATGACACATTGTCACCAAACATCTCATCTGGGCTTCTTGGGAAAACCTAATTGGACTCTGCTGACTGAAACACTTCCCTGTACAGCTTATTAGCCAGCTATGCCGGTCCACCTCCTGCATTGCTTCTCTGTCACTTCCTCTTTAGTAGCATCCTCTTTTCCTTTTGGCTGACCCCATCGCTGTGGAGTCAGGCCGGAATGAACTCCCATGATGCACCACTGCCAGCCGGGGCTCCGACTGATAGACTGCAGCTGGGCCTCCTGTGTCTCGTTAGAGTCGCTGTCCAGGGTCCTGAAAGCTGTAGTCACTGGAGAGCCCTTTGGCTGATCTAAGCACACCCTGTGGTGACCTGTCTAGGGTCATAGGGTAGGGTGAGGTGCACACAGAGGCGAGAGACATGACCTTTGACATTTCAGAGGGCTATTTAGCAGAACTGGACAGAGAAAACTGGAGGAGTCAACAGCAATTGCTGTAGCAAAATACATGCTGACAGCAAAACACAGTGCAGGCTGACAGCATACACATTTAATCTCATTTGTCAAGAGCATCCTTGGATCTTTCATTTATTATTTCATACCTAACATGCATGGCAATATGAAGCTCTGGCTGTAATGAAAAATGACTGTGCTTTAAATCCCTCTATACAGCCCATATATCAATCTAAAAGCAGTCCCAGATCCCATTAGGTTCATTTCATGCTTGAGAGCCATGAACACAGAGCAGAAAGGACAGGAGCCTAGACCCACGGCTGCGCTGGGAATGGTCTGTGGAGAAACAGCTGGTCAGTGGGTGTTGAGGGGGAGGTGAGAGGGCCGCCCGGGGCCCTTTGGGGCCAGGAGGTGAAGAGCGGCAACAGGAACGGCCGCCTCTGACCGTGACCCCGTTGGAAAACTCCACAACCCTACCAGACTTTGAAGATTCTGCATCAAAAGAGCCTGTTCCACAGAATGGCCTCTGATCACAAACCAGATCTCTACCATATGTCTTGATTATGGGATGCAAGTTGTCACAGTGACAGATTCATTATTGTTTATTTTTTAGTGTGCAGCTATAAAAATGGCTAAATGGTGTTCACAGTGCCTTCATGCACTGAATCTCATTTTTGATGATAACACAAAGGAAGTCTGGAGCACATTGATAGGTGATACTTGCCATCCTTTATTTGTGTGAACAACAGGATGAACATTTCAAAGCAATGTATCTTCGTCAGAGTCTAACGGACTCTCTAACAGAGTCTAAAGGTTAGTCTTCTTGATTGCCCCTTTATCTAATTCTTGATCATTTGATGAAATTCCTATCATATCTATGAGGTCAACAGTTACAAAAAAGAAAAAAAGTAACTATGCTGCGATTATGTGAATGAAGAAGGAGGCAATCGCTGTTGAAGTTACCCTGTGAAGTCACAGAGATCAAAGTATAGACAGTGGAGATGAATGTTGATTGGTTGATGTTTGCCTTCAAATAAAAAAAAAAAAAAGTGTCATCAAAACAAACTGTGTCATCAAAACACATTTCTGTCCTGAGCTCTCTTTTATGATGTAAGAGACAACAAGGAAGCAGCAGCAATTAACAGATCACAGGTTTCAATTAGCATGTACCTTGTACTTGTTTGTTCTATCATTTTTTTTTGTTGTGCTCATTAAAACACAGATAGTTAAAAGATGAAAATTCTCTCTCTTTTTTTTATCCTACCCAAAGCAAAATAACAATGCTAACAAATGAGTGTTTCATAAAATGATGGAGGAAGGAGAGTAGTTAATAAAAAAAAAGCTTTTCATTAAATATCCTTCTTACAGCAGGGGTCACTTCCTGATTTCACTTCTCTGGGAAGTGAAATCAGGAAGTGACCGCATGTGTTGGTTTGTTCACCAAAGGCCAGGAGTGTATGACATGTGTCTCAGAGTCCAGTGCTTGCTCATAGACTAGTTTACCTCATTTCCTCCTTTCTGTGCAGCGTCTTACATTTCCATCCAGTCATTTTGTCACCTCTCTTATCCTGCGCCTGTGGAAAGCACACTAGAGTGCAGTCAGACCTTTCCTGACTTCCTCTGACCTGCCAATAATGAACCCGTGACCTTGGAGTCTCTGTCTCGCTCGACTCCGTCGCTCAAGTTCAGTGTATGGGTTCAGCTCTCCTCCTCCTCTGCAGAGCTCATTTCCTGCCTCCAGGACTTTTCACTCTCGCAGTGGAATCAAAAACACGGGAAAGAAAAAGGCCTCTGCCTCTGACTGACTGAGTTGTGACCGGCGGATAGCTAGATCGAGATGGGGAGGGAAAAAAAAATAACCTACTTCCTAAAACTACTAAAATACTTCTTCCTGCGACTGAGTCTGCAATCAAGAAGAAATTATACATCCATACTTTTAAAAAGAAGGGGAAAAAAACGTTCCCCACTGAGCAGATCTCTCTTCTTTCAGGCTATTTAGCAGAATTAGTGGCAGTAAGTGGGTAAAGCTAACAGAAATCAAAGCCCAGAGGTGAGGAGGAATGTGCAGAGTTAAGTCTTATTTGTTAAGATTATGCTTTGATGTTTGAAGGCTAATATATTCCACTGGAATAATAATCTTTCTTTTTTTTAAAAAAAAAAGAAAAAATTCCAGCACTTGTGATAAAAGAGCTGTATTTTCCTGTTGCCTTGCTGTGAAAGCAGAACTTCTGAAAAGAGCAGGGACGAATAGATAGCTTGTTAAGTTATTTCACAGCAAAAATCCATTTGTAACGTTTCCATCACTCTTGCCTAGATTACATTCACAATCGAGTGTCAAAGAAAATGTAGACACCTGGTCTTTCTCTCTGTGACTGGCAGCATGTCAAGGCAGATTTTTTTATTCCATGGAACATTAAAAGGTCTTGTGGATTATTCGTGGAGAACCTCGATCAAGCCACTGACCCAGCTCCAACTTCTGAGACCCCAGTGCTGTCTCTCTCCATCTCCTCTTCCTCCTCCTCCTCCCTCTCTCTGGGTTAAGGGAGGCCATGTCTCTGCATGGGTCCTGAGCAGCGCCGACCCTCAAGCCCTGGTGTGGCTTTAAAAAGACAGCCAAGGAGTCCCGTTGGCTCCCCTGAGTCAGCGCTTGACAAATGGGCCGCTCTTTAAGCCGAGCCAGTGAACACTGGAGGATTAGTTCATTTCTCTTTTCTCGCTCACACCAAAGGGTTTTGCAGGGCTCTGTGATTCTTTTTACGATTAAAAAAGGTGTCTTTTTAGGAAGTGCCAAGATGGAAATGAGAGTTTTGTTTAAATGAAATTCTACCATCTAGAAAGGAGGAAATTGGATGGGATGGAGGCTACAGCCGGAAGATCAGAATGGTAGCCGCAGGGGGAGAAGCACTTACAGAAAAATGTGTTGGCCTTGGTAGATTACCTGTTCAACACTATTTTAAGTCAATTTAAGAGGGTCCTGATTAAATCATTTAAAAGTTTATGTCAAGACAGGGCTTGGCTTTAATGTGACATACTGTTTTAGGCTCATTATAACACAGAATTATAATACTTAAACTAAAAAGAATTATGACCAAGTAAAATTCACAATGATTACTAGCAGGTCTTAGAGTGATTATGGCTGATTCACGTTTATGACTTAGTGCTCTTAGTGCAGTTCCACTACACTGTGATGGACTGCAGAGTTCAGTTTAACACGCTGACCATTAGTGAGTGACAGCATTTTAATATTATAATCTACATTTAGAATATTCAAGAAACATAGGAACATTCCACACACACACACACACACACACACTCATACTCACCCACATACATGTGGCACAACTAAACTGTAAACTGTATTCATTTTAATACAAAGTGAGACCTCTTATTTAGCAGCCTAAGCAAACATCAAAATAAACATGCTATTTAATGCCAGGTTTATATGAAACTAATAATGTAGCTAAGCAGCTAATGGTGTAGCAGGAAGAAATCTTTCATTTGTAGGATTTGCTGAGAAGGGATGCTAAATTGCTTTTCCATGGCAGTGTTGCTGATGTGCAGGTTTTATAACGGCCCTCTTAATTGTCTGTGGGTTGTCTGCATAAAAATTACAGTGTGTCTACTGTATGGAGCCCTAGAGGTGTCATGGCTGGTGTCATTTTTTTGTGTGCATGATTTCATAAAATGTGTGTTTGATTTAATAAACCCAACCAAAAAAGTAGCAACCAAAAGTAAAAGTCTGAAAGTACTGTATCTTGTATTTATTTATTGTAACTTAAGTACAAGAACTAATTTACATGTAAGTAAAAGCAGGCTAATAAAACAGTTTAAAACATTAAGCTTCAGAAAATGTCAAAAGAGCCTGAAAATAGGCCACACATACACACACACACACACACACACACACACACACACACACAGTCACATCAAGGTGTAATAAAGAATTTGTTGCTTGTCCAATGACAACTCGGCCTCCCCAAAACTTTGTTGCAGTCACTTAACTGACCACCAAATTTAATTTCATCTAATACTTCTAACTATACTGACCATTTAACATGTAGTGGAATAAAAGTATGCAGTTAACTCAGGAAATGTAGTAAAGTAAAAGTAAAAGTTAATAGATTTTTAACGAGTCAAGTAAAGTATAAGATACTTCCAAAACATACTTAAGTACTGTAGTGAAGTTTTGTTTATTACTATACATCTCTGATGTTCTCTAAACACTCTTTTTTTAATCTGTATGTTTCACAGGTCACTTTTAAGGCCACCAGTTACTTACAAGACTGCAAATGTATTTTGTAAATGATAAGAGAAACACTCTCAAACACATAGATATATAATTACAACCCTTTCATTCAAAATAGAAAGCTATTTACAAATGCTTAATACGGTGCTTAATTTGTCCTCCATGGGCAAATCGCATGACCAAGCTGCCAGATATGCAATAGAATATTAACTATAATGGTACAGCAAGTATCTGTTGTAAGTAAACAAAGTAAACCACAATAGGTTTACTGTAGCCTAAATAATATAAGTAAACCTATTGTAAGTAAATGAGTCTAGTGATTATGAGCCTTCAGTCCATTGTAACCCTACAGACCTAAGTGCACTTTCAAGTCACAGCTAGTGTTTAACCCTTCTGTTGTGTTCATCTCATGGTTACAACTTTGTCAAAAATAACCAGAGCATTTCTAACTTGAGATAATACATACATTATCGATAGTTATCCTCAAATGTTGTGATAGACCTCTGTATCAACTTATGCTCTCTTGAATATTACACATTTAAAACATACTGAATGAAGCCTATGTAATTCAGTGAGGGAGAGATTATTGGAATAAACTAATTGAAATTAGGACTAGGATTGCGTTTAGGGGTGTCTAGGGGTGAGGAGTGTGTTTATTTTATATCTTTAAGTAAAACTGTATATTTACTGTTGTTTCACCCATTAATTTTCTTGCAGTCTGGTCATTTTTGACCAGAACACCACAGGTGTAACAAAGTTGAATAAAACACACAAAATGTTGTGAAAATTATTCAAATTTTTGTTGTGTGTTCAGATGGGCTGCATAAACAAAGTCAGGGAGCCCCGTGATCATGCTATTAGATTGTGTACATTTTTGAGGCTTAAAGAAATGTGAGAGTTAATCCAGTGAGATCTTATAATGTAAATAGCACATAACAGAACACTGAACAGAACTGAAATATCCCTATACAGACAGTGGACCTTTTGATCAAAGGTAAAAGTTAATATGGCTGACCTACCAATTAATCTGCACATTTTTGCTGGTGTGAAAGCACTCTTTCCAGCTGAGAAGAACTAATATAATTACCTGTTGCAATTACATGCAATTTTCAGTTTTACCCAGGGGAACTTTTTTTTGCCAGAGTACACACATATAGTATCATAACTACACTGTGTTTTAAAAGTGCAAAGGTAGAAGGGAGCCATGGCGTAAGTAGCAATGAAATTATAACTTCTCTCTCTCTTTCTCTCGTGCCATCCAAACAAAGGCTATAGACTGAAAACCGTTAGGGTTTCCAAATTGCAGGTTGCGCACAAGATCAATTCAGCATATCAGGTGTATAAGCATTGCCATAATATTTCTGTCCACATGGGCTGCATGTTAATGGAAGGTGTAATTAGAGCCTTGGTATTACTTTAACTGACAAAACACTCAAATAAGTATAATTTAGCAGTTAGTACATGATATTAATGGTGTATGACTCAGTAACTGCCGCTTTCACGAGGTAATGTTCAGCATTCCATTTTGAATTTTTGGGACGATATTTTTACCACTGCCATCTTGATCTGGAGCCTATTACTCACAGTGTCCGTGTGTGTGTGTGTGGTGGTGGGTGGGCGGGTGGTTGTGTGAATGAGTGAGTGAGTAACTGAGTGAGTGTTTCAATTATTTAGAGAGCCCGAATGAAAGTCAAGAACAAAGGATTGCATGTGGCCTTCATATTAAACAGTCTAGCTGAATAGCAATATTTCCAAAGTAACCAGGATATCATCCTGAAGCTTTGTACATGGCACTCACAGGGAAGAAGAACCCAGTCCATTGCTATTACTGTAAAGGAGAAATCTGGTGTGATTCAGCCTATACCCCTGTTGTTTGTGCTGTCTGTAGGAAAAAGAACTAGAAATTTTGATATAACATAGATGGAAAAGCAAACCAGCAGCTAACATTAACTAAATGGGGCATAGGGAAGTAAAACTGAGAGTGAGTTTCTGTGCCCTGTTCAGTTAGTGTTAGCTGCCGGTTTAATATTAGATCTGCGTCGTATCAAATTTTCTCATTCTTTTTCGTACAGACAACACTCAACAGGGCTATGAATTGATTCATACCGGATTGCTCTTTTAACACAGTGCTCAGTACATGACTGTGGACAGGATGGGTAATGTTATAACTAGAGCTCATAGCGGAGTCTATGTGTCTGACACAGCTGAAATTATTCACCCACAATGCTAAGCACTGATGCATGGCTCTTAACACCCAAGGTCATATCTGTGGGTGTGTGTGTGTGTCTGTGTGTGTGTGTGTGTGTCTCTCTCTCTCTCTGTGTGTGTGTGTGTGTGTGTGTGTGTGTGTGTGTGTGTGTGTGTTCTGTGTGTGTATATGGCTTCCATGCAGGAAGGACTTTATGCTGGAGCAAACAGAGACAGCTGTCCAATTCTGGAACAAGTTGTCTGTATCCAGTTTGTTTCTAATTCTAACAAGGCTGCCTAATTAATTTCAAGAATCAAAGAACCAAAGTTAAAGACACCTTGTGTCCACCATGTTTTAATCCGCAAAATAAGAGGATGTCATGACCAAGGGGTTCTCTTTTGGTCTATGGTCAGCCAAACAAACACAACTTCAGTATGTCATTTCAAGCAGCCTTTTTTTATGAGCATCATGGAGGTTTAAAACCAAACCTGAATCTTGGGGGTGGAACAATTCTTCATGAAGATGCAGACAGACAAGTTAGCTAACATATCGGAGCTGAGAAGACAACCTATTGTGCATTAGCATCATATTATTTGTTTAATAACATGGTTAGCTTCGCAAGAAAAGCTAACTCTTTAGAGTTAAAGCTAACACTTTAGATTCTAGATCTAAAGCTAACACTTTAGATTGCTACCCGTTCTGTACTGGGAAAGGAGTAGAGTAGAGAACGGGGTAACAAAAAGTATCAAGGAATAAATTATAGAGTACTTACTGTGTAAGTAGGCTGGAATAACTCAAGCGACATGAAAGTTATCTGCTTATTCTGTTCAACATCAGCTTCCTACAATGCAGGCATTAATTTGACCCCTGGTCTAATTAAAATAGCCCACTGTGCTTCTTACACCCTGCCTCTAGGTTAAGTTTATTTTAGATAGGCTACACATTTAATATTTCATGTGTGATATTCCCATGATTTCTGATATATATCCAATCTCTTCCACAGTAACCCAGGCAGCACTCAAACTACTTTCAGGTTGATTGTGTTATTCCAGCATTCTTATGCAGTAAGTATTCTATAATTTATCCCTTCACGGGTGATAACCTAAAGCATCACTGCTAACTCACTGACCAGAGAACAGAGGAAACATGGTTGAAGTTTATCAAACATCAATCATCTCAATTATGTTTTCAAGACAAGGGCCCATATCTACTCCCACAGCTTCGTAGCACATAGCATGTAGAGTTAGCCACTGTCTAGCATGGAGTAAAAAAAATATAGTATAATTACTTGTGCTAGAATTTCAACGCAAATCTGTGTTGGATACACATAGGTACTGGCATGAATCCAGTCTATGCTCAGAGTATATCTGAGAGTATTCCCTATGTCTGGTCAACATTAAAATGGAATAACCCCTTCCACCACTCACAAACACACACACACACAAACACACACACACACACAAACACACACACACACACACACTATAGCCCTACCATCTCTCCCTGCTGTCTATCAGCCCTGTGAGCTGTAATACAGGAAAAGTTAATAAAGCTGCCAGAATATGGAAACAGGTGGGGCAGGGAGCAGACGGCACCACCGCTCTCCCACAGTGTCCTGACACACACACACACACACACACACACACACACATATAAATTCATAGACACACTCACGCATATGTGCACTTGTCTCTCTCTCTTTCACACACACACACACAAACACACACACACATACATACACACACATGCATACACACACACACACACATATACACACACACACGGAAATGGAAAAGGTGACCCTTATTTCCTGATGGAGTGGTATATGGCATGGCAGCAAGCATCTCCCCTCCACCATCTCCCCCTAAAGCTCCTGATGAATACCACATCATCCCCACGGTGGCTGCATACCGTGTAAACACCCCGTAAACACCCAGCACCCCTCTTCCATCAACCTGACAGGGGTGCTCCCCGACAAACAGCACTCCCCTCAGTCTTGATCCAGCCCACAGTAGCCCCAGGTCTGGCCCGTCAAGGTGCGGATACATTTCTGAGTCGGCAGACATCCCAAGGTGCTTTTATTTTTTCCTTAAGCAGGCGGCGGAGGCAGACACGCCTGCTATCAGTCAAGGACAAAGGCAGAGAGGAGGAGAAGGGGAGGGGGACGAGAAGAAGGAGAACGAGGAAGACAGAGCCTCAGCCGAGGGGTCTTCACCGCGCAGCCCCCAAGATTGATTTGCACCATCAATAAAGCTTGCGGTGATTACATAAAGGCTCTGCATTATTCACAGCCTCGCCTGCCTTAATTGACAAGATCTAATTTCCCCACACAAGCCTGGTGATCCAGCATAGTTCATTTCCGGCTCCCCCTGTATGCCAAAATGCCCTGATTCATGATTCGCGTGCCTGCATGCGAAAATATTGGGCTGACATTACTGCGCAATCTCAATCATTCTTTGCTTGCCGGTTGGTTTGGATGACTCGTGATGAGTCATGATTAGGGCATCCTTGGTCTCTCAGGTCGGAAGGTTTAACATTAACCTTGCTGGGCTCATAAAACAGATGATTGTTCATATAGATATTTGATCATTGACTCTATTATTGAGCATCATGGTGAAATACCCTGGTGACGACACAAGCTCTTTTATCAGCTTGGCTTTTTTATCAGCATGCCTCCACCTTCTCCACCCATTTTCACACAATAGAGCATCCGTTACCTAACTTTGTAGCACTGAATGACAAGTATATGGTCTTCGTTTTGGCATGTTTGGCTGCAACCCAACATCAGAAGAGTTATGAGAGAGAGAGAGAGAGAGAGAGAGACAACAACAGTCTGCTTCACTACAACGTTCAGGAGGTTCATCCATATGTGGCCACAGCAGGGGAATCTGTAGATCATGCGGCAGTGTATTTCTGGTCGTTCGCTGTCGTCTGCATTCTTAATGTCCTAACTCTTTATATTGCATTAAGGCCCATGCATTTGAATGCACGCCGTTGATCATCCATGTAATGATCATTTGATTTATCGTTTCATAATGCGCATTTCATTACATGAAGCCAAATAGCCCCCGGATGGGATGGAAAACAAAGACAAATCACTCCCGCGTGGCGCAGTGGCTTTTGAGGATGTGTTTATATCAACAGCAGCATGATTCCTAAACATTACATAGAAAATGTGTCAAACTAAAAGCTTTTAGTGTGGCGCCTCTGAATTATTTCAGAAAAGAGATGTAGCTGTAAAAATTGCAGTCACACCGTCAACTGAAAGGTTGTCATCTAGTCGTCTAGTCATCTCATAATCGCCTACTTTGGCACTTAAGTAAAATGTTTTGAATGATAAAAAAGCACAAAGAAAGGGAAGTGAAGTTATAATTATCTGGATCTTCAAAATTGTAAATTATATTGCATTAAGAAATATGTAGGCATGTGTGAGTAGAGCTAAGTAAATGAACTTGCAGCGCCTTGCTTTTTGCAACACATACATGTATACTCCTCATTCACATTCCTCACCACCCAGTGGCATTTTCTTAACATGTCAAAAGCAAGCAGAGAGAGTAATGAAATCACAACTGCATGCTGGTCAAGGAGTATGCTAAGCATGCCAGCATAGCCAGCTCTAGAAATGCAAAAAGAAAAAGCATGACACTTTAGAGTTTAAAGCTTTAAAAAAGAACACAGATCCAACAATCAAATGCATTGAGTGTAACACGTTTTACACCTGAATGAGAAGCACTGGGGCTTAAAGTTATACTGTGCAAAACAGCAGGTAGGGTAGCAGAGATAGTTAGGTTGGGGTACAGAATGAAGGGAAAAGGTGCTTTTCGGAGAGTGCGGAGCAGAGAAAGGAGGCCAAGCATGTGCATCTGGGCATAACATGAGTCTGTCATATCACTACTCTGCACACCAGTGTAATCACCCCCCCCCCCTCCCCAAACCTGTTCTCCCCGGCGGTTGGGTGTCTTTACTTCCAGCTCCGCAGCCCGCAGTGGGATGGCTCAGTGCCACTGCTGGAGGGGCATGCTGGCGCCACGCGAGCAGTTGAGCTGGAAGTTGGGACTTCATGGTTAGCTGCCTGCGTACAAGCTGCTTAACCTCCCAAGCACAGGCCACACAGCTGGGAGCAAGGACACCAAGGGAGAGGGGACACAGAGAAAAAAAATCCTTCTCTCTCTTTCTCTCTCTCTCTCATTCGCTTCAAGCTCTTCCCCTGCACACTCCCAAAGTCAACCACCCCCCCTCTTAAAAACACTCCTCTCTGTCTTGTTCTCTCACTCCCTCCTGTTTGCTTCCAAGTCCAGCCTTCTCCCTCCATGCTCCTAAAGTCAACCCCCTCCACACTCTCTCTCTCTCTCTCATCCCTTTTTCACAGCACCCCCCCTCAGGCACACTTAACACCCTCTCCATCTCCTTCCCCTCACTCAGTATTTGTCGCTCTTCCCTTTGCCTGCAATGCCATGATGTTCACCCTTCTGTGAGTGAGAGTCAAGCACAACCAAAATGATGAGCTGATTTTTCCCCATGGGCAAACAAGGAACTGGTAGGTTGTGGGAGGTGGTGTGTCTGTGTGTGTTTGTGTGTGTGGGTGTGCGTGTGTGTGTGTCTGTGCGTGTGGGTGCGCGTGTGTGTGTGTGTATGTGTGTGCATGTGCATATATGTGTATGTGTATGTGTGTGTGTGTGTGTGTGTACCCCATAATTAACACGGTGAATGTGTGTACCATTCTCTCAAGAGGCCAACACACCCTCATTTGGGGGAACGTGGGCTTTTTCATGTCGATGTATAATTCATGCTGTACACCTGCCTCTTCTGAGCGTGTGTATAAGAATGTGTGTGTGTGTGTGTGTTCACATGCACGTGTGAGTCTGTGTGTGTGTATTGTGTTTGTGTGTACTGCTCTCATCTTTTAGGGGTGTAAGGGCTTGTTTGCCAGTGCGCTATGATTATTCATTACAATAGGCTTCCATCGACGGTGACAGTTTTTATTATGACGGAGTGCACCTCTCTTCTCTGCTAGCTGACTTTCACCCTCCCAGCTGATGCTCAAGCCTGTTCTCTCCACTGCAGGTGTGACTGAGCAGCATCACCATTTTTCACAGACACACACACGTTTTCAAACACAAAAACACACACACACATACACACATATACATGCACACAGACATACACACACACACACACACACACACACAGACTCAGTCTCTTATTTTAACACCTAAAATCTCAAAGACCAAAAAAACAAAAAGAAAAAGCAAAGTAAGAGGGATAAATGATTAACAACTGAAATGGGGAAACAGACGTGTCTGACAGATGCTGGGTTCAGTAGAGGGTTGATATGACAATGCTTGCGCTCCACTGAGTACCACTGAAACTTCAAGAAACAATCTGTGTGGAGTTGATCACCAAGCAGATATTTTAGATTTGTTACTGTTTTTTCCTAGGGTTCCTCCGGAGCACAGGGACTCAGCTTGGCCTCTTAAGCATCCTCAAAAAATGTTTCTGAAACAAGAGCAAGAACAGACTGAAGAGAGCCTCATAGTTAATTCATATTACAATGAGACACATGCACTCTCTTTCACACATAGACACACACACACACACACAGATACACACACAAACCCTCCATTTCATTGTAGAAGACCCATAATCGTAACATCTCATGAAAACCCAACAAAATCTATAGATTGTTTTATAAATCACAGAGCTTGACAGACCATTGGTAAAAATAAATAGGTTAATAGATGATAAATCTTGCAGAATAAAATGAGAACTCATTAATATCGTCAGCTCCCTTAATGTCTGATGCCACCAGTACTTGGCTAGTAATACATTAACATCTGCTCCTTTGTGTGCCATGCCATGACATGCCATTACACCTGCTAACTGTGAGAGGGGGGCAATTCATTTGAATGATTGGATAATGAATGGAGTCAATAATTCTTATTGAATTAGTCATAAATTTGCCACTGGACCAAGGCAGCACTTCTCCTGTGCGATACCCCAAGGATGTGGGGAATGCAACCCCCACCCCCCAATCCTCTCCCAAACTCCATGCAATGTCAGTATATACCCCTTAGTAATACTGGAGTTTTATAGGTGAAATAAAGTGTAATGACAACACGGGCTCCAGGTCTTTTTAGTTCTTTATTGAATGAGCTTATTCACTGTGCAACCAAGTGAACGGAGGGTTGGAGGAGGAGGAGGAGGGGAGGAAGCAGTGAGCGCTAGCGGATCAAACCGGCACCTGCGGCTTACCCATGCTGCAGCGAGTCAGTGTCAGAGAGGCACAGATTCATTCAGGGGGCCGGGGCTCAATGGCCCTTTCAGTGGGCACACTGAATGAGCCCCTCCTGTGGGGAAGGGAAGGGCTGGTTGTGGTGGTTGTGACAGAGCACCAGGGAGAGGCAGGCAGGCGCCGGCACTGGCAACCCAGGGTTCGGGTCTTCTTCTTGGGGCTATTTGGTATTCTCCACACTGGGGGTCTCAGCACCAGTGTCCTATTCATGGGTCAGCCGCGTCAGACAGCGGGGGCTGAATAGCAACAACACTTGGTGCAGTAGACACTGCAGTCTCTATCTCCCTTTCTCTCTCTCTCTTTCTCTCTCTGTTTCCTTTCTTTCTTTCTCTCTACTTTTTTTCTCTCTCTACTTCTTTCCATTGTCTTTTTTCTTGGTTTATGTCTCTCATCCTATCTCTCCTGCCCTCGCTCTCTTAGCTGTGTCTGGGTGTATGTGTTTGTATGTGTGCCATGAGAGGTCTATGGGGGTACAAAGAGAGAGAGGGGGAACAATGGGCAAAGAAAGAGTGGTGGAGGCAGAGAGAAATGAAGGGAGAGAGAAAAAGGAAATGAAAGTGTGTGTGTGTGAGTGTGTGTGAGAGAGAAAGCTAGAGAGAAAGAAAGAAACCAAGATAAAGGGAGGGAGAGAGGAAAAAAGATTGAGAGAAAGAGAGAGAGAGAGAGAAGACCAGAGCGGGTTTATCTTCATCAGTCTCTCTGTCAGCATGCTACAGTAAGATGAATCAGCCCGGCGGGGTTGGAGAGGTGAAACAGGTATTAAGCGTTCTTCCCCCCCAACACGCACACCTCCCCCCAGCCTGTCACTCGCCCCCGCTCCCCGAAAAGCCGCTGAGGACCGTGCCAATAGTTTCCCCCTAAAAGTTTCACAGAACTGGAGCAGACTTCTGCTTAAACCAGGTCCCACTATCCAGCATACATGAGTATGGTTTCTGAGAGCTAAGGCAACGGTGATTACTAAGGCAAAAACCCTGGTATGTTTTGTAGAAGAGAAAAAATAACTTTCATGAGGAAGTGGGGGATTTTAAAACTGTGAAATTGTAGAGTCAAGAGTAGTGTTGTGTTTCGCCCACCACGCTTTGCATCATAAATAAAACTGATTCATTAATTTAGGGCTGGGGTTGAGGACTGAACTCATTAATTTAGGGCTGGGGTTGAGTGGAATAATAAAGCAAGAATACGCACTGATGCTCGGGGCCAGGCTGGGGGGCCAGGAAGAAACACACACACACACATGCGTACACGTGCACACACACACACACACACACACACACGCACGCATGCACAAACATGCACACAAACATACACACACACATGCACACACGTGCACGCACACACACACAAATATAAACACACAAACACACACAAATGTTCCTACTGGCTATCTGCAAAGTGATAGAGAGAGAGAGAAATGAAAGAGTGAAAGGGAATGCACAAGAGAGAGAAAGAGAGAGACAGAGAGTGAGATGTGATGCCAAATAGATAGACCGATAGAGCAGCTGAAATGAAAAAGAAAATTAAAAAGAATGAGGAGGGAATAATCAAGGAGAGCACTGGGGAACTGATCAATGGGACACAGAGGCTGAAAAGACACCAAAGAGGAGAGAGAGAGGTAGAATGAAGTGAGTGAGTGAGTGAGTGAGTGAATGAGTGAGCGAGTGTGTGAGTGAGTGAGTGAGTGAGTGAGTGAGTGAGCAAGTGAGTGAATGAATGAGTAAGTGAGTGAGTGAGTGAGTGAGCAAGTGAGTGAATGAATGAGTAAGTGAGTGAATGAGTGAGCGAGTGAGTGAGTGAATGAGTGAGTGAGTGAGTGAGTGAGTGAGTGAGTGAGTGAATGAGTGAGCGAGTGTGTGAGTGAGTGAGTGAGTGAGTGAGTGAGTGAGTGAGCAAGTGAGTGAATGAATGAGTGAGTGAATGAGTGAGCGAGTGAGTGAGTGAATGAGTGAGGGAGTGAATGAGTGAGTGAGCGAGCAAGTCAATGAGAGAGAGAGAGATAAACAGAGAAAGACAGAAAAAGAGAGAGGGAGAGAGAAAGCTCTTCAGGGTCTCCTCATGAGCTCTGATCTCTGTTTGGTTCAGACCTCAACCCTGTGGTCCCTGCACCCAGAATAACAAGGGAGCTGTAGGACCCCTCTCACTGCACAGCTAAAACCCTGACCAAAGGAATAGTGCAATAATGGAATGTGGAATCGCAAACTTCAGAACAGACTTCCTGACCAAGGGGATGTTCCAAGTACATTGTTTACAAACCTTTGTAAATTAACTTACTAACTAAGAGGTATATCTCCTAACAGCCTCATTGCTTCCTTCTCCTAGCAAACCAGAGCCAAGCAGTCCCTGAAAGAGCTGAAATGGAATGGTGGACCTCAAAACAGAGCCTCAGCGGGCCTCAGAACAGAGTTCCTGCCTAGAGTTGGAACTGAAACATGTGGAATAGCAGACTTCGGGTCAGAGTCCCTTAGGCAGAGCTGAAATAGCTGTGGAGGAGGAGACCAAATCAGAGACTCACCTGAGATGAAGCTAAGAGGTGAAAGAGGAGTTGATAATTCACAAACAAACTTCCATCCTTTACACTTTGAGAGGTAATGCAAAAGCATGTACATAACAATAAGAAGAAGAAGAAAAAGAAAAAGAAGAATGACAATCATAATAATAGTCTGTGAATCTAGTATAACTTTACTAAGGAGACCGAGATGCTGTAGTACCAGTGCCCTGTCCTGTAATGCAGGGGTCAGCACCTTTAGAGCATTGCTGCGTACATTTATCTGTCGCTTACATATGTCACAGAACAACATCATAACTTTCCTGATTAATCCCAGCTATAGTGCAATTCAGTACCAGTCACCAATGTGGAGGTACCTGCATGAATTTCTTTTATAAGAATGTTGAGGTTTTGTTTGTTTGTTTTTTGGTTTGGTTTTTACGTCGGGCATGTATAGTCTGGGTGTTCTTTTGGACACTGAGTCTGGCAAAAAAGATGATGATGTTGGTGATGATGATGGTGATGATGATGATGATGATGATGATGGTGATTTACTCACTGTACTGATGCAGTATGTACAGGATAGAAGAATGTATAAACTTTGTTCACCCACAAACATGCCCAGTGCCTGTGAAAATGCTTTCAGAGTTTTTTTCAAGAGTTAAGCAGATGAACACTGGCAAAGTATCACACATACAGTAGAAGAGTATAAAATGAAGTCAATAAGCTTCCCCATATAGCTGCAACAACACAGCCATCCATTTCTGTCTCTGAGGTGACTGCTCTGGGTCACCTTCCATAGAAAGTTCATTAGAGTCCTAGCAGTAGCCACATCTAGCAGTGTCCCTGTACATCGTGAGCCTCTTCACACTTTTAACTAGGGCTCAATTGGAGTCATCCACACAGACCCTGTCAACGCCAAGCCCCATTGTTTTTTTTAGCTATTCAAGGGAAGATGAAGGCTTACTTACATGCCTCTCAGGTCAACAGACTGCATCTCTACTACCTACGGCTAAAGGACTTCATTGCCATTCTGATGTTTTAAAGCTAACTGTTAAAAACCTGTTATTGTGTTCTAATAATTAAAACGAATCTATTTACGGTTTCCTTTTCATAAAATAAAATACATTAACCACTGTATTAAAAGAAATATTTGATTTTTTTCAATCTTTGTTCACCCTTCTACTATCCCTATTGTTGCTTCACCTTTCATTGCCTTTTGTTCCAGCATGTCTTAAAATGTAGTCTAGTCCCTGCTGTGCTCTGGCTTGAACCATAAATAACGCTTAATTTGCAAGTATAGCACCACACTGACTGTTATTTGCAGAAACCTTGTGGGCTGCAGGTTTCTTCTGAACCTACGTCATCTAAGGTTGTTTCAAAATGATTAAATGTTATGGAAACACTTTATTTGAAGGTGTCTACATAAGAGTGGCATGAGTCTGTCATTAGCATGACATGACACCTATCATGAACATTAGTGACACTTCATTGATGTTAATGATTGTTGTTTTGTAATGTCTGAACCCCAGACAGTGTCAACTTAACATTCCAAAAAACAAATGACACTTAATGATAATCCCTCTTATGTAGTCACTCATGTAGACACACACAAATAAAGCATTAGCAAAGTTATTAAGTGGCAATGACAAACTCCTCACTCTCACTCAAATTCAAAGGAGTTCTTTGGCACTGCATGTTGATGTTTGTTGCCAGTGTGTTTATTTGTTACATTTACAAAATAGCAATGAACCGCAGTGAACAATACTGCTGGGAACAATACTGCTGGGAATATATATCAACACTGTTTACTGTGTTCATTAGCGTTCGTTCACCTTCTGCTTTGCTAACACTATCATTGTAGCATATCATCACACACACACACACACACACACACACACACACACACACACACACACACACACACACACAACCTAAATTACACTACCTTTGCATTATAGGAAACCAGGTGCCTTTTTAAACCTGTCAGAACACCCGGATAATTTGAGATCCTCACCCTTTCTACCCTCATTTCAAATAAAGACTGAGCCTCCAAATGGTCCTGCGGTATACTGTAACCCCACAGCCACTGAAGTTCATTAAGTTCATTCATGAGTCAGATCATTTCATCAAAGACAACAAACTGAAATGGAGATTTGCTTTGGCAGTTAACCAAGGAGTAAACATGGCTTGATTAGAGCCTATTAGCATTGCTGAGCTAATTTACTTGGAGTTTGTTTACAAGGCATTGCAGTAGGACAAATAGCTTGCTAATTTCACCACACATTAAGTTTCTTAATGGATACAAGGGCTAAAGAGTCTTTCAGTGGAATACATTGTCCCTTGGCACAGCCTGTCATATCCTATGGCACTGAACAGCTAAGCAGAACTTGCTTTCTAGATTAGATTTCAAGATTGAGTAGATGAATGCTTGATCAAACCAATGTTTTTATATTGTGATTGGCTGACTTAGCTTAGCCAGTTTTGTTATTTTATCTTATTCTATTCTTCTTAGTTTATTATTTGATATAGGATTGATGACAATACTATGCTCAGTTCATTCATGTGTTGTGCTCAACACAAAACTAATGTTAAGATGGCTTTCAGGAGCTATAGTGGGGTTCTAAATGTGCAGAGAACCTATCATTTTTTCATTGGGCAGATGCCTGTGTCTGAATTGGAAGCTCTGGATCCAGAAAAAAGAGTCCAATAATAGAATTTACATTTCAGACATGCTTCTCCTTGCACGGAAGGAGCTGCTCCTGCTATGACTGACTGAGAGCTCTCTGTTACCATGTGAGAAACAGAAGTCACCATTGGATATTACTGTAAATCCTGCCTTTACAGCCTGTGAAGGCACACACACACACAAACAGAGATACACACACACACACACACACACACACACACACATAAATGCAACATACATGCAGTATTCTACGTATACCTGATCTCATGACTAAGCTTTGTGTATTATAAATGTCCAGGGAACAGGAGTAAGCCATTTTCTGATTTAGTGCTATAGCAGCATTACTGCTGAGATTTCTAACTATTGTAATCAGAGCTCAATGTTATTACAGTAAGACTATATAGAACCTAAAATTAAATAATATTTTATGTGTAATAATTTTAAAACAACTTTGTTTTTTCCTTTGACATTTCCCTTTCACAGTGTGCCTTAAGCCAATTTAGAATGCCATGGTTTAGCGTTGGCAACACACAGTGGTTCACAAACATCTTTCCAAAAATATACAACCTCAAGTTATAGAGAGAGAAACAGACATACAGACACAGACAGACAGAGAGAGAGAGAGAGAAAGAGAGAGAGAGGTGAATACAAAGGCATATGGTGATCCACACCCATCATTCTTTTATTACCTCCGCCAAGGAGGTTGAATTTTCACCAGCGTGTGTCTGTGTACAAAATAACTCAAAAACTATTGCACGTACATGGATGAATGGACAACGTTGGTATTAGGACAAAGTACAGACGATTAAATTTTGGTGGTGATCCAGATCACCGTCTGGAATTTGTTTTGAATCAGTGACCCTATATTGCATTGCCGGAGGTCTGCACTCTCCGAGTGCTTTTCTAGTTATAATATGACTTCAGATTGAACTTCCATCTTGCATCTCACATAACCTCCTTCCACCATGGGTTCTCACACACACACAAATGGGCACACACACACACACACACACACACACACACACACACACACACACACACACACACACACACACACATTGTCTCTCACTCCCAATTCAATACACCATTCAATCTCATATAGTTATACCCTCTTAGTGTCCTCCCAGGTGTCATGTGCATTCCATCAATATTAGCATATTTTGCTGTTCTCTGTCCATTGAATAATTGATGTGTTCTGCCCTCACACTGGCAAAGAAATAAGATGTAACAGTGCTCAAATAACTTTGAGATAAAGGAAAAATGATTAAAAAGAGACAAGTCATTTTAACTAGGAGAGGAAAGACCCAGCAAGACACACTTAGCATACAAATGAATTGAGAAAAAAGAGAATTTGGTTTAACTTTCACAAGTGTAATTATTCCACTTTTTAAAATATTTTTGGCTTTTGGATGCAGTGTTTACTGGGACATCCAGACACTTAATCAAAGACACCCCATTGTAATCAGCCACATTTGAACCTACATCAAGGCACTGTTGTGTCAAGCAGTCTGTCCCCGAGTGGCCCCACAATGCCAATCAGAGATTAAGAACTTACCAAGAACTAGTGCTCTAGTTTTCCATTCCACTCTTTTCTTCCAATGAAGAAATGGCTAGTGTGATGTTAAGATGTCATAGAATCCATCCTTCTGCCCCTCTGTCTGTCTTTCTATCTATCTAGGTAGCTTCATCAGTCGGAGCTGTCCACCTACTCTCACATGCAAATACCAAATACCAAACACATGCAGCTCATGTGTCTGTTGTTTTACAGTATCATTTCAATGTTATTTAGGTCAATAGATAGATAAATAGTCAGATAGATAGATAGATAAATAGATAGATACCAAAATACATGTTCCCCTCTCCTCTTCCATTTGTGTGTGTGTGTGTGTGTGTGAGAGAGAGCTAGGAAGGGGCTTGTCTGGGGTCTGTAGGGGAGGCTGTGGTATTTGGCAGGTAAACCAATATTAGATTCCCCCCGTGTTTCCTTTTGCATGGCAACACACTGGGGTTTTAACAGAGTCAACCGTCAAGTTTAAATTGACCGTCGTCATCAGGGCTGCAAATCAAAATGGTTCCACGTCCCTGTAGGTTTTCTAGCATGAGAAGCAAATCAGGGGGACGTTCACACCTTGTCTGAAGTATGGGACAGCTGCTGACAGTAAACTGATCGCGAATAATAGCCTACACACCACAAGGGCATCCACCGACAAGGACAAACACCACATACAAGGGCAGCTTTTAAAAAAAGGAAACAATGAGAGTGGGAGAGAGAGGGTGTGTGAGAACAGAGTGTCTGAGTGTGTGTGTGTGTGTGTGAGAGAGAAAGAAAACTGAAAACCATTCAAGTATGCAGGTAGTTTTTACATAGTTGCAACACCTCTGAAAAGCTGCAGTGTCAGTACGGCGGAAAGTGCTGTTTTGGTCATTACCCTTCTACCCATCTGGCCTGTGTAAAGGACGAGCTGCCAAACTGTCAGGCAGCTGCCTTTTTTCATCCCCCTCCTCTCCTCAAAGCCTCCATTTGTGTTCGACAGGCCTGCATTAGGAGGACTACTGGTGATGGACGTGGGCAAGGGCCGTGGGGGTGCCTCGCACAGCTCGCGCCTGGTTGACACAATCTCCCCCTGGTGGACCAAAACAAGGCCAGAGGAGAGGGCAGGAAAGGGGAGGGGGAGGAGGAGTGTGCCTGGATGAGGAGGGAGGTAACTTCAGCCGAAGTGGAAACTTCCAGAAGTGGCATGTGTTTGAAGGTGAGTCAGAGAAGAAAGTTGATCAGAGACCTTGTTGTTGCTATTGTTGTTGTTGTTGCTGCTGTTGTTGGGCAGGGGAATCTTGGGGGCATTGAGGAGACACCTGCTCTCCACGGCTCTTGGACAAGAGAAAGGGAGTGAGAAGAAGAAAGCCAACTGACACCAATAAACAACAACAACTCAAGCACCAGCAGCAAGGCAACGAGGAGCTGATGGATGGGGTCTGGCGTGAGGCGCGGGGATCGAAGCGATTGATTTGAGAGCGGTATCTCACCAGTCCTTTTACCCTCTGTCAGAGACACGCTGCAGGGAGATGGATGCTGTCTCCTCACACACTGGATTAATGGTGGAGCAGGGGAAGACAGGTCAGCCTAGAGCAGCACAGGCTATATGCCACCGGACATTGTGCGTGTGTATGTGTGTGTGTGCAGGTGTGTGTGTGTGTGTGAGAGAGAGAGAGAGAGAGAGAGATAGAGGGAGGGATTTGGGGCATGTCAGTGTTGGGACAGGTGCAGGTGTGTGATGGCAGAGTGTGTATTCATGTATCTTGGTTTTTTGAGTGGATTAGAGGGAGAAAGAAAGTGAGAAAGGAGAGGAGGGGATTTCGACCTTCCTCCATTCCAATCCTTTCTCAATGATTTGTGACTATAGAATCTTCATTTTTCAGTTTTCTAAATGTATAAAAGTGCAGAACTTTCTGTCATTAGATGTCATTGGATGAGGCTGTATCTGGTGCGCCCATATTGGTGCACTGAACACGTTCTTACAAATCAAGTCAGGAACAAGCTGTGGTGAAAACCCCTGCTGTTCTTGAAGGCTGTTCATGATTAATGGAATTTCACATACCAGACTTTTGGATAGTCTGCTCAATACTGTCCAAAATGGCCAACTGCCTAACTGGAACAGTGTAGATTAATAATTTCTATCTTGACTAAACAGAGAGAAGAAACAATCACATATCAATATTTATTATGTACTGTTTATTTCCAGTATACTAAAATCATATCACTGGCAAGCAGAAGTGCATTTTTAGCATACAAATAATAACTTGCCTAAATGCTTATGCTCATGCTTAAAGCAATACTTAAAAAGCTTACTTAATGTAGTGGCTCCTGTTCCAGATGACTGTACCACTGGTCATCCTAACATGCTTTACCATTGGCACCAGTCTGTAGTGCGGATGTCTCCTCAAATACACTGGGAACACCACCAGAATCTGAAAGCAATCCAATTGTATTATTTTGTGTACATTGTACCTCATTTCACCTCAGATGTTAAGTTGCGTCCTAAATTTGTTCAGCCCTTTCACACAGTGCCTATTTCAGTAGGCCTACTATATAAATACACAACCCAGGTGTCCTGGGCATGGGTCAAAGAGACAGAAGTCTCTTACAAAGTGTGTGGATCTAGCCAGACTCCTCTCCAATCTTTAGAGGTCGTTAATGACGGCGTCTGGTTTCGCTTAAGTATTCCAAGAGGGTAAATAAAAGGAGGAAATGAAGGTCAGACTCTGTGCTCCGCAGGCCTTTACTTTAACGCTGTTTCCTGGAGACAAAAGTGTTACTGATTCCCCTTTTGTTCCAGTATGTTCCAGAGAGAGTGAAGCAGAAAGAGAATGAAAGAGAGAGAGAGAGAGAAGGAAGGAGAATGGGTGCAGTAGGAGAGAACAAAAGAGAAAGAGGGAGAGAGAATTTTAAGTGCAAGAGAGCAAGATTGGTGGATGAGAAAGAGGTAAGAAAAAAGAAAGAGGAAGTGAGAAGGAAAGGTGAGAATGAGAGCAGAGTATGAAAGAGAGAGAAAAGGAATGGAGAAAGAGAGAGAGAGAGCATGGCGCTGAGGGTGACGTTAACATTCATCGTCTGCAACTCTCAGCCCTGTGCGCTTGCAATTTCACAGTGGCACAGAAAAGCGTGAGTTTTCACAAAATATTCCCCGTTAGACCGGCAAGACAACAGGGTGTGTGCTCCTCTCCCAGATTAATGAGGAGGAGAATACAAGCAGACAGCAATGGAATTAACAAGAGCCTTTCCTCTGTCCTGCATCGCCCCCCACCACCACCACCAACAACACCAACACTACAACTACCACACCCAAAAGCCCACCCGACTCATTCATGCAAACTCTCAACAGCAGATGCATAATTATAAAATAGCATAGTGTGGAAGATGGTGCTATATATGTTGTTCTTTCCCCATACGTAACTCTTTCCCACTCTGTGCTGAGCCTTGGTGTGATGAAAGTATAAAACATCAAATGTAAGTCAGCTAGTGGAGTTTGTCACACTTCTAGAGTTTAAAATGATTGAGAAGATTGACAGGTATTCCAGCGATACTGAATGTATATGTTGAAAGACATATTGCATTGATTTATTTATGTCTAATTAAAACCAAGAATTTAGTTTTAATCTGTATATCATTGAATACAATAACTGGTTACAAAAGACTATAAAAATGCATCTTTTTCAATTTGTAAAATAATAGGTTATCTCCATGAACACCACATATATTAACTGAAGTAAATTAAGTATTTAGTACTGCAAATTAAGTAATTAAGTATTTAGTCATCTGCAAATTAAGTCTGGATTGCCCACGTAGACACATTTGACCTATATCAGTTGTGTCCTTTAGAGCCAGACCCAGATGACTGCTGGCCATGGCCCAGTTCTGGCCCAGACAAGCATGCAGTGTGCCATTTCCCCAATCATGTCACTTTTATTTATACTAGTAGTTTACTACTATAAAAAAAAAAGACTTGAGAAGTCCCCAAGTGCGTTCAAGTCAGGGCTTCTAACTGACAATATAAAGATACATGTGAATAAAAGTAAGAAACAGGTGGAAAAGGAAAGCAAATAAAAAGAGTAATGGTGGAATTGGCCCTACTTCTATCTATGCAGTGGGTAACTACAGTTCAATCAGGCAGTGTGAACCAGACTGAGACAAGCAAATAAGGGCTGGCTGCTGTACCTAAGAACCAGCAAGCTGTGGTGACTGATTCCTTATTTCCTTTCTTTTTTTCTTTTCTTACGTTTTTTTTGTTCCTTTTTTTGAAAAACACTGAAGAAGCTGCGGGACTTTTTCTCTCATCCCATACCAGGCCATTTGTCTGTGTCATGACCCAACACAGATGTGTGATTGCAAGAGAGTAGTTCATTTTACGGTGGCTTTCAGTGGGAAAATCGTACATCTCAGCATTTATCAGGCCTGATCTATTAGCCACTTCGGCTCAGCGATTGCCACTGTCTTGGCAGAAAAGCATTTGGAAAATAAAATACTGTTTTCTTTTGGACTTGCTGTTTGTTTGTGAATTTGTTTGTTTTACCACATTTAATGGTCCCCCACGTCACTGGTGCCAGTGATTTCTCGGTTTCAGCGTCTCTGGCAGCCAAGTTTCAGACTCTTGAAGATGTGTGGTGACCACAGGGAGGATAATGAACAGGCTTAGGAATTAGAAAGCCAGTCACAGCAGGTAATTGTGTTTTATAACACCGGTCTGGTTGTTTGGGTAGATCCTCAGCACTCTCTCCCTCTTTTGCTCCCTCTCTTCTTTTTGCTCTGTCTCTCCCTCTCTTTCTCTCTCTCTCCTACTTATTTCTGTCAGATTATATCTTTGTCCTGCATCCACTCTCTATCTAATCTCTCTGTCTTTCTGTCTCACATGTCTGTCTGTCTCTCTCTCTGTCTCTCCTTGTCTATTTCTCTCTCTCTCTCTCTCATCTCTGCCATAGTCCTTAGGACCTGGTGTCCCTTCTCAATCCTCCTGTCATGAGAAATAAATTGCCGTCACCCTGTGCAGGTCAAAACAACAGAGATGTCATTATTTTCACGACAATTGATCATACCGTTGGAGACAAAAGTCAATAGTCTCTATAATTGTTCCAGGTCTCAAGCCTCAAGAGCAGTCTCTGTCTCACAGTTAGAGAGTGATTTGGCTTGTTTTGAAATTCATGTTTGGGCTTTTTTTTTTCAGACCGGAGCAGCCTTGATAATAACTCACTGATCTGTTAAATTGAATCCGTCTCTGACTGTGTGCTTGGGATAAAATGCTGGCCCTGGCTTTTCCAACAGAAACCGATTTTGAGCATGAGAAACCCATACTCAAAACAGTCTTTCATTGTGTGAAAAACATTTTGATGCATATTTAATAGATGATCTTTTATGCAGAGGCACTGACAGTTCAACAAACATTCAAACAGCACATGCCATATTCACGTACAGTCTATATAATTTGACAGATGATTGTTCAACAGAATCCTTCCTTCTTTCGTTCTTTAGTCTGCTGCTGCTTGGGCTGAAGCAGAATTTATGAAGTTGTCACGAAAGCTATGGTGTCATGGTGTAAGTGACATGCAATTCTGTTCACTTCATTCATTCACTCTTAGGACATTCACAAAGCCCGCTGAACTCACAGCTTGACATGTCAAGACATGAGCTCTCACCATTGTCTTGGTGTATAGTAGGGTTCCTTTGTGTTGTGGAGCCTGTATTTCCTGCTATTCTTGACAGACATGATACATGCCTAGCCAACTCCACAGCCTGCCACTGTATGGGATTGCAGATGAAATCCTAGGCATGAATGACATGACATAAATCATAGTATGAGTCGCTTTTTTATAGAGTGTGTATATAGTTCTCCTATGTCATGGTGGTGTGGTTCTTGTAGCTCTACATGACTGAACATGATGTGGTCCAGATCATGACACAATGCGCCCCATAGCCTAGCTTTGTCTGGCATGGCTATCGAATCTATGGCCTTGTCATGAGTGAAACCCTGCTCACTGGTGCGACACCTGTCAGAGTGTATGTTTCCAGGAAGGCCACACATGTTTTGTTTAAAGGTTCCACTAACACATGGTGCACTGTTGGACCAATTGCTGATATCTGTTAGAGAATGACCTTAACAACTGATATTTCACCAATAGCTCCTAATTAGTTAGTATAGGTAGGCTATTTTAATACACTATATGCATCAGTGCCTTCCTACCTTTTACCTCTATTGATCAGGCCAGTAAAGGATCCTATCACACACAAAAAAAACAATAATCCACCGAGGGAGAGAGAGAAAGAGAGAGAAAGAGAGAGAACCACTGGCAGACAAGCAAGCACACAACAACACGACCACAACAACAACAACAGCAACAACAACAGCAAAACACACATCTTATTCTCTTGTTCTCATTCTCTCACCCACAAGGAGCCGCACATTCTTTTGCCTGTCAATATTATTAGCCCCCTAATGAACCCATCTGCTGCCCTGTGAATTTCAACATTAAAACAAGCACTCACACCACCAGCTTGGCTTGGCAGCAGTCCCACCCTCTCTGCTTCAGAAGCATCAAAGCTAATTAATGACTTACCTGAGAGAGAGCATGAATCGATCCTGCTACAGCGTCTGATGGGAAATTAAAAATGGTTACCAACACTGCATCATGTCTGCCAAATGGAGACTGCTGCCACCGCAAGTTTTTACCCTGCTTTTTTTCCCCTTTTTTGGTGGGGGTGGGCAACAGAAGGGTTTGAGATGTACACACTCGCAGACAGACACACAACACACACACACACAAGGCCACTTGTGCACACTCACACACGCAGACATACACACACACATGCACACACACACACACACACACACACACACACACACACACAGCCTTGCATGTCCCTCCCAGAGGATGCTATTAGATAGAGAGGCTGTCAGTTGGAAATGCTTTGGGACCAGAGTTTGGCCACAGAAAAATGTGATGGAATACATCTCATCTCCCCCTCACGCTCCCATTTTCTCCTCCTCTAGCCCAGCAGAATGCAGGTACTTTTAGATCGCTACTAAAGGCTGATGAGTCTGACGCTATGAAACAGGTGTAAAACTGTCAATTGGCACAAAGGAGCTTTACATATGAATGTACATTTATTATTCATGCATAATAGATACATACTTACTGTAGATAGACAGATAGATAGATAGATAGAGAGAGAGAGAGATTAATCCATGAATACATAATTTCAATAATAGAGTATTTTATTGCACTGATGGTTATACATAACATACCCTAATACATAACAACCAGTAAACGTGTATATAAAATGTAACTCAAGTCGTAAGATACCATGATGTTATATTGTAAGGTATACACCATCATAACTGAAAGCTTGTATGTAGGCATGTGATGTTGTGAAGAGTTGTTGGTATATAACAATAAAAAACATAACATGAAATAATATAATAAATAATATAAGCTTTATTATGTATTTTTTATGATTGTTCAAGCAGTTATGGCATGTCATTACATTTCATGACAGTATATTTATTGCTTTGCATTACCTTAATGCAGTGCAATCATTTATTTGCAAATAATTTTAAAACCTTATACCAGTTTTTACACAGATAATAATAACTGTTTACAGTGTTTTGTTAATACTGGGTCAAGTATTGCCACACTCTCTTATCTAATTTTTCAGGCATAGTGCAATACTTACTTAGCCTGACAAGCCAAACTATAACATCAAGAAGTGTAGTCTGGTCATGACCAAAAGACCGAGCTCCATCCTAGGGGCGGAATCAGGGTTGTCTTTCAAACTGCATCTGCAATAGAATAGCACTACGACCAATCACAGTTATCTTAGTTGTTTTTTTGCTCTGTCACTGTGTCATCATAGTGCTAAGCCCACCCAATGACTCTCTACAAAGATAGAGAGATGTGATTAGTCCAACCAAACCTAGGAGTAGGACCTGTGCAGCCCAAACCTAGGAGTAGGACCTGTGGCTCGTGGCTAGACTGTACCGGCTGAGCAAAACTATTTGCTACTGCTAGGGTACATCTATGTTTCTAGGCTAACACTTACTAACAAATTACTTGAATATTGGTTAACTATATTTCAAGGTGTCTACATAAGAGTGACATTAGTTTGTCATTAACATGACATGACACGTATCATGAACATTAATGACATTTAATTAATGTTTATGACTGTCGTCATTAAGTGTCATTTGGTTTTTGTATCACCACGGTGTCTTTACATTACAAAAAATTCAAAAGACATTTAATGTCAACAGTCATAAACATTTAGAAATTAATTAATTCATTCATTCACTAATCATTAATGTTCATGATACGTGTCATGTTATGCTAATAACAGGCTCATGTAGAAAACCAAGTCAAATCAAGTGTTCGAATATTATAATGAAGTCACTAGTTTCAGAGCCAGTTAACACCAGCTGCTGTATCCATAGATGGTGTAGTGAGGCTCCACTGACTCACACACACACACACACGTGTGAATATTCCATGTGTTTGGCTGCGGCTCCTGGCTGACTGCTGTTAATCATGACGCCACTGCGCAGCCCTCTGATGCCATAGTGTGTGTGTGTGTGCGCGTTAACGCATGCTGAGAAAGGTACGGCACACAAGAAGTAATGAGGTGAGAAGTCTCTGTGATGCCGGGGAGAGAGCCAGGGTTGGGGGAGGCATGAGTAAGCCGCAAGTGGCCAACAGGGTACCGTTTGCTCTTCTCCGACCCTGCCTCATATTGTGTTCTTCCTTGCCTTGTGTTCTTCTTCTTCTTCTTCCTTTCCTTCTTCTTCTTCTTCTACTTCTTCCTCCTCCTCCTCCTCCACATCCTAGTCATGTCCAGCCTGGCGTAGTGGTGTGGTGTGTGTATGTGTGTGTGTGTGTGTGTGTGTGTGTGCTGCAAGCGTGTGTGGGCCTGAGGGGTGCGGAAAGCTCTCCACACTGCCCCCCCCCTCCGGCAGTGAACTCACAGGCCGCCTCTCTTCTTCCCTCACACATTATCCCACATTCTCTCTATTTCTCTCTATCTCTGTCTGTCTCTTTCTCTCTTTGTCCTTATTTCTCTTCAAATCTGCATCTCTCTTTTTTCTTCCTCCGCATATATTTCTGTTTCTATCTTGCTGTTTCTTCACATCCTCTGCTCTCACTTTTTTACCTCATTTTCTCTATCAGCTTTTTCTCCCTGATCTGTCTATCACCTCATCTCTAGCTGCTGGTTTTGGTCCATTCTGTTTCTTGTTCTCTTCTATTTTACTTATCCATGTACACCCTCTCTCTCTCTCTCTCTCTCTCTCCCTCTGGCACACATCACAAAGTGAAACCAGACCTTGGCACATGCAGTCGTGGAAGGCAGCCAACCTTGGCCAAACCCATTCCTGCTCCAGCAGACTATTCCCTTTAATTCCTTCCCCTCAAGACACTGAACTTCAATCTTGTCTCAATATGGCAGGATTTTATCAAGCTCCGCTTCCATTACTCCTGCTGAAGTCCAAGTTGCTTGATTTATTTATTCATTTATTTCTCTCCCTTTTTTTCCCCTCACAGAGGTCATTGGCTATCCTCAGAGTGTCAGTGTGTCAGTCTGTGTTACTGAGTTAAAATCATCCTCCCCTCCGTGACTTGCACAATCTGAAAAATTGAAGTGCTGTTTGACGCTGTTGAATGGGGCTTTTTGGTGTGTTCAGCTTGTAAATGCCTCATTGTTAAATTATTCAAGTGTGTAAATGTGTTGGCACATTTGGAGGGAAGTGTGAGAAGCACTTAGATGAGAAAGAGAAAGAGAGAGAAAGAAAAAAAGAGAGAGAAAGATATATATAGAGAGAGAGTTGGAGATCTCTAAACAGAAAGTGACAGAAGGAAGAGTAAGCTATTTTAAAGAACAGGATTAAAGGTATCTCGGAGTTCACATTTAGATGATTACATTTCTTTTTTTTTTTTTTTTTTTTTAAACGATTCCAGGAGCAACAAACCTCATATTGAATGTGCTGTTGATGTGACTTTGCCATTAACTGCTTCATTAACACAAATGTTTGTGTAAATTCGCATCCTTTGGGGTGCTCCAGGTAATCAGTTTCAAGTGGTCCATTACAGCCCCATTACCATCTCCATCCCAGACTTATTCAATATGCAAATTCATTACGCGTCTCTCCTGTGTTCATTACGGCTTTACACATGATAAACCCCGTCGCCATTATCTGTTTGCTGAGAAGCAACAAAAGCTGTTTTTGCAGCAGGAGGTGAGAGGCAGGAGAAGGAGCCAGTGGATTGCATAGTGGTAGCCAGCGCAAGCAGATTGACAAACCCATCTCACGTTCTCGAGGTCTGCTGGGCGCGAGTTTGGGCTCCCCAGCGCAGGAATGTTGCTGGCGTGACGACAAGGAGGAGGTGGGGGAGGAGGGGGAGTGGGAGGTGGGATCCAGCAGTACGCCGCTCATGGGCGTACTCCACTCTACTCTACTCGACTTCCCTCGCCTCAGTGTTGGCCATGCATGTTAAACAGCCATCCCCACATTTCCTTCATCCTCAGGCACTCACTGCCACATGTGTGTTTGTGTGTATTTGTGTGTGTTGGGAAAGATGTGCGTGAATATGTGCCTGTGTGTTTATGGGTGTTTGAAGATGTGTGTGTGTGTGTGACTTGGCAAAGCCCAGAGTGGCTTGCCGTGCCCAGGTTTGTCTAGCCAGCGTCTCCCGCACAGATGGGGAGGAACGCCTCAGGTACAGCAGAATGCAACCCGGGGAACGGAAGGCGGAGTGCAGGAGCAGGAAGCGGATGACCAGGCTTCTCCCCAGCAGGCCGTGCATGGGCCCCGGAGAGCGCCGCTACAACGGATAATTAGTGCCGAACATCTGTTTGAGGAGGTTCCCCCCAACCACAACGGGGCCTTTGGATCTTAAATCACCAGCACAGCCCTGGATGCCTCCATCCAGCCTTTTATTATGCACTCTGATGAATTGTGTTCCAGTCATTATGACAGGCGCAAAATTTAACACATGGCTACTGGGTGCCAAAGATGCAGCAATGGGTCTCACCAGTGAGTCTTTCGAAGACTACTGATAGCAACAAAAACTGCTGGAGTGAAAGAATAAAAAACTGAGAAGAAAATCAGATAAAACAAAAAAATTACATATCTTCCTTCCCTTTTTTTTAAGGTCCATAAATCAACTTTACAGCAATGTCTCTGATCTTACCCTGGCATGAAGAAGTTCTTTGAAAAAATAACAGGCTGAGGTGATACAATCTTCAGAGTCGAGAGTGTGTGTGAGATGTTGACATGTTATCTCTGCAAAATGACATCAAGAGGGTGAGGGTGTAATATCTTCTCCTAGCACCACTTCCTTATGTAACCAGCGTTAAAGTGAGAGGGAGGAGAAACTACTGCATTGAAGATAAAGAACATCTAAAGGCAGAGAGCGCTGTTTTGTGTGAAAATAAAATAACTACATTAAAAAGTCCATTCCCTTCCTAAAGAACATGATGTCCTGGTACATCACGTGGACAATGAGGTCCAATCAGAGTAATACTGTGATTGCAGGCAGGCTGGCAGGAGGGGAAAGAGAGACTTCTCATTTCAGTCACGTGATTCTAAATCTGCCACAGGTCTCTCACGGACAGCGCTGCCACAGGGATGCATGACTGCAGTTAAAATATTCTTTTGCACAGTGCTCCACGTCCATCCTGTAGGCCTACGAGACTCCAAGTCTGCCTTTGCTTGAACCATCTGTTATAACATTGACATATACATAAAAATGACAACTTGTTACTGCAATGAGAAACAGTGTTAGAGCTGAAACAGCACAGTGTCAAGTGACCATTATGTGAACTTGTTAAAAATTATTCCTGTTATAACTATGTACATAAAAATGTTTTAGCATACAATGATGTTTACATCAGAATACAGAGTAAATCTACTCAAGACACGCGCAAGGTTATGTCTCATAATTTATCACCATATCACATAGACTGTCAGACAGTCATTACAGAGAGGGTTGAAGCAGAGCTTTGGTAAAAATGCCCAGTGTCCAATCAAGTTCATAACAGACACATTATCATTGTTAGACACAGACAGTGAAATCCAGCCGGCCACAAAACCAACTATTAAAGTTTCACCCTCATTCCCTTGGCTGACTCTTCCTCCTGATGGTTGTGCCATCATGATGACCATTTTGAAAATGAAGGCCAGAGGGGCCAGGGGCTGCCAGCTCTTCAGATTGTTGACCTGAGCCAGCCTCTGGTGACCTTTCCATTAGGCCAAATTGGCTTTCTTCTCAGGAAGCTATTTACCATTGCCGAAAGTGAAAAAAAAATGAAATAAATGCAAACACATCAAGGAATGGGGCCAAGGAGAAAAAGGCTGTTAAAAAACCATCAACTTGTCATTGTGTGTGCATGTGCATGTGTGTGTGTGTGTGTGTGTGTGAGTGTGTGCAAAAGAGACAGCAAGGGGGGGGGGGGGTGTGAAAGAGAATGTCTATGTATATAGGTTTAGCGAGATAGTGAGAGTGTGTGTGTGTGTGTGTGTGTGTGCGCGTGTGGGTGTGCGTGTGTGTGTGTGTGTGTGCGCTCCAAACTACTGATAGGCATCAGTTCATTCAGAGACTCACTCCCATTAACCTGTTCACAGGCTTCCGGGGAAGAGAGGAGAGCAAGAAGATGGGGAGAGATTTTTATTCTCTTTTTTTTTTCTCTTTTCCTTTGGTTGCATTCATCCAGCCATCCTTCCCTCCCTCCCTCCCCCCATCCTCATTTGGTTCTCTCTCTCCTTCCATCCGTCTGTGCGACCGGCACAAAAGATCATTTCCTTTTCAAATTACGGCGGCCCCTTCAGCTGACCCAAGGGCATTGTGGGAAAGCGGAGCGAGAGATGGCCGATGAGGTCTGATGACAGCTGTGGCTATGGATTGGACTCCCTGCCAGATGTGGGTCAGATCTGGGCCAGAACTGTTCCAGTATGAGCAACTGTGGGAACACAACTGTTCCATTACTGTAACATGGGACCAGACTGGGACACAGAGAAATTCACATCATTGATCACCTCCCTGATCAGTGTTTTTTTTCACACTATATGTGTTTATTTATAATGGGATCTGATGAACTGTAAAAAAACATTACTGTCTGACATCAACCACATTTAAAAAGAATTTCTCATCAAAGGTTTGTCAAAGAGAGACACTGAAGCAACTGGCACGAGGCAAAACATCATTATTTCTGTGTCTGTGTCCATATCTGAAACATTCTGTAAGAACGCCCCACTTCTTGAAATTCCTCTGATGCCATAAATGTGTGAAAACCCCATAACCTACAAGTTTATGAAAATCCACTTGGTATGATCATCTAAATGACAAGAGAGTGTAAGATTTTAATTTTCACCACACATGCTATCATTTTGCCGACTTGACCATGCCTCGTATGCTAACTTTGAATCATGTCCATTTCCTTACAAGGCACTTCATATGGGCACATCTTTTTTATTTAATTAAAGGTTGAATTTAAATTCACATGCTGACAAACATGGAAAGAGAGGGATGCTCATGGAAAGAGAGAGAGACAGAGAGAGAGAGAGAGAGAGAGAAATTATGGTGATGAGAGAAATGATACTAAAGAAAGTGGCTGAGATGGAGAACACATGAGGGAGGTGGAGAAGAGGAGCAGGACAATTTCAAACTGTGTCAGGTAAGAGTGACAAGCCACTGGCAGCAAACCTGCAGTCAAACAAATTGCATATAGCCTATGGAACATCCTACTAAACAATGTCTTCAACAGCATCATAACCCTCACTAAACTAAATTAGAATACCCTATCTATTTTTTGGAGGAGGGATGAAACCTATCAGGATATTGAACAGTGAGAAAGACTGGCAATTAGATCAACAAGCAGCAAAGTTTCTCCGCCAGACGTTTCCAGTTCATTTTGAGTGTTCTCAAGATCCAATGGTTTTTCATTACGCTCTGTCAGGTTGTATTACGAAGAGGGGGAATCTAATTCTGGTCCATGTATCTGACAGTATTTCAAACTAATTCATCTTGTCAAGGTGCAGCCTCGACGAACTCACCAGATGGTGTTTGTGTAAGCTCCCAGCTTTGTCTCTTATCTCGACGCGGCTAAAAAAGGGAAAGATTGCATACACGTTGCACTGTGTTTCATGACACAGTGCTGTTGCGGCATTGTGCCTTGTTTTTTCTTGAAAATATGAGATATGTGAAAATGATTCCATGTGTGGCAGACTGTTTGAGAGTCTGTTTCAGGTCAGCTGAAAAAAGAAGGTGCAAGCAGCCTGGATGGGGACACAGGTTTGGTTCCCAGGCAGTAAAAGCACAAAGAAGAGTCACATTGGATGAAATCAACAAAAGGTTGAATCCATGCATCTAAATCATTAAATGTTAAATGCAACGATGCAGGTTTTAGAGCCCTGGTGGTATCCGTTCATGTAATTATCATGACAAGGTGACAAGATATGATTAAACTTAATGTCATTCAGGTATAAAAAACAGTGCTTAACAAATCTCAAGATGAAAGCAATTTTTCTTATTGTTTTATGCAATGGCGGAAGTGCAAAGTGTGGAGATTGCTGCACCTTTAGCACACGCGGTGATCTACGGAAATTATTGGCATTTGAGAGCAAAAAAGGATTTTAATTGCAGTATCAGACTGTGAGCTCAATAGAGCCTTGCTCGGCATGACTGGGGAAAATGTCTTGAGTGGCAATCTACTGAACAGGAGTGACGTCAGCACCCTCTTATGCAGACTCTCTGCATGTGCTCAGGCATGGATGTGAGCAAATGAATCCAGTAAAGAGCAGAGCAACAGTAAAATTTTAACATGCTATAATATAAGAAACTTAGCATTTCCAGCTAAGAGTCAGAAACTTCTGAGCATGGAGTACCTTGTGAATGCCTGGGTGTGTTAGTAACGTTCAATGACAATTTTGTTTGCTCATTCCACATAACCAGAAGAGAGGGATAAGCCACCTTTGGCCAAGCATGGCGATTAATTGCCCTGCTAATTGCAGATGCTAAAGTTGGATCTGGTCCAAAGAAGGGCCCAATGCTGCCCAGAATCCACTTGCATATGGGATAGATTTGTCACCCTGTATGCTGCAGCTAACTAGCCCATGGCTCTGGCCTCATGGTAAACAGTTATGGCACAATTATGATTCAGCCCACTTTAGACTCCTCAAGTCATCCTGCATAAATGTCAAAGAAACTTGCTCAGGGTGTGTGTGTGTGTGTGTATGCAAGCACTGTGCTCTCCTGCGATCGCATCACATCATGTGCACTTCTGTCACTTTTGACGAAAATCCCAACCTACACACGCACACACACACACACACACACACACACACACACACACACGCGCGCACACACACACACACACGCACACGCACACGCACACGCACACGCACACGCACACGCACACACACACACACAAATGTGTGGTGGCAACAAGGATCCATACGGCTCCTTGAAATTTTAATGAAAGATTACAGCACATAAAGCTGAGGTGTGCCAGGGCTCGTGTCGCTACAGTAATGGAGCAATGAAGTGCACAAAGGTTAATTCTCTGATCTGAAGCCAGATTTAAATCATTGTTTGTAGATTATAAAGGGGTCTTCCCTGGGAGCTGCAGCTCTGTGTATAGTGAAGCCTCCTCTGGAGTCGTGTGGTGCTTTGCCTGTCTGATTACTCTTAATGAATTATGCAAATGGCTTTTTATCTCTTGCGATTTGGGGATGTTTCTGTATTGTTTTATTAATGCATTTCAGAATTACTCCGCACAATCGCTCAACTCGTCTCAGCTCTGCTTTGCGAGGATTTGGTATTCATACCCGTTTCTTTATTAAATTGGCGGTGGTCTCGGGTGTATTTGTGTGCAGGAATGAGAAATTAGTCATTACAGTAATTTAATGACTTTTTGCTGTACCCGCCACCTCAGCCGTAGCTGCCTAGTGCAAAAAAAGCATGGTCTCCTTCCCTATCTGCTCATCTTGCCGGCCTCCCCTGAGTTTCATCTTTGGGAGCATGTCTCTTTAATTTCTACTTAATTAATTACGTTTGTTATCAGGGAGTGTCCTGTGGCGAGCGCTCCGTTTCAATTACGGTGGGAAATTGACATAACAAAACATTAAACGACCAGACCAATGTGTGTGTGAGTGTGGTGGTGTGGGGTAGGCCAGGTAATGGCTCTTGTCTGCCTATACAGTCTGCAGTGGAGACTTTAAGGTTGCGCTGCGTTACTTATTAAGAGACCAATGCAAATGACCAATCCAAAAGGCACTGTATCTATCTATCTATCTATCTAGGATCAGCCACATCAGGAACAGCCTTGAGTCATCTTCCATTAGTGACACAAATCTGCTAATACAGATTTCACTGTAGACACCTGTGGTTCAATCTAAATATTTGTTTTGCAGCCAATAACGAAGAATAAGGCATCATTTATCTACCACCTAAAGCAAAGAGAGCACGATTTAACCCACAGATAAATCAGCCCTTCTTTTTCAATCCTAGTCTCTGTCAAGCTGTTTATACTTTGAAATGTAAGCAGCACTTGGAAATAATTTGTTAATTTCTCTGTTCTGTGATTGCTAAAATATTTAGAGGAACTGCACATTACACACTGCAACAGCTTGTGGCTATGTGATGATTTTCACTGGCAACAACATGAGTTATTTTCTATCTTAACCAGTTGGACCCAGATATTTATTTAGCTACAACACACGGCTCTACTGAGATTAGTCCCCAACCTGCGGTGTTCCCCTTCTTTTTTTCGCTGGTTTCACCTGCATGTGTGAGGTGTTTCATGTTTCAGCTGTGGCGCGAGTTCAATAGAGTTGTCTGAGCATTTGAGGCGGACTGCTGAGCAATCCCTCTAATCTAGAATGGCACCGAGCATTAGAGTTGGTGTGAAGAGTATTGATCCATCGTTCAGGGTCAGGTTATGTCTTTATCTCCCTTTGTGTCTCTCTTTCTCTCTCGTTCTGTTGTACTTTTTATGTAGTCTCTCTCTACCTCTCTCTCATGTGTCACTCTCAAATCTCTATGTCTCTCTCTCTCTCTCTTAAACACACACACACACACACACACACACACACACACACACACACTTGCTCAAATCTCTTCCCTCTCCCTCTTGCATGAATGGCCTCCTGCTTATCAGAGCCTCATGTGTGTCATATGATAACATGTGCAGTGTTGTGGTTTGGGGCTCTGGTCATGGAGCTCCAGCCCCACATGACACCATGCAGACACATCATATTTCTCCTAGCCCGGCTTCAGTGACTCTCCCCACACTGGTGCCAGGGATGTGACCCTCTCCCCCATTAATTATTTGTCCCTGCTTCTCAGATGGTGGCATGGCATACAGCACACACTGCCATGGGACACATGGGTGACTGAATGCACTCAGCTGGCACAGTACACACTAAGGCACTAAGCCTCTTTCCCATATAAGATTGAAAATGTGTGTGGGCGTATATGTGTGTGTCTGTGGGCGTATATATGTATGTGTGTGTGTGTGTGTGTGTGTGTGTGTGTGTGTGTGTGTGTGTGTGTGTGTGTGTAATACAAGTGGAAAGGTCCACATATACAATTATTATCTGTCCTACTAGAATTGTGTCTGTCCCATCCCAGTGAACATTTTATGTTTTATATTGGTACATGGGAGATGGAAACATCTGACTTTCATCAAATGACCAATGGCTTTTTCACATGCAACTGCTCTAATTGTCATTGGCAGGTTCATGATACAGATATGACCCTCTTGCCTATCAATTATTTGTCCTTCCATCTGAGATGATGTCACTGGATACACCTGCATACCTGCTTTGGCGGAGCATCTCTGCGGGTATGCGATACCACAGCAGGTGACCATTATGTTGAATGCTTTCTGAAACCACTTTCTCAAAATCACTGTGTCAAAACTAGTGCACTGTGTCAAAACTGTGTACTGTGTCAAAAACTAGTGTAATTGTCGTGGCTGACGAGGCATCTGACACAGACCCTATAATTATCCTCTGCTTTCAGGTGATGTCATTATACACACCTCCTGCCCCCTGGGGGTTCTAGACTGAACAGCATCAGTAGTGAACTCATAGGTGACACACACACACACACACACACACTCACACATACTGTATGCACACACATACATGCTCTTTCTCTCTCTCTGTCTCTCTCCCTCTCTCTCTCTCACACACACACACACGCACATACACTTGCACCCACATCAATCCACCCACATACACAAACACACTAACACACACACATGCACATACACACACAGGCAACCACTTTAAAACACCCACACACTCACCCATTCGCGCGCACACACACACACACACATACACAAACCCAGGTGTGCCTTTCCAAACAATGGACAAATGACTCGTTTCACCTCACCACTGGCCTGATTGCCATGGCCGATACAATCTCAGCCCCTGACCCTCTGACCGTGAGCAATGTAATAGGAGACAAAATAAACAGGGGTCCACCTGTGCCTCGGCTATCAGCCGCACCGCACGCCTGAGACCTGTATTTAGATTCTCATGGCGAGGGAGTGTCTCTGCATAGCGATAAGCACATCAAATGGTATAATAGAGGCAGGAAAAGGAATGTATCTTCCTCTTGAGCCAGTGTGAGGCAGGGGGGATGCTGTGTCCATCTCTATTCCACACAGATTAGTGGAAAGACACCAAGGGCCCAGTGTGGTTAACTGAAAACAGCCAGACCTCAGCCTTTTACTGTCCGAGAATGGACAGAATGCCGCACTGTCCAGAAAAGATACCCACAGTGTAATGTCAGTGAGTAAAAAATAATATATAAACACGTATAAAGACGTATATAGATAGATAGATAGATAGATAGATAGATAGATAGATAGATAGATAGATAGATGCTTTACAGTACATACTGTAAGACAGACCTGTCAATGAAGTTGAAGCACTGTTCCTTGGGAATCAGAGAGTGAGGAAAGACGCCTTCTGTAATAAACCAGAACATATAAAGCCCTGATGAAACAGGATCCATCCTACAGGATGGGCATCTTGCACTTCATATCTGTACCAAAGTTGATGGAGCAAAAACAAGGGGCTACCTCAGGAAGACAGCTGGAATCAATCTGGCCTTGACCTGGAAGCATTTGGTGTGATTTGAAGCCAGATGCTCCACTGTTTAGTTTCCACTGTTTTCTATTACTATTCTGCATGCCAGGGCCAAACTCTTTTGCTGTTGCCGTGTGAATTATTTAGGTCTGCTTTTGTATACAAACCAATGGAAACTGAGTAACTGAATGTAGAAACTGAAAATGAATGTACTACTACTACTACTACTACTACTACTACTAGTACTACTACATGGTCCTTACATTATTCTCTTTGGAGAGATGAGCATCATATGGAAAAATCCTGTTTACATGATATATAAGATGCTGCAACAATTGAACGTGTTAAAGCAGATGCAAGAATGCTGTTCCAAAAAAAACTGGAGCAATCTCCGAAAGCTCTTTTACACTGTCTGAGTGGCACACTTCAGTTACATATCTGGTGGAGCCCTAGTCATAGAGAAGGATGGCCTTTTTCCACTGACCGGTACCAGCTCGGTTTGGCTCAGCTCTACTTGCGTTTTTTGCTTTTCCATTGCTAAAAATCTGGTACTGGTACCAGATACCTGGTACAATTCTTGGTACCACCTTTGTTGAGGTTCCAAGTGAGCTGAACTGATACCACAGATAGTTTAGAGCTATAGCAACCAGTTTTTTTGCAGTGGAAAACTAAACATCCAAAACTAAACCGAGTGGAGTAAAGTAGAGTTGAGCTGATACCATTCAGTGGAAAACTGCCAGAAGAGGACTACTGTCTATGCAATGGAAGTGGAGTGGGTCTGGCCTTGACATGGCATGGCTCCAGCGGCGGGATTTCGAAGGCTCTGAGGGGAGGGACTCTAGGCGGGAGCTGCCCATTGTACCAGCTTCAACTGGGAGAGAGGCGGCTTCTAAAACACAAAAATGGATTACAAACCAACAGAGCTAAATGATGTTTCCTCGTTGGTCTAACAGGATTTCACTGGTCCAAACATGTGGTGGTTCACTGAGCTAGTTGAATGTGTGCAGTCAGGGTCTTGCGTCAACCAAATGATGTGAGTGAAATGAGGCCTAGAAGGCCTGAACCAGAGAGGGAAGTAGTGTTACAGTAATACCACAGCAAGAGCGTTATGAGGATACTCACATTATCTGTCTAAATATATTTCATAACCTCTTGAATATCAAATATATTTTCCAATAGAAGCACTGCAAAGGGATTCTATTATCATAGCAATCCATTTGTTGTCATTCCAATGTTGTAAGATTCAGGATAAAAAATGAAATGAAAAGGTTTTCATTCATTGGTGCCTTCATGATAGTTTTATATCAGAATGGAATCTGTTTGAACATGCATTGATTTAAAACATCCAAAGTTGATAAACTCATGATAAACTTTTTATCATGAAACTGAATTTCACTTAAATTAAATATAAATCTTTATTCTACAAGCTAGGCTGCCTGACACTTATTCTATATGATAACTGATGCAAGTGTACTGAAACATGATGTCTGAAACAGATGTCAGCCATCATGGAGTTGTTTTGACATGAAGTTGTCATAAAAAGTTGTAAAATTGTAAAAAATGTTGGCTCAGTCATAACTGAGATGTGAATAGTCTAAGTGTTGCAACATATAGATTAACTTACTATAAGGAGCCTTTGCTTAAATATTAAGCAACATTGTTATGTTACCCAGATGTGATATTGACAGATGCAACCAATATATTGGTCTTTCTTCTACAAAGGACAATGATTTTTGTAGCAATTCACCATGCATTTGGATTGTTTGCCTTGAGGAGTAACAGACGTCTGGTTAACATTGCCAGTCAGACACAGTGTCCTTTAAAGATACTTTTATTGGAGATAATACTGACACTTTAAGTTGATAGCGCTCACCAGGGTCTTAAAAACAAATACTGTATTAAAACGGTTGCAGCACAGATAATGTCATGTCTGTTTGTATCAGTGGACAAGTAAGACCATAAATTCACACTTCATGAAGCAGTCAGTCCTTTTCTGACATTGTCTTTCCCCTTTGTTTCAAGATGTTGTTTTTTTCAGAGAAGGAAAAAAAATCTGCCTTAAGCTGCCGCGTGGTCCCTAAAGTCAAACGCTTCCTAGATTTCAAGTCAAAAGTCTTCTGATAAAGAAGAACATCAAAAAATGGATGTAAATGCTTAAGATCAGAACAGGTAGGGCACACAAGACACCTTTCGAGTCAGTGAACATCTTGTGTCACCCATCACAGTTTTTTTTATTATTTATTTATACTTACAATTGTTTTTTTTTGTTTGTTTTTTTGCCTTTGATTTTTTTTTCTCCTCCGTTTTTCTTGTGGTGTTAGGTACGCATAATCCATAATGCGCTGGATAGCTATCTTACATGGATGTCCTGGTCCAATGTTGAAGAAAAAACGAAATCAAAACAAAACAACAAAAAAAAAACAACACAAATGAAGGATTATGGCGGCTTACTGAAAAAGACTAAGCACTGGAGATGCCTTGCGGCTCCATGTTGAATGAGTGGGTGGTCATCACTTTTGAAGTACATGAGTATTCCTGTACAGCCATAGGTCCATTGTCCTTTTACTAATATCATGAAATCCTCTGGTTGCCCTTCCAAGGAAGGATGCTTAATCCGAACGCTTGGATCCCAGACTACTGCGTGACCTGAGAAGGGAGAGCAGAATAGAATGAGATGAGAATGCATGCCAAATTAGAATAAATGCTCACTTTACCTGTCACTCTAGGTGATCCAACGCAGGTGTAATTTACCTTTCCACAAGAGGAAGTGTAATTCACTTCTTTTGCAACTACAATTAGCTGAGGAAACACTAAATCCATACCAGAATAGCTGGACTAGAATAGCTAGGAAGGTGTCATGCTATGCGTGAAAAAACAAAGCACACTCTTCTGACTCTCACAAGTAGCATGTGCTAATCCAATTATCAATTCTGTTTTTAACACTTCAGTGGGGAAGATCATTTAGCCTTCAATTATAATGTCATTTCTATAATGTCACCTGTCACAAGATGAGAGCAGAACTCGACACAACACAGCAATGTGAAGCCTCTTCTGAGAGTCTGGGTGTTACCCACTGGGACTTTACAAACTCAAAGGCGCCCTAGACGACTCACTGCCACCATTACTGTCATTCGATACACAACTGGCGCAAGCTCAGTTGTCTGAGCGGAGCAGGGGCTCCTAAAATAGACGCAGCCAGCAAGAGAGAGAGAGCGATAGACAGAGGAGAAGAGAGAGAGTGAAAGAGTGGAGAAAGAGTGGGGGTGTGGAGAGAGGGAGAGAGAGTGAGGCAAAGTGGAGAAGGAGGGAGAGAGAGAGAGAGAGGTACCGGAGGTGTCACCTCTTCCTGGCCCACATGGTGCCTGTTTGTGACTGGCACTATTCCAGCCCGCCTCTGCACACAGTCATAGTGAGCATGCACACACACACACATGCATGCACACACACACACGTACACACACACTCACACAGATGCTGGCACAGAGAGGAGGATGATGGGGCTATCGACCTATGTGGGAGAAAGATTAACCTGAAGTAACACAACTTCAGAAAACAGACTATGCTGGGAGTTCTGAGTTGCTTCCAAAGTTGGGCCAAATCCACAATCAGCTGCTGTCTGGCTTATCTTAGAAGTAAATTTATCCTACCACTGCTGCTGCTGCTAATGATGATGGAGATGATGATGGACATTAATTTGATGTTTACAGCAAAATGGTGATTATGGTGGCGATGAAGATGACTATAATGGTAGTAGTGATGATAATAATAGTGATAGTAATAATTGTGAATTTAATGAAAATTACATATAAGCTACAGGGTGATGATGATGATGGTGATGAACTTGTTTACTAATGATGATTATTGTGATGATGGTAGTCTACAGTAACAATGAAGAAGATGATGATTGTGGCACCCTTGCTGGTTGGGAAAGTCCAGTTTAATCATCACCCCACCATGGGCACCATAAGTGGCCAGGCTAGACAGCAGTATGTCTGCATGGACT
>JAIFZK010000003.1:14795000-14825000 GCA_027481765.1 Tenualosa thibaudeaui
CACTACCAGACTTCCTCCTCCAAGACCAACACATAGCCTACCTAAACAGATCTTGTTCTTCTCCCTAAACACCAACATATACGTAACCAAATCTCCCTCTCCTTCTCCTCCTCCTTCTCCTCCTCCCCTTCTTATGTCTTCCTCTTCTCCTAAGCATTAACACATATAGTACAATCCTCTTCCTTGTCCTCCACCACCAAATACCAAAATGTTTATAACCAGGGATCCGTTTCCCATAGTTTCTAAGCAGTTAACCAGTTAGCACCTTACCAGTTAGCAACTGAGTTGGTTGGCAATAGGCAATTACATAGCAACCAACCAAGTTGCTTATTTGTTTAGTAACTATAGTTTTGGGAAACAGACCCCAGACCTCCTCCTCCTCCTCCACAAACAAACAAACAAACAAAAAATCAATTTACATTTCTGCATTTAGCAGATGCTTTTATCCAAAGCAAAGAGAGGATAACATTCAAGCTACAACACAATGAAAGAAACTAACAGAGTGCATATTGCTAACATAAAAATTGCAGTATTTTAAGCTGAAAGTGCAATAGTGTATTAAAAGTGCAGTATAGAAGTATAAGTATAAGTAAGTATAAGTATAAATCCACCCATAAGTTCCTCTTGCTGTTCTTGAGGAACAGAAGCTCAGGTCTAGAACCTCACCTTGGTGGTCTTGACCTTATTCCCCATGCTGCAGCTCCAGCCCTTGAGGTCGGGCAGCACTTTGCACTCCTCGCCATCCATGCAGGGGTGCATCTGACACCACCACTTCTGGGCCACTATGGACGCTGCACAGGCAGGAGAGGGGGGGAAGAGATAGAAAGAGAAGGGGAAAAGAGAAGGTTGGGAATGAGACAGCGAGAAGGAGAGAGAGAGGGAGAGAGAGAGAAAAGAGAGAAAGAAACACATCTGTCAGTGCTGTGTGCAGGTGTCACTCATCATCACCCTGCAGACACAGCAAGACATCACACACACACACGCACACACACACACATCATCACATTGTTCTCACATCAATGCAGGCTGTAAGAGTGTATGTTTGTGGAAAGGAAACTGAGAAATAACAACATTTAGATGCACATATACGCACACACACACATACACGTAACATAGACAGACACACAAACACAGAGAGACAGACCGCCCTCCATACACATACAAAGGAAATTTGATCAACTTCAGTCAAGAGTAAAGCTTTGCACAGAAATAAAATAGAAAAGAAAAAAAAATACATCTGTCTCCATAACACGTCAGGCAGAGTGAGGGGGTGTGCTTTGATCAGTGTTTGACAGGAGCAGTCCCTCATTCCTCTCACAGTCATTCCTCTCCGACAGTCAGGCCTCACTGTGTGTCTCTGGGCCTCAACTGCAGCATGGGGACGAGGGGTGTGTGCTCTTTATGTGTATGTGTATGTGAATGTGTGTGTGTGTGTGTGTGCCTGTGTGTGTGTGTGTGTGTGTGTGTGTGTGTGTGTGTTTACCTGATTCACAGCACAAAGGCTAGAATTGAGGTCAGGCATTAGAGTGTGTGTGTGTTTACTTATGTGGAAATAGTAGAGGGCCAAAAAAATGTGTGTATGTCGGGGAGTCATTGCATAGTGAAAAAGAATTTGTACAAATGTGAGCCTACGATCCAGTGAATGTATGTGTCTTCACATAGACGGGTTAGTCAGTGGTGTCCCCCTTGACATATCAGAAATCTGTGAGCAAAGTCAGTATAGCTAGAGAAGGGGAGGAGGGGAGGCGCATTCTGTCAAAGGTGTTACAGAGCGTATTACAGAGAATAAGATAAGGATCGATTGACCTGCTGAAAGAGCCCTGTTGATGTGTTATTAAATGACCTGGCCCCCCTCTCTGCCTCCGAGCCAGTGAGCGCAAGTCCGGCCGGCCGGCCGGCAAACCTGCAGCCAAGCGGAGTGTGGCAAAGGAGACACGACGCGGAGGAGTGTGCCGCTGTAAGACGAGACGAGGGGATGGTGTCGAATGGTGACAAACATGTTGATCACGGAGATTAAACGCACAAGAGCACAAGCCTCAAGGGCAGCATCGATGAACAGGTTCATCAATGCCTGCTTGGAAAATCAATGCAGCTGCCACACCGTACATTACTAAACGTGAAGAAATGGTTCACCACAGATTACTAGAAAAAAAGCCATAATTCATTGTATATTGATGTGGTGATTCCACTGATACTGGTTCACTACAGATGACTTGAATAAAAAGCATAACTCACTCTCTATTGCTTAAAAAGGATAGAATGGCTTACTAATACAAAAAAAACAAAACTTGTTCATTTTGGTATAGCCCTGTGTAGATTACTGAAATAGACGATGTGTTTCACGATTTACTGTCGAAATAGGGAAAACGGTGTATTATCCACACCTAAACAAGAAGAAATAGCTCATCTTATATTACCCCAACAGGAGAAACTGCACACCATTTATTTTTGAAATGGAGGAGATTGGATGCGCAGAAGATGCCAGTAAGCATAAGTGACAGGCTGAGCTAAGCCCAATTCCTATTCAGATTTCACCCACATTTCTTTCTGGGTAAATCTTATGCTGTCTGTGGGTATAACAAGGGAGAGAAGGGGAGAGGTAAAGACATAGTAAGCACAGCACAAACAAAAGCTAATGCCAAATCAAAATTCATCCGCTTGAAATGCATGGTGCCACAAACATTTTAGGTCAGCACAGGAGAATGTGGTGTTTCGCTGAGAACAATCAAAAACACACAGAGTATAATAGCAATGTGTGTGTGTGTTTGTGTGTGTGTGTGTGAAAAACAAACAAACCCAAAGCCATACCATCCACACATGAGGGGGCAGCTCTCGTCGTCCCGGCAACCTGCCCAGGTAAACAGGAGCACTTGACAGTCTGCGATCGTTCCTCGATCTTGTTTTTGTTGCAGCAGCGGTGCGCCGCGATCACCTCACAGGTCCCCGCTTTCACATGCTGAACTGCAAAGACAAACAAGGACACACGCCGCTTTTAAAACACGTACACTTCAGGAAAAAAAAATCATCCCTTGCTTGAAAAGCGTTTTCTTTTCCTTTTGCTTTGTAGTATCCATGATTGCAGTTGACAGTTGCTGGCAGTGCAGCAGTTCCTTTCATGAGGTATTACAGATTGAGATTTGTCTGTGGTGAATAAGTGAAAAGAAATAGTTTGGATTAGCCAAGTGTTGTATGTAGGGCCTTAGTAATGCAGGGCTGACTGGTTTTTAAATGGAATTTACATTTTCCACTGTGCTGGTAGAAAATGTGTCGAGGTGCTATTTTCTCAAGCCTTTAATTACAAAAACAACATCATTCTGATTTGATTAGCAAACATCAATTTGTTAATGGTACTATTTTCAGTGCAAAAGATGTTTGCTTGTTTTCTCAGATTTTCTCAGACAAATTAAGTTTCTCAGACTAAAATCTGAGTACTTCATTTCCAAATGTGTTCACAAATAATTAGCTCGTTTTACATTCATGGCATCGCCCACCACAGTAAACATTCATTTCATTAGAAGAATGAACTGTGCTGCTACTTGTAGCCTTGGGTTAAACACAAAGATCTGAATATAAAAATCATCATGTTAGTGGATTTAAAAGTAATACACAAAGAAAGAAGTAGTCTAGTGCTAGCATTTCCATACTTCTCAATAGATACCTTAATCTGTCTCCTTTACAAATTACTTGTTTTCTTTGCTTGACTGGCAGAAGGGCACAATAATGCATGTGTTAGCATATGAAAGGCTGCATTTACACATCATTTTGAAGTGCTGGATGGGGGTGAGAGAGTGTGTGTGTGTGGGGGGGAGTTGCTCAGAGAGTTTCAGAGTTCCTTTCAGACCAGGCCTAATTAGATTGGTAAAGATTTTCAATTTGGGACTTCAGCTGAAAATTGATTGAGAATGGGTCTCCATCTACCCATTAGTGGGCAATCTGAAAATCTCATCAGCAACATTAAAAACATTTTGCCTGAAATCAATGAGCCGCTATTCACATTCCAACAAAGGCTCAGTCAACAATCGTTGATCAGGAGGCGAGGAGAAGGCCCAAACACGCCCATTGCTGGCAGTTGAAGTTGTTCGTCCTTGATGTGATTACCTTCCATCACACCCCCTCCCTCCCATCCACCCACCCACCATCTTGTGCCCTCGCTTCAGGGTCAAAGTCAATTTCCAAAGTTTGGAAAGCTGCAACTGAGTCATCAAACTCTACCAGGATCAAAAGACGAATTCTAAGCTTCCTTTGTGCCTATGAAGTAGTGGAGGCTCCTAAATAAATAAACAAAACTGTTGAGAACATTATTTCTTTTTTTTTTGCTGTCTGGTTTAAAAGTTTGACAATATCTGAAATTGTGCTTTCCTTATACTTTTTTTTTCTCTTGAACCAAAAGTCCAGTAAATGGACATCTTCAGCTAGTTGGAAGTGGCTCTGGGTAGTGCAACGGCCGGACAATGGAGTTCATGGCCCCCTCATTGCTCAGTCAGTTCTGAAAATGTGTTGAAATCTATCACCTCATGCCCTCCCTTCACGGGAAACAGAGGAGCAAAATCAATGTGGAGGCAGCTGGGGTGCTGTTATTGATGGCTGGGGATGGGAGGGTGGTGAGTGGTATTCTCCTCAGCCCAAGAGCACCATGCCTGACCACTGGGCTATCCCTGGGCTCTGAGAGAGGAGGGCTGGCTCTGCTATTAGACCCTGGATGCCTCTCCTCTCCTCTCATCCTTGCTCTTTTGCTCTCCTTCTTTCTCCTCTCCTCTGCCCTATGTCCTTTTCCTCTGCTCTCCTCCTTTCTCTGTTCTTCTCCTCCCCTCTCTTCTCTGCGCTTCTCATTTCTCCTCCCCTCTCTTCTCCTCTCCTCCTTTCTCCTCTGTTCTGCTCCCCTCTCTCCTACCTTTCTTCCTTTCTCCTCTCCTCCGTTCTCCACTCCTCTGCTCTGCTCTCCTCTCTCTTGTTCTCCACTCCTCTGCTATGTTTTACTCATCTTTCCTTTCCTCTGCTTTCCTCCCCTCTCTTCTCCTCCAATCTCCTCTTCTCTCCTCTGTTCTCCTCTCTTCACCTCTGTTCTCCTCTCTTCACCTCTGTTCTCCTCTCCTCTCCTCTTCTCCCGTCTCCTCTGCTCTACTCTCTGGTCTCATCTCCTCATTAAGGCTGTGGGGAGAGGAGAGAAGAGGAGAGGAGAGGCTGGCCTTGGCAGAGGAGTGAAGAGGTCTTGCTGATTAAACCGTAACTCTGTCTCCAAGGTCAGCAGCATGGGTGGAAGTCAGCTTCGAACAGAGGAGAGGTGGGGCAGAGGTGTGTGTGTGTGTGTGTGTGTGTGAGAGAGAGAGAGCAAGTGTGTGTGTGTGTGTGTGTGTGTGTGTGTGTGTGTGTGGTGCATGCATGTGAGTGTGTGCAGACGTGGGCAGGTGGGGCAAGGTGAATGCTGGCCAGTGACCAACCACATCAAAGGCTCCCCATCAGGAAGCTGCCCAGAGGTGTTTGGCAGCCTGCTTATCCCTCACTGCCACTACTGGACTCCCACAACAGAGAGAGGCTTTTTAAAATGCCTGTGTTATAGGATTTACCAAAATAACATGTTCGTCAGTTATGTTGCCCCCCCCCCCAAAAAAAAAGCAATGTCTTTATCACATTTTTATTTATATTTTAACATTACAAAATTGATGAATTTTGTGCCACTAATACTAAAATTGCTCGATATAATAGAAATACTCATGGTTGTTCATCTATCATGTTGTCATATTGTATGGAACATAAAGATCAGACTGCAGCCTTGAAGGGGAGCTCCAGCACATTACAGCTTAGATGTTGTTGTTACTGGGCTTTCATGCACTTTCATTAGGAACCAAAATGACAAAAATCCATTCAGAAATGAATGAGATTGTGACTTTTAGACAAAAACGTGCCGGAGATCCCCTTTCGCCATTTATTTTTGTTATCACTGATATTTCCAGAGATGCACATCTGTGCTGGACTATGATTTGTTATTACAAATTATTCCATATTGTTGCTTTTTTCCTAATGTCAGTTACCTGTTAGCTATCACCAGTTATCTGATCCAATAACTAGGTAACAGGCATCGAATTGTCCTCCAGACCAAATATGAGATTATTTAGTATTTAAACAAGGTAATGGGTTACAGTAATACATGCAGTGTGTCCATGTAAGTCAGTCGAAATTCATATTCAGGAACATGTGAAAATGTCCTCTCATGCACTCACTGGGACAGAATTAGACAGGCTTAATCGAATCGAAGAAGGGCATTTTCCTGAAGTGTAGCTGGAAAATGGACGGCGAAAATCTGCATGGTTTGCAGCACTTGTGATCGATGTGTTTCACTTAAGCCACTTAGGACTGTTGTGACACCAGGCAGACAGGGGTTGTGTGTGTGTGTGTGTGTGTGTGTTTGCGTGTGTGAAGGGGGCTAAGAGCTAGGGCAAGGGCTGATGGGATACAGCAGAGCACCAGCCAATCTATTCCACTTAGGCACGCCACCCTGCTCCACAATCACAGCCATCGATCCCTGATTGATAAGTAACCTAGCAAGCATCACTCCACTGGAATCCATTAGCAGATATGACTCACAGCCAGAGAGATAAAGAGCTTGGGAGAGAGACGGAGAGAAAGAGACAGGGGAGAGAGAGATAGTGTGTGTGTGTGTTTCTATGTCTCTTTGGGTGTGTGTGTGTGTGTGTGTGTGTGTGTGTGTGAGAGAGAGAGAGAGAAAGAGACAGGGGGAGAGAGATAATGTGCGTGTGTGTTTGTATGTGTGTGTGTGTGTGAGAGAGAGAGAGAGAGAGAGAGAAAGAGAGCGAGTGATGGAGGCAGAGCAAAAGATGACGTGCAAACAGAGATTTGACATTTACATTGCACAGACTTGATGCATATCCGCTGAGAAACTGTCAGCGCATAGCGAGAGGGAGGATAGAGAGAGGGGGACCCATTCAAATGAAATTTATTTACTGTTACTCTCAATATAGGCCCTCCATGCACCCAGGGCCCCGTGAAGCCCCCGTATCCCTGAACTTGAGCATATCAAGAAGCCAAACACCTCCTATAATTGCCTTCTTCATAATATCTCAGCACCCCCTGGTATAATGTTTGTTGCTTATTACGGGCATACGTGAGTGAGCATTAGGCACATATAATTACAGTCTAGGCAGCTCTAGCAGCAGCAGCCGTCAGCCTTAGGAGGTGAAACATGCTATGTTCTGCATAATTCTATGAGATGTGTGTCTCAGCCATTAGCTAGAGGGGGGCTCGGTCCAAGAGTCATGGGTGCTCATGGGCTGCCGTGGAGCGTGTGCATTATAGAGAATTATGTGCTGCCAATAAGTGTGGTCATGGAGAAATATGAGCACTGGAATTAATGGTGGTTGCCATTGATTGCTAAATAGCTGTTACTTACTATTACTTTGTAACTTGGGGTTAGTCGGGGGCGGAGGTGTGATTGGAGGCTGGGTGCTGTCAGAGAAAAGAGGTGGCTGAAACAAACAACCAGTATCCCCAGTGGTGACACGAGGGAGCCAGTGAGTTTATCACTGCTGTCAGTCATTTGAGGCTGAAGGACTCACTGACCACTGAGATGGATGGGCTGGCTAGATACAGCCTGGCTGCGAGGCAAAATCTAAATCAAGAGCTCTGTCTTCAACCGGGTCATAGAGAGCAGCATTATTTTGTTATGCTAAGGGCAATTTCTAATTTTCAGCCATAAAAATAAAGTCCTCTGCATATCAAGGAAGGGTCTGGATATAATATTCTGTGTGTCATATGTATTTGTTGTAAAATATAACAGGATTTGCGCATGTTGGCAACACTTGTCAGAAGCTGTTCCATGTGTGGAGCTTATGTCCGTTTCTGATTATTTCCTACTGATAGGTTTAAACAAGTCGCTAACTGAGTGTGCGTGACATATTCTGTGCGGGTGAGGGGCTATTTAAAAATAAAACAGCGCAGATTGCTGGGCGGGTTGCAGAAAAGGGAATATTAGATGGGTGAACTTCTCATTCAAATTCAACATTTTTTTCTTCTCTTTCTCTCTCTCTCTCTCTTTCTCTCTCGCTTTCTCTCTCTCTCTCTCCCCTCAGTGTCTGTCACTCTCTCTCTCTTTTCGTTTTTTTCTTTTGTTGTCAAACTGCCAATGATGGGCTTTTTGAGCTGCTTTGAGGCTGTTTTGTATAAATAGGTTGCTGCAAACATATTGAGAAATCAGAAACTGACGTAGTGAGTGAGACGTTTGCTTGGTGTCTGCCGTGAATTAGCATAGAAGAGGCTCGCCTGTGTCTTTGAGAGAGGACCACATTACAGATGAAAGACCGTGTGTTTGCCAAATTACTATTCACAGTTTTATTTATTTATTTTTGGTCTCCACAGCAATTCAGGTTTTTTAATGTGAAGTAGATCAGGAATTTAATTAGGATGGGGACTTAACAAAAGCCTCATACACGAACGGCAAAGCAATGCATGAAAAAAGAAAGGCTTGATTTGGTAGAGGTGCTGGTAGTGTTTGGAGAGTAAATAAAACCAAAAGCTCACATGTAAGCTTATATATATATATATATATATATATATATATATATATATATATATATATATATATATATATATATATATATATATATATATATATATATATATATATATATATATGTGCATGTATATATATATATACCATCTGAGCATTTGTGTACACATGACATATATTCTCACCACACCACAGTGTTTCTGCAAAGGTAGCTTTAATTATATTGCTGTAAGAGTACCCTTCTTTCCTTAGGAATTTTCACTCAAAGCATAGTGTTTCTACCCAGAAGAGTTCTCAGTCAATATCGGCATTCTCTCCTTCTCTTAACTACAGCACTGAATAATTTGAGGCTTGTTTGTGGATGTGTCTAACCAATGATGTAATGCCTGGCCTGGCAATGCAATGTATCCATGTAAACAGCAAAGATACTTTGAGTTAGTGAGTGAATGATACAGAGTGAGAGAGAGAGAGAGAGAGAGAATGAGAGGGAGAGAAAATATGTTAGTGAGTGAATGATCTAGAGAGTGATGGACTGAGAGAGACAGAGAGAGAGAGAGAGAGAGAGAGAGAGTAGAGTGGAGTAGCATAGTGAACCACACCTATGAAATGACCAAAGCTGATGCTGGCAGACAGCATCAATCTCAGCTGTGCACTCAACCAACCAGTCAAGACAGGCAGTACACAGACGTACAACCAACACCCTGTTTTGTTTAAGCAGCTTGACTTCTCTTCCCTCTTACAACACACACACACACACACACACACACACATATACGCACATACACACAGACATGCAAAAAAAATACCCTGAGAAGAATAAATTCAGAACAGACCATTCTGTGACTGACATTGATTGTTCAAATAAGGTGTGTGGCCAGGGGAGAGAGAGAGAGAGAGCATGTGTGTGTGTGAGTGAGAGAGAGAGATAAAGAGAGACGGGGGGAGAAATGTTGATGAAACCATCAGAGTGTAAAAATGGGAGTGCGAGGAGAAATGGCAAACTCAACAGACCGCACCAGTGCCAGAGATCCAGCAAACAACCCTGACATGGGGAACTAGCTCCTAAATGACCAGGGTGTCATCACTACTCATGACCAGGTCCCGGTTTCCCGGTTACTGGTGGGATGGTTAACTGGGTCAATATGTGCTTACTAGTTCGTAATAACAGTACTTGCTTATATTCCATTAAACAAACAAACACAATATAGACAATGTCCTATTATCACATTACACATTCCACTAGAACATACAATACTAAAAACATGTTCTAGGAAATAAAAAGAATGACCAAAAATGTATGAAGGCAATAAGCTACGAGAGACAGCGAGTTAAGCTGGTTGTTGGGGAGGGAGTTGTTAGGCATAGCGCTGAGCAGAGTGGCATCTCACCGGAACTATCCATGTTAGAAGATGCAATAAAAAATGTATGCACTTGTCACGTAAAGACAAATGCTTACATGTTATGAATGCTATTGCTTCAAGGACAGGTTCCTACAATGTGTACTAATACAAAAAAACACAATGTATCTATCAATTATGTACATACTGTACACTCTATCTTGGTGGCTGGTGTATCAACTGTGAGCAAATAATTCCTCATCCTCATGGATAGGCTATGTTTTCAAGCTGCGCTGTGACATATTTTGCCCTGTAGTCAAAGTCACACTCATGTTACCCCCTGTTTCTCCCGAGTCTATTTATCAGGGAATCAGTCCATTTTTCTTGTGTAATTTGGTGATCAGCCTCCCTGTACTCAGTCTGTCTTAACACTTATTACGCCCACAGACAGCTGGGGAGTCGGGGAGGGAGTGGGAGAGGGAGGACGAAGAAAAATGACACAGAACGGGGAAAAAAATGAAGCTTTTTAGGGCGAGCACGGAGAGGAAGAGTGGCAACCCAATTACCATAGCGTCGCCACGGCAATTTGCAGCGAGTCACTTATGAAATTGTTATGAAGTGAAAGAGAACCTGGCCATCTGTGGCCCTCAAAATGGAGATCAAAAAGAGAGGCCTGACAGGGCCAGCAAAACAGATCACATTGAGACAGAGGAGAGAGAGAGAACAACAGAGAAACAAAGAGAGGATGAGAGGGATGGAGTGGAACAGTGTCAGAGACAGCAGGAGAACAAGTCAGAGAGAACGAGAGCACAGCGAGAAAGAAGCAAAAAAAGTGAAGAAGTGAAAGAGTGTGAGAGAAAATGAGAGGGGAGAGAGAGAGAGAGAGAGAGAGAGAGAGAGAGCAACAGGCACAGAGGGTGATAGAGAGCATAATAGCAGTTTGGAAAAACTCAAATGACAGCGCGTCAAATCAAACGCTCAGCAGGATCTCTTCTCTTCCACACACCATCACAGACAGGGAAGAGTCACGTCCCATCTAAGAGGCTGGAGCAAAACACGTCCCCCTCCACCACCACCTCCTCCATTCTCCCCTCAGCCTGCCTAGCGAGCTCCGGGGCTCCAGTATCCAGGCACAGCCTGAAGGGTTCCACTCAGAAGCCTAGCACTGCCAGAGAGCCGGAGAGCCAGGTCAAAGCGCCATGCCTTCCCCAGCACCAGCCCTCCAACTGAGCCTCTCTGCATTCAGAGTGGAGCCAAACCTTTGAAAATGGATTGGGTGGAAGGGTGTGTGTGTGTGTGTGTGTGTGTGTGTGTGTGTGTGTGTGTGTGTGTGTGTGTGTGTGTGTATGTGTGCGTGTATGTGTTGGGGTAGGGTGGGGAGGTACAAAAACACATTCCTGGGCAAAGGTCCAGAACTCTCACCGTGATAAAAACAGAGGCAGAAAGCACACAATAGAAACATACATAAATAAATAATGACACTGGGCTGGATTGATGGGAAGGCCGCAGTGTCTAGCCCAGCCTCCACTCTCCTCTCGCAGATTTAGAGTGTGACCTCTGACCTCTGACACTCTCTGAGGCTGCTCTATGTTAAGCGAAATGTTTGTCCTCTACTGCTGTATGTGAAACAACTAACAGAAGAAAAGTAGAGGAAGAAAAAGAACAGAACCAAAGTCCAAAGTTTTTATACCCAGCTCTTGTGGGTATATGTAAACACAGCATTGTTGGCTCAACAGCTGATACATGAATTCACCAAAGGGGGAAAATTTGAACAATATCCTATGGGTTTCCCAAATATGTAGCTAAAAATTTGTAGAGCTGTAGTCACTTGAGAAGTTTTGAGTTCTATAGGTATGTTCATATGCAGGGGGAATAGGGTTTTAGTAACTGTGTGCTTATTTGGCTGGTGGGCTTCAAGTGCTGTCTTGCATTATCAGTGCTAAACCACATAACGATTTACTGTCAGAATATCCATGAAATGTTAAGTACAACAGATCAAAACAACTATTAAAATGTACACCCACAAATGTGAGAGTGCTGTCATTTTCAATTAAGAAATCATTACTGGATTGACTGACAGCCAAAGCAAATGCCACTTCTCTTTCGATAAGAGACAGAGCTTCAAGTGGTGCATCTAAAATCACCATCAGTGAGTGATGTGATTCATTTTGTCTGATAATGTCTTTTATCACAGGACTTCTTTGGCCCAATTTGTGTAAACAACAAAGGCTGTTGGTTCAAGACCCTGACAGCAGACCTATTGATGAAAATGCACATGTATAGTACACAGTAAGTTACCATATAAGTGATAATATAAGATCTGCCCAAGGTTTCTTCCTATACTAACTACCACAAGGGAATTTTTCCTTGCCCCAGTTGCTCTTGGGTGCTCCAAAGTGCCATGAGACAATACTATTGTAATAGTTGCTGTATAAATATAATTTAATTGAATTAACTGAATTACAATACAAGTGACAATGTATAGTTAACCCGTCCTCAGTGAAAAATGAATCACTACCGTACCAACAGGATGTGGATGTATATTCATTCAACATCAACAAGTGAGAAATAGTCTTTTATTGATCCGATAACTATGTGTGGATAAGCACCCAGGTTTCTGCAAAATATAAAATGCGGTCTTGCAGTGTCATTGTTTGGACAATTTGGACATACGGTCAGCTGTAAAAGATAGGTAACACACATAGTTTGCACAAAGCAGGCTACATGTAAGCCTTACAGAGAGCCCCCCACAGTGGGTATCCCCAAAGGGCTCCCTGGGCAATCATTTAATGGCCAGAGCAATGAGAGAGAGAGAAACAGAGAGAGGGAGAGAGAGAGAGAGAGAGATCGCTGTGCTATTTGGCTGGCAGGTTGGCCAAAGGAAGCATATTGCCTACACATGCCTGCGGTCCATAACGCATGGTCCATGACTCTGCAGTGAAGATGGCTCACAGCTAGCTCTCTATTCTGGGCTTGGAGCTCACACGCTAAGCCTCTGAGACCGCACGGGTGTTCCAGCCCAGTGTGTTCCTACAAAGCCCTGCCATATTCTCAGTGTGTGACGCTCGACCACCTCTACCACCAGTCTCCTGGACAATGTATTCTGAAGAAATACTTAACAGCCAAACAGGCTATGGTTCATGGTAGAATTTTGGGATGTTGTCTTCTGTCTCAGTGATGGAGGTTCCAGCCCATTGTGTGTGTCTTCTGAAATCTGCCATGGCCTGGCTATAACGATGACTGCTTTCAAATGAAAAATATATTATTTTATTTACCGAACAGATACCTCTTGGTTCAGCTATAAACTGATAATGAACTTTCGGTAATCGCATCTTATAGTTCTATGTCCACTATGTAATTCTCCCAGTGTCCATGCATTATCCAAAAATTCTTGTCCTTGGCCAATTTTTGCTTGCTCTGTAATACTGTAAGATTATATCACTAATTCAAAAGCTTTTTCAAGAAATATGCCATGTACAGTTAAAATCCAGGGTGGTTTAGATTTACATTACATCAGCTTCAGCTAATGCTTGCTGTAGATATTACTCGCTGTACATTTCACATGTAACATATTAGCCTTTTATTACTATAGTATTAGTATCTAGCAATACTACATTTGATTCTCCCTGACAATATATGAACTCACAGCAAAATATTTTTTTTAACAGACAGACCCCTGGTTTTACTCATTTTCTCACCCTCCCCTTTTTTCTCTCTCTCTCTTTCACTCTCTCCTCTCATTCTTTTTTCCTCTTTACTCTCTGCCTTATGCTCTCGTGTCTTCCTTGCACACACTTTTCTCCACCAGAGAGAGCATTTTTGCTCATCATCAAAGTAATGAAGGGCACCTGATTACAGGTCCTGACTGTGCCTTCACATCTGGACCAGACCAACTTGATGATGCTCCTGGCAGTACCATTCATCTTGCTGCCGGCAGCACCTACAGCAGTGGCGCGGAGGCAGAGCGGTGCTGTCGGCGGCCCCGAGGCCGAGGCGGACAGATCAAATCACTCCCATCCTGGCGCAGCTCATTCCCCCTTTAAGTGAATGGCCCTCGCTTGTTATTGAATACAGGAGCATCATCTGGGAGATGGACAAAAGCATGTTCAAGAAGAACAGCAGGAAGTAAACACTGTTGGTCTAATCACATGATACCTTAGTACATTCAGAGCACCTTTTAGAGGATGGCAGGTGGAACAGAGCCTTTTGTGGATGGGGAGCTTTGGTCGAGCACTGTACTTTCTCCACCAAGGGAGAGCAGAGATAAAGTGGACACACATGCACACGCACACACACACACACACACACACATGTACACACACATGCACACACAAACTTTAGTGCCGTGGTGTGTCTGTACAACACATTTTATTGGTCCCCTACAGATGCATTGGAAAATGAGGCCTCTGACTGTGAAGCTGTGCTGTCCAGCTTGCTGCAATGCTCGGCTACTGTTCATCTCACTAGGTTGTTCTGATCTCTTTAAATGGCACTAAAACGGCTCGTGTCTCGGAATATCAACAGCACCGGCTGCTTCGAAAAAGGCCAAACATGACAGTCATGCAATTGTGGTCTGTGTGAGTGTGTGGGCACTTGTGCGTTTGTATATAACTGCATGCGTGTGTGTGTCTGTGTGTGCGTGTGTGTGCTTGGGCTTATATGTATGTGTGAGTATGTTTGTGTGTTTGTGTATGGTTGCATGTGTGAGGTGGGGGCGTTGCATGACGTGTGGTTGTGCATGGAATCTTGGGTCTTTGTTGTGTACATGTGTGGGAGGTTGGTTTGTTTGGTAGAGTGTGTGTGTGTTTGGGGGAGGGGTTGGGGGGCCTATTCATTTTCCCATTTTCTCATCTCATCCACCGTTCTCCCCATCCGGCTCCTCTGTCAGAAAGCAGCCATGTCTCCTCTAAATAGCTGCCATCCCCACCCTCAAAGTGTCAGTAATGTTTTTCATCTTAAACAGACTTGGCTAATGCCGCTGTCTGACTGACAGCCTGGGTGTCACACCAACACACACACACACACACACACACACACACACACACACACACACACACACACACACACACACACACACACGCCGCCCAGGGGCCCAGAGAATAGGAATTAACTTCTGCTTCAGCAGACGTCCTGCATGACGCTGCCGCCTTGCTACACATGCTCCACTTTAAATTAAAATGTCACAAATGTGGGCAAAGGCCACCACAGAAGCGGTGAGTGTGTGTGTGTGTGTGTGTGTGTGTGTGTGTATGTGTGTGGGAAGATGAGCATGAGACAGAGTACCTCGGGGCTGAGCTGGCCCAATGCAATTGGGGAGGGGGGTGCTGAGCAAGACCAAAGATCATCACTGGCTTGAAAACTCTCTTTTCTCCACCTCCTCATGAGCAAAGTGTGAAATATTAGCGATTCTAAATTCTTAATCGGCTAAATTACGCTAACCGGGGGCCAGACTCAAGAGTCATTAACCTCTGCGAGATGAACCTGTGGTCATGATTAATTCACTGGGCCAGTTGCTCTCCAGTACAAATGATTTTCCTTATTCATAATTCACATGCCTCCATTGATTTAGCCCTGAGTCTCCTGGTCATTCCAAGTCACTTTGCAGCAGAAGCCACATCCTCTCACACTCTTCACTCTCTTTACCCTTTTTTTTCTTTTCTTTAATTCTTTCTCTCCCATTATCCCTTTATTTTCCCTCTCGTTTGTGCCACTTCTTGCCATTTTATACAGCAAGGGTGTGTTGTTTTTGTTTTTTGTCGCCAGCAAATAGTCCATTCAGCAGGCGACTATTAGCAGGCCCTCCAAAAAAGGCCAACTGGGGAGAAGTCTAGTTGTGCTGCGGCCATTACGTTTTATGCCCTCTGTGGTCCGTACTCCAGCAGCCTCGCTTGCCTCATTTATGGTCTGTTTTTTTGTTCAGGGGACCTGAGCCAAAACAAGAAGTCATGAGACTCAGTGCGGGTTTGGGGGTAGGGGGTGGTGTGCGATTGATAGAGTTTGTTTAAGTAGCCTATACTTCACTTGGTTCAGCGATGAGGCAGCCTTCCCATGCGTAAGACCACAGAGCACTGTAGGATTGCCTTGCCTTCTCATGGAAAGAAAGAAAGAAAGAAAGAAAGAAAGAAAGAAAGAAAAAGAAAAGAAAAATTGTAAAACTAATGCAGAGCCATGTTGAGCTGAGCAGTCCACACATGGGTTCTCCTCAGTTTTAATTCATTCCTCTCGTTCCTCAACACTAAAAGCACAAGTCATAAACGTCAACGTGAATTTATGCTTTTACATTACTCCCGCTTAATGTGTCGGACGAGAGGGACAGTTATTACAGCAAACGCATCTCAACCTGCCAATCTCTGATGCTAATGACAACAGGGAAACCATCTTTAGTGCACGGACAGACAGAGAGAGAGAGAGAGAGAGAGAGAGAAGACACCACATTTGCATTTAGGATGCTCGGTCATGTGCTCAAATATTAAAGGAGTCTGCCGACATGGAGAGCGAGTGAGTCGTTCATTCTCACCGGCGGAACTCCATTGGCTGGCCGGCGAGTCAATTTTTGCCACAACAAGATGACACGCTGGCCGAGTGCACACTACTTATTCCCTCTATAATGACTCGCTCCTTATAGCCCCCCCCCCCCCCCCTCCTCTGCTATGGTGCAGAAGAGAATCTCTGATCTCGCTGCAGACAGCGCAGCAGCCCCTTGGGAGAACAGTTTCTCTTTATTATGGTACATCTGCTGCTGGAGCAATAAAGATACACCCTTCCTCCATGTTGGTGGAGCAAGACTATGTGTTTTATGACGATGAATAAATATCTTTTCATCTCTTGTATGCATACTCAAAAGAACAGAACACTATGCTGAATTGACAATGGGAAATATATCTATAAATAACACCTACATGTGAAGAGGCCATCTTCAGAAATATGCAAGTTGTTTTTATAATAATTTCCAAGTAAACTCTATCAAACTGCAATTTTCAAGCAAAAACAAAACAAGCCAAAACAACTCAATTGAAGTTGGAATGATAATAAAGTTGATCAAAATTATATAAATATATTTCTGTAAATTAATTGCAAATGGCATACAGTATACAGATTAGTAGGGCTTTGCAAAACAGCATTCAGTGTTGAATGTCGAGGATGAAAAATGTTCTAAATGCTTAATTACAATCTTTGATGTGCAGTCATGTGCTTATCCATCAGCATGTAAACACATACACCATGAGACCTAGTATATATCTGACTACAGGGAGCTCTGCTTTCAAGTGTTTTTAAACAGCTCCATTGTGTAATCTCTTATTGCATTACTCATGGAGTGTGTGATTAGATTTCTGTTCCGTTCTCTTTGATACGCATGTAGGCCTACTGTAGTTGCACACTGTGTCATCATGTAAGCACCACACAGCTCTGCGTCTACGTAACACTTGATTTATACAGTAACATCAATTAATTCTGTGCTTACATCTGAACCAGGATAGAGGAGGTACTGAACATACTAAAACCTTTAGCTTTGGGCTTAATACCTTTTGTATAATTGAGCATAGCATAACTGGCAGTGTGGAAACACAGTGACATTTGCATATGCCCATAGCTGAACCCCACACCTACCCTAGAGTAATCAATGACAATTTTAAGGAGCAAAGTACAGCAAATTAGCCTTTCTCTGTTTGCTGCATTGTACTACACTGCGTGCACATTGCAGTCCACTCTCAAAACTACAAGGGCATCGTGGCTCATCTGACCAGTCCTGGATAAATGCCGTCTCCAAAAAATGTTAAAAACAAAGTTGAGAAAGGCCACTGTTTATATCATTCTGTTGAACAGCAGCAACAGATGGGCGTATTCATCCAGTGTCATTTAGACAAATGCCACTGATGATGAGCCCATAAAAAAAAGCCATTTAGCCTTGACCACAGATTAAAGCCAGATGGTCTAGACCAAAGGTAATCACTAAGAACACAATCACCACCCACACTGTGCCCAGGCAACAAACACACTCCCATCAAACTAAGGATGAAAATCTGTGGCAAAAACTATAAAAAAGAGTGGAAATGAATGCTTCTGAAATAAATTAGTAAAGAATACTACATTTCATTGCACACGCACACACACACACACACACACACACACACACACACACACACACAAATCCAAAAGTGTTAAAAGACTAGACAGAGATTTGGGAGTTAATATTACACTTTCATATTTTCCAGTGCATTGATCATATTGTTTGTGTTTGTTTCTGCTGCATATTTATATTTGATGTAAATCACCTCTTTTGAAGTCTGTCCTCATTTGTTGGACAAAGTAGGCCACGTATGAGTGCTTGGCTGGCTACCTACTTTCAAGAAATCTCTCTCTCTCCTTCTCCTCTGCTGAGATACTGTGTCACCAGCTTTCTTTCCATGTCTTTGTAACTCACATAGGATTATCTGACAGTGACTCTGACAACACCCCCCCTCTTCCCCCAAAGATGAATCAACCAGATCTATTTGTCTGACAGTGGAAGATCATTAGTCGGCATAAAGACCATCCACAAGACTACAACCACATCCAGCGCTCTCAACCAGACATGTACTGCCATGACTCACTGATGACCCCATCCCACTCCGCCGCTGACCTCTGCATGAAGACATACCATCCATTATATGAAAACTACACTGCATCACACTGCAACTGTCAACTGAAGCAGTTCTGCTATAATGGAACCAATTCCCTGATGTGCAGTCCATCCTCTGCTCATCATCATGGGAGAGCATAGGGTTTGCTTTTGGCCCAGGTTCTCCTTTAACAAACTCACTTTAATGGTCATTGTTTCATGTTACCTTCTTCTTTACCATATATAACATATTAATGAGTTATACCATCTATCATCCCTTCACGCATGCAATCACAGTGATTAAAAATACATTTATAATGCAAATCTGATTTAGTATCCCATCTAAAAGTTGATTTATCAGTGATCAGTAAAATTTGATTTATCAGTGATCCATTCCATCCTTGGCTGCCTTTTTCGAATCAATATTAATTAAAAAGAAATAAAATAAAATAATATATATATATATTATATTGCTTCACTCAATTCATACATACATTTCACACAATTCACTATAATGGTAGAGCTTGGAAGGTAATTAAAAACTTCTCTGTGTGGTCCAATGTTAACTGTGTAATGACAAATAATGAAGACCCTTATTATCCAAATTTTAATTGATGTCTAAAAATATCCACATTGTTTCCTTGGGGTTGCATCAATCCCTGGATGACACAGCATGACCCTTATGAGGAAGTGACTATGCACTTGCGTTTATTTATTTATATTTTCGAACGTTCTTCACAGGGAGCTAAACTGAGCCGAAGCCCTATTAAGGAGGCGATGAGTGACTTAAAAGGCTTTCTAAAGAGCTGGTTTAGGCTGGGATCCACATTCGGGCCCAATTACTGTCTCGCTGTCAGCACTTTCTGCTAATTGCATCCATCAGAGGAAATCATTAGGAAGGCCCCCCACCCCACCACACACACACACTGCAAACACCTCATTCACATCCTTAATACACACCAAACGAGAGCCCTGTGCTTCTTTGGAGTTTTCGGATAGCTTGAGGTAGAGAAGGGCGACTCAGGAGTGGAGGAGAGAGAGGAGGAGAAGAGGGGAGTGAGGTGGAGGAGTGGGAAGCAGCAGAGAGAATAATGCCTTTACATGGGAACTGTAATTAGAGAGGGTGGAGAGCCAGTTGAGTTAGTGGGGAAGGGGGTGTTTTGGGGGGGTTGGGGGGGGTTCAGAGATTACCTATGCGGCCACTGAGTGTAAGACTGAAGCTGAAGCATCTGCCTGCAACGCCATCTAGGTGTCTTTCTAATCATTCCTCTTCTAAATGAGACAGGTCCCTCAAGTTTCATGTGTGATGGGCTGTTATGTAATGACTTAATTAAATTAAATCAATCTCCCTCCCTAAAAAAAGTTATGAAAATGTCACATGTTGAACATCCTGAAGAAGGGTAATTGCCTTCCTTGAACAGAACTCAGCAGAATGGCACACCCTGAGGCTTCTCCAGAACACACGTAATTACACAAGTGGGAAATGTGATCAAAGAAGTAAGCCCTGACTTATTACGACACACCAAACTTTTTCGCTTCAGAGGCCAAGCTAGTTCACTGTGGCCAAAGCCTCATAAGGGCTCATGGCATGATCAAGGTACGGATTGGACTTGTCAAAATAAATCAGGAACAGAGGGGACTCAGATGGGGCTCCCTGAGAGGCACGGCATGACCCTCGCCCCAGTCTTCATCACAAGCATGAGTGCCTCTACTAAACCACCTCCTCATCCACCTCCTCCCCCATATCCTCCTGCTCCCACTCCCTGCTCCTGCTCCTGGCTCCCTGGCCTCCACTCTCTATCACAAGCATGAGTGCCTCTACTCAACCACCTGCTCCTCCTCCTCCACCACCACCCCGACCTCCACCTCCTGACTAATGGCTCTTTCTGCAGCTACTCAACCACCAACTAAGTATGACTGCCTCCACTCAACCGATACCACCTCCTTTTCCTCCTCCTCCATCTCCTCCTTATATTCTCCTGCCTGTTGGCTCCCTAGCCTCCACTACAAGCATGAGTGCCTTTACTCAACCACCACCTCCACCTCCTCTGCCTCCTTCTGGCTAATGGCTCTTTCTGAAGCTACTCAACCACCAAGTAAGACTGCCTCTACTCAACCACCTCCTCCTCCTCATCTTTCTCTTCTTCCTTCTTGCTGCCTTGTATCCTCCGCTTCCTGCCTAGTGGCTGTACTGCAGCTTCTTCCATTTCTCCTGCTCTCTAAATCAGTGGAGCAGGGAAAATGACAGAGAGCATACTGGAAGACACATGGACTTTAATGCACACACACACACACACACACACACACAAACACTAATGCTCATACTTATGTCACACAGACAGAAACACACACACACACACACACACACACATACACCATCACATAGACACAAACTTAAAAACATGGACACAGACACATACACAGACTCACAGAAGCACACACAGATGCAGGCAGAGATAAGACATCGCCCTGTCTAAACAAACACTCACTCATACACTCACTCACACAGACACACACCCACACACACAAACTTCTTTGTCTCCCCGAGGGAGATTGTGACCTGGCCTGTGATCTCCCACAGGAAATGTCACCATGCTTCAGACAAGGCTTCCCTGACCTCAGTCCCTGTACAGGTCACTTACAGACACACATCCACTCTTGGACACACACATATGCGCGCGAGCATACACACACACACACACACACACACACACATTCAGTGATGTAACACATAGACACAGCGTCCCCAGTGAGTAGAACGCCCTTCCTAACACACAGTCATCCAATCAGAGCATAGCATGCTTCACTTGGCATCCAAATGCCTGGCAGGGTGCTACGGAGAGCTTCACTCATATAACCTGATGGGAAACAGAGTTTGTGGGATCACTGAAAAAACTCAGAGCCCTCAGGGACTTTTAAAAAGTTGTCACATATAGTGTAACAGTCTTGGCCTATTGGTACAGTTATAGACCAATGTCATGTCCTGTCACCGGCTTTACTGTGAGGTTTTTTTTTTTTCTGAGAACATACAATACAGTTTTATTTATTTGAGAACGCAATGTTCAGTCACACTGCACATAATGGTAGATTACCTTGCTTGCTTGTTTAAATGTGACAGAGTACATTAATTAACACGCTCATTTAAATAGGTCACGGAAATGCACCTGATTTATCCATGCAGGCTATGTTTCAGCTAAGAAAGCACGTTCACAACTGTGTGAAAAACATTAAAAGAGAGACAGTGATACTTCAGCTCAAACGATTAGCACTCCAATAGGATATGATAACTGCAGGAGAGTCAGAAACAAAGGGAACAGCACAGAGCACCTAATGTATGTATTGTGTGTGCTTACCACTATATGTGTACATCCTCTTAGTCTTTGTGTTTTATATAATGTCAAAGTCAGACTATAGGTGCAATCAAAGCCTGTCAGACATAAAGTCTGAGAAAATGGATGCTTTGAACCTGCTCTTTGTGTTCCTATGTCCTCGAAATGACTTGTTAAACATACAATAATTTTTTTTTCTTGGCAACAAAATACTGACGTCTTACTCCAAGAAGTAGGTGATGTGAGGTGACATAACAATGGATTATGTGATGAGATAGTTCATGACCTGTATACCCTGGTGCTTTCTGTCTGAAGAGAGCTGAGAAGGAGGGGGGGGGTCGCTGTCATGCTCCATCATCTAACAGGCTGAGGCTGATGGCTTTGTCAGGGATGGTTTAGATCAACAGGCACTTACTGCCCAAGTTCACCCGCTGGTGACTAACAGATCACAGGACTATATTTATGTGTATGTGTGTGTGTGTGTGTGTACAGCACTGAGTTTGCTTAGAGTAGAATGGGAAATTGCAGTAGATATTTGTGATCATGCAAGACCAACATTACAATATTGCTTACTGACTTTTTATTTTCACATATTTACACAGAATGTGTTTTTTTTCTTTGTTTGTTTTCTTTTCACTTAGGTGCTTTCAGAGTTTTGGATGTTTGTTTTTTTGTTTTTTTGTTTAGTTTTCTTAGCCATCTGCTCTATTCTTTCCTTTGTTGTTCAAGCGTTGTGTCATGTGCTTAAGGGTCCAGCATGCCACTCTAAGAGCCATTACAGTGGGCTTGAGTGGGCTGCAATGGGTGACTGATGAGCGTGGACAAAGAGACTGGCAGCCGTGCAAATGCCTGAGATAAACATCATGGTTCAGTTAAACACAGCGTTCACATGTCAGATTCCTCAAAAGAAATCAAAACCCATTCTTTTCATACTTTCACCCTTTGCCTACATATCCCCCCCACACACATACACACGCACGCACACGTGTGCACACACCACACATATATTTCCCCTGCTCCCTGTTTCACATTTATCCCTCTCTGACCCTCCATACTCTACTCTTGGTCTTCACCTCTTTTTTTAATCTCTTTCTCTCCTTTTATCCTTTTTCTTTATCCACCCACCCCATTCCTTTCTTTCTTCCTTCATTCTTCCCATTTATACCTCTCTTTCAATGTGTTTCCAGCTCTATTACTCTCTCTCATTCTCTCTTTCTTATTTCCTCTATCCTTCTTTCTTTGCCTCTCTCTATCATCAACTAATAACCCTTGACAGAGCAGGGCTACCTTAAAGTTACCAAGAGGTTGCATTGCCCCCCTTGACTACACTCACCCACAGACACACACACACACACGCATGCATACACACACACACACACACACACACACACACACACACACACACACACACACACACGCACACACACACACAAGCAGAACTGGACCCCTCCACCAGGTCCCCACCTCAATAAACAGAGGGATAAAAAGGCTTGTTTACTGGGCACACCTTGGCCTGACCCCTGTGGCTGCAGGGACTAACTGTGTGATTACCTGGGTGTTAGCCTCACCCATGCAGCTCAGAGGGGGGGGGCTTTGGCAGGCCTGTCTAGCCCTATCTACACACACACATATATAACTACACACACACACACACTCACACACCCCCGCTGGCTGAGTGATTGTGCGCCTCGACCGTAATCAATCACTTGCTTTTGGTGTGGTGATGGTGCACACAACTCCACTGTTAGGGAGCGTTAGCAATAGTGTGAGTGTGTGTGTGAGTGTCTTTGTATTTGTGTGCATGTATTTGTGGTTTGTGTGTGAATGTGTGCATCCACATGCATATTAAATAGATAAATGAGTCTGTCTACAATTGTTTGCGTGTGTGTGTGTGTGTGTGTGTGTGTGTGTGTGTGAGTGTGAGTGTGAGTGTGTGTGTGTGTTCCTAGACTTGTTGCTGACCCAATGGAGACAACCGTTTTTATTTGTGCTTCTCCCAGGCCATGGCTTTGCCAGCACCCTGATTCATTATGGGATGCCAACTTTCACCATGTCCTTTGCTTTGCTGAGGGTTTCTCCAGGCGGTGTGTTCAAGAAGCTCATCTGTGTGTGTGTGTGGGGGTAAACATTGTGTGTGTGTGTGTATGTGTGTATGTGCGTGCAACTGTGCATGTGTGTGTCTGTGAGTGTGTGTGCATATACAGTATCTGTGTGTTTGTTTGCGTGTGTATGTATGTTTTGTGTATGTGTGTGTGTATGTGTGTTTGTTTGTGTGTGTCTGTGTTTCACCCTAGCCTTCAAACATTTAACACACACGTGATGCAATGCATCATCCTCTTCCCCTCAATGCTCCCTCGGTGAGTTTTGTGTCCCTCTAAAGACTCTGTCCCCCCCTTCCTCCTCCTCCTCCTCCTCCTCCTCCTCCTCCTCCTCCTCCTCTTCCTTGTCGTCAGGAGAGCGATGATGGCCGACGCTTTGCTGCTCCTGCTGAACTGCTGTCACTGTTTGCCATTTAGCCCTGGCTGCGAGGCACCAGGCTCATTACTGCGATGTGTAGTCACAACTTCTACCTCTAGCCTTGGGAGTAGTACAGACACACACACATACACGCAAACACACACACAGATACACATACACTTTCACACATACACACACATGTTCACACACACACACACACAACCGTCAAACCCCTCCCAACCCTTCCCCCATCACCTTGTGTGTTTTACTGAGAGCTTGATGGCTCTTCCAGCAGCAGTGAAGCCTCAGTCTCGGCTGTGTCGGTCGGATACCCTCACGCGCACGCAGGGTCAGCGAGCAGAGGCGCGGGCTAACCTATGGCTACATCTGCCATTTCAGCTTGACCCACCACACAGCAGCGTTCTGCCCCCTTGTCTCAATATTTTTTTCCTTTTCTTTTCTTCCACACTGGAACAGCCCTGACTTCCATCATTAGTGAACAAGCTCCAGGAACACTTTGTTGTTTCATGAAACGTCTTTATTTTTTTTCTTGCCCCTGTTGCTCTTGGGTTACAGTTTGTTACAGTTTTTTTTTTCTCTTAACATATCAAAACGGCTACATCACTCAATTAGCCAAACAATTAGTTTTCTTATCAAAAGCACGTTTTGTTAACAAAACACTGAGCCTACAAAATGGTAAAAAAACTTCTCTCTATACAAGCTAAAACCACCAAAACACAGACAATGTCAGGTCAGCATCGGATCTGGTCACGGCCACGCCCCCTCACTCAACTCCTCAGACTCACAGCTCGTCTCCCCGTTTGCACTCACCTGTGTTTCAATTGGTGTCACCTGGTCCTCCCTATTTAAGCCTGCTTCACCTGTTGTCTGGTCTCGTCAATATTACCCTGGAGTTCCTACGTGTGTGTTGTGCTTCCTCCGTCTCCCGCGATCTCCCGTGTCATTCTCCCCACGAGCCTAGAATTCCGAGTTTGTATTCTCTTTCCAGTGTTTTCTAGCCCTATGTGTAGTTGTGTTTCGCCGCCGGATTCTCCTGTGTGTTTACTTTTATTACCTCCGCTAAAGTAGCGGACGCGACTTTTGTTACCCCTTGTTTGTCTAACTTCTGAGCGTTATCCCTGTATCCTCCGTTATTGTATCGGACGCGACTTTGGTTAATCCCTGGTTTTGTTGGCTTATTAAACCCCGTTTGACTTGTACTGCTGCCTCCGCCTGTCTGTGTCTGACAGACAATCTGGCTCAAAATCAAATAATTCTACCAAACACTAGCATGTGTTTTTTACACAGTCATGTCATGTCAAAATAAGTCATGGCATTTCTGAAACTACATTAATTTTCATGTATTTCAAATCCATGACTTCATGGACTACATTGATTTAAAAACCAGGGGCATCCACCTATTAATCAGGCCCATCTAATCAGAAGGCTCCCCATGTTAATTAATACTCCTGTTGCCTTATAACACATAACATGGTAAACTATCTGTGTGTAATGAGCAACAGCTATTCAGTTCTGTCAGTAAAAAAAAAAAAAACACGAAAAACGAATCATTATTTACAGTAGCCTTATTTACATTCATAAAAGAGTCTGCAACGTAAATGCCCCATCAGACTTGTCAGCTGTAGATGAGCCTGCCACCCAAAACTCTCTGTCCCTATTTTCTCTTGAAAGATATCTAACTGATTGTTGGACTATGATGATACCGTTACAGTAGTAGCATGCATCAAAACGTGTTATGCATCAAAAGGTTGTGGACTGATTGATCATTTGGCGGCTGAGCCAAGCTGTAGCTAATTGCTAATTTAATGTGTGGCTGCCGAGACATTTAATAACCGAACCTATGAGCTGCTGTTGTTTTATGTTGTTAGGTAAGGATAACATTCTGTGAGGTGGCCATTATCGTGGAGTAACTCCCAACAGAGTGATGTGGGAGCCTGACATTAAAATAGCCGACACTTGTAAGTTTGGGTTCTATGGCCGAAGCTGTAATAGGCCACAATTGCATACATTTGGTCATATGTAGCATGGTTACAGTTTTTCTTGATTGCTTTGATGCAGCCATCATTTCAGAATCCACACGCAAAGGCCTAAACAGGAGCACTCTGCTTCAAATCCCACATTTTGTTTTTTGCCAAAGGCTGTAACAGTGACTGTGCATTTACTGTAAAACATGCAGCAAAAGCAATTTTTCCTTCAAACAACACAATCAGTGATCAGATCAGTGAGTACTCTATTAATCACAACACAAAGGAGGACAAAATAAGCAGATGCTGCCTATGTCTGTGCCATTTACCTGGTCACTGAATGTGTGAAAAAGAACCAGAATGTTACAACATAAATGTTATTTTTTCCTACTACACTTACAGTAAAGTATCTGTCACTGACATGCAAGACCCATAACAAGCACCTAGGCAAACATACTGTACAATACAGTGCACTTCATGTAATTTACTGAAGTAACTTTTTTCTTTTAACTGTTTTCATTGACCTTCCTTTTTCATTAAAACATGGATACTTTCACAATTACTCTAAATTCAGCTGACCTCTTTGACTCACACTTGCAAAGAGCAAACAGCAAAGGTGTTATATGCATGAGGAATGATTGTGGATTGAAGAATTATGGTGCAGGAGATACACTATGATATTACTGTAGTTATTCATATGTCTACAGACATCATCTTTTTGGCTGTGAACAGATTCTTTCCAGTTGTTCAAGCTAGTAATTCAATGTTTGGAAAGCTGTGTTAAAAGTTTTGAAAAAAACTATGTGAAATATGTGTGAAACCATTGAAAAGGGGTTAACACAATTGGATGTGCTGGGATCTGCTGTGCTAAGAAAGTGAGAATGAATATCAAGTGGATCCCAGTTTCATTAAGCGTTTCTTAGTGCTTGCCTGACGTGTTGCGTCTGCAGCTGTTTCGCTGTGCCAGTTCAATGCTGTAAATAGTCATAATGTTGCTTGAAATGTCATTTAATGAGGCATGTGTTCATTATTGAACTCAGAATGCATTCGTAAATGAATTTGTCTTATTTTAGTAACCTATGTGTTTTGGCTTAAGGCCCACCTGATTTTTTTGGGCACACCTATTTTATGATTTCTGGGTATGATGTTTATGTTCAAAACCCTGCTTCTGTTTACTCCACAGTTTACTTTAAACTTTCTGTTTGCTTTACCAATTATATTTGCCACTGCAATGACTGTAAAGCACCACGAAACAACTGTATTGTAATTTGGTGCTGCATAATTTAATTTAATTTAATTTAATTTAGTTTAATTATTTGAAATGTAAAATAAAAATGTCTTGACATTGGTTGCTTTTATAGTAAAATTCAACAAGCTAAAACAATTCAATTTCTCAGTTTTTTTTTACTGGGGGGAAAGAAAAGGGTTAGCAGTCAGATGTCTGAGAAAGAGTAAAAAAGAAGGGGGAGCTTAGAGATACTCCTGCAAACAGTTCAAAGGAAAGTACCCAGAGAGGATTTTAGGATCAGCATTTTTTCAAGTGCCACTGCATTTGGCTCACAGGGTGTGTGTGTGTGTGTGTGTGTGTGTGTGTGTGTGTGTGTGTGGTGGGAGGCAAGGAGTGTGACCTTCCTATGTGGCCACCGTGATACAAGGCAAGGGTTACAAAGACATAGTATACACATGTGTGTGTGTGTTTGTGTGTGTGTGTGTGTGTGTGTGTGAGAGAGAGAGAGAGAGAGTATGTGTGTGTGATAGAGAGAGAGAAAGAAAGAGAGACAGAGAGAAAAAATTGAGAATAATAATATGCATTTTTTTTATTATTTCTGAATGTTTTGGCAAAGCAACATATGATCTGTAATGCCAAAAAGCACATTTTAAAATTGAATTTAATTGAAGTAAAAAAAAGAGAAAAAAGAGGAAGTGAAAGAGAGAGAGAGACCCAGCTATGCAAGGGAGTGATAGAGAGATAGACAGACAGAGAGAGAGAGAGAAACCTACCTATGTGGCTGCGATAAGATAATGCAAGGGTCATCTGGCCCCACACAGACAGCAGGCAGACGGTGAGCAGCAGCACTCTTCTGCACATGCTCCGTAGATCTCGCTCCCGCATCCTGCCAAGGCAAAATCACAAGCCCTGTTAAAACCACATGCACATGCATAATACTATGACACATCAGCATAGAAAGATTGAGTTTACACACACACACACACACACACACAGATACAAACACACGCACATAAACAGGAGATTAGATTAGATATTACAGATATTCTTCTTTAAAAAGGGTTCTTGAGCGACTTGACAGTATTCTTCAAAATTAACTTCGTTATCAACTAGTATAGACAAAACTATGCAAAGAAATTTGTTTTTAAAATGCCATAAATGTCCATTTGGAATTTTCTCCATACACCTTGAGTTCACATTGGAGACAAATCTTTTGACTATACCATGCCACACAGTATATTCTAAATCTGTGTGCTCATTTGCAGGGTCTAAATTCTTTCGTTTCTGAGGGCCGACTCAGGAAGTGGCTTTTAACATTTTCTACTGCATCATAAGGAAGAAACACTCAATGAGTACATTAAGTGGAGACATGGTACTTATATATTCCTTAGATAAATTCATCCTCCATTTCAACAGCAGAATAATGTTTCCAAAGCAAGTTTCAAAGAAAAGCAAGAAAAGTTCCTTTCCAACCGAGCAACTCAAGGCCTTGCACTAAATTACACAAGCACACTCAGTTCCAGAATCACTCTGACGCATGATAACCTGATTCAGCAAATTCCAAATACTCAAAAGAACTCAGAATTTCCATTTCATTCTGCTTCTGCTCCCCTTTAAAAAAACAAAGAGAGAAAGAGAGAGAGATGTCTGCTTTGGCTGGCTCAGGCAGCCATCTTAACCCATTCTCCAAGTGCTTTGTCCAGTGGATCGCACGCCCACTCTATGCGAGAAGCCCAGAGAGACCAGAACAAACAATGTAATCAGAGGCCCATCTCGCTGCCAGCCAGCTCCCTTCCACACCGAGGGGGAAAGGAAAAAAACAAAAAGAAACAACAATGGCAAATCACATAGATCCTTTCAAGCGCCCACCAGCATATCATCTCAAATTATCAGAGAGATTGGTTTTCATGTGCAGTTCCACAGTCCCATGTTTTGGCAAGGGCAACTGAGATTCTCACCCTCCACTCCTCCCTCCAGTCTCCTTCCCATCCCATAATTTTCATGCATTCTGTTGTGTTTGCCTGTTTGCTTGTTTGTCTGAATGCTGGTGGGTTTCGTAGAAAGGAACGTGCCTTACATGAAACTTTCCAGGACGTTTTGAAGCGTTATGAAAAAATGACGGAGGCGTGAATGAATGATCGGTAATGAATGCGCAGGCAATTAGTGGAACTAGCCAAGAGGAGAAGTTCCACCTACTCAGAAACAAAGAGATACACAGGAGTCTCATAGCACTTTCACCAGAATAGCTAATAAGAGTAGCCCAGAATAGCCACTCTAGTGGACTTCTGGAGAGCCAGCGGCTGAGCACGAGGCAGTGGTGGGTGTTACAATGCCACACAGGTGCTTGAAAGCAGAAGTGAAGGCAGACCTGGGTAAGACATCCACTTGTAGGCTTGTCTTTCACACCCCTAAGACCCCATCCCCCGCCACCCCTCAAGACACGCACAAACACACACACACATACACCACATCACACCATGCTCCTGGTGGCGATCAATTAAGACAGGACTTGAGTCGATTTGACTCAGAGGACAGCTCTTCATC
>JAIFZK010000003.1:14827500-14855000 GCA_027481765.1 Tenualosa thibaudeaui
CAAATCCAAACTATTTTAAAAACTCACCAAGGAACACAAGGCAAACACATCCCCAGTCATTTGAGTTCATCCCTGATGAAGCAACACATCTGAGCGCAGCCATATTATAAATGGGCAGAGGAATCAGGCAAATCATCCCATACACATTACACTATGGCCAAGAAAATGACTTGGGCAGATGTGCTCAGATAAATAATCTTTAAAGGGTGTGTATGTGTGTGTGTGTGTGTTTGTATTATTGTGTGTGTGTGTGTGTGTGTGTGTGTTTGTGTTATTGTGTGTGTGTGTGTGTGTGTGTGTGTGTGCATGTGTGTGCGTGCAAATGTGTGTATTAATAATTAATGTGTTAATAATTCATAAACGGGGTGAAAATAATGCAGTGTATATGTTTTTTAGTATGGGTCTGAAATCATACAGCCCCAGCATGTCAGTGTGCACTATAGAGAAGAACAAAGAGACTCCATTGACTCAAATTCACTTCATATTGGTACAGTGGCTATGGTGTGTGTATGCGTGGGTATGTGTGTGTGCGCACATGTGTGTGTGTGTGTGTTTGTGTAAGTTTTTATGAGTGTCACCAAGGATTCTGCTTGGAATTTGCCGTGTGCAACATCCAATACAAGATGAAACTGCAAAATCCATAACATTTCAACTCCCTGGGCCACTGCACTTAAAACAAAGCACTCTGCAATAAATAACTGCCTCGGTATCTGGGGAGGGTACAGCCAAAAACTGCCTGTGCTGCAACTTATGTAGGTTTGCATGTCTGAATAGGCAGGGCCCGAACATGGAGTGAATGCAGATGAGGTCTGAAAAAAAACTCACTTTATTTAATGTGATTTCCTCAGAAGCCAAGTCTTAATTGAAGAGTGTCTATGAATTTTGCATGACTACATCCGCGTCATGCAAACGGTGGTGCTCTCTGCATTATTGAAAGCTTTTGTCTTGTCTATCCACCCCCCTACCCCTCTATCCCCCAAAAAAACCCTGACTTCACAGGCCTCGACAGGGGTGCAGGCAGCATGTCTCGGGGCGCCTAACAGGAATCAGCGACTACAGCTGCATGCGACGAAGCGCCTCAAATTCTTCTTCAAACAATCAATTACAACTGTTACAGCATCGCCTTGAGCGTTTCGACTGGAGCAGCGAGAAACTTGCCACGGGAGTTTGCAGCGTCTGTCTTTGGTTTCTGTGTCTGTTTGACTCCCTCTCTTTGTCTCTCTCTCTGTCTCTCTCTCTCTCGCTCCTCCTCTGTCTGTCCTCTCTTCTTCTTCTCTTCATGTCTCTTGTCTTTTGCTTGTTTCTTTTATTTTCTTTCTCTTCTTCTTTTTGCTTCTCCTTCTTTTTATCTCATTTCATTTCATCTCATTGCTTTTTTTATATTCCTTGTTTTATTTCTCTTCTCTCATTTCTTCTCTTCAGGTTCTTGTTGACCTCTGTTCTTTTCTGGCCCCTGTCCTTATCCACAAGCCTGACAGGTCTCTGGGCTTCCTTGCATTGTCATTGCTAGCTCAGTAGCCTTAGCAGTGCACCATCCCTCTCACACACACACACACACATGCACACACACACACGCACCCACACACAGACACACACACACACACACACACACACACACACTGCCTTCACCTGACAGGGGGCAGAACAAGAGAGAGAGGGTGACCAGGACAGAGAGAGAGAGAGAGAGAGAGAAAGAGTTTTTCCTCCTCTCCCTCCTGTATATTGTCATACACCTAGTGTATACACTGTGCAATCCCATCAAACTGTTTTCAATTTCAATTTCAATTTGACAGAGACAGATAAAGAAAGGCGGATAAAGAAAGAGGCAAAGAGAAAAAAAGAGATAGGGAGGGAATGAGGGAGAGAGAGATAGATAGAGAGAGAGAGAGAGAGACATGATGGTGATTTCATTGTTGTGGCTAGAGCAGTTGAGTAGAGGTAAGGTCTCCCACGAGCAGAAGGCAGGGAGGGGGCAGTAAGGTGGAGAAGGATGGGCATCAACACCGAGCCAATTGCAGGCAGCCTGAGCTGTCTGAAGATATCTCGTCCAAAGGGAGAGAAGAACTAGAGCGGAGGTCAGAGTCATCTGTCCAACACCTTACACAGTGAGGACCTTGTGTCTGGCACTCACCTCACACCCAAATGCACACATACGCACACACACAAACACACACTCACCCAAGGCCATCCCCCACCAAGAGACCTGGTAAGTCAGTTCCATTTTTACACAAACAGCTCATTTAATGTACCGTGGTAACATAGGCCATAAGACCCTATTGATGCCAGCTGTATTTGGAATCCTATGACCTCACACAGTATTGGAGTGAGTATTGGAGTTTAACTCATCAATTTGGGGCGCACTCACACAGAACTGTGGTTCTTCGCATACTGAGCAGCATTACCATTGCAAGAACACATAATCAGTAGGGTAAAACTAACCTCGGACTCGGACGGTCTAATCCCAGACACACAGGTTCATGGCTTCTCCTTCACACACATCAGTGAAAGATTATGATGCATTTTGTACAGAAGAGAAATAGCTCAAGGTTGACTGGACAACAGTGTTGTTTTTGTCACCCCTGGACACAAAAGTGATATTTAATGTTTGGCGGAGATACTTCTACATAGATATACCGACTGCAAGCACACATACACATACATTCATACCTACATACAACAAAAGAACATTATTCTCAGTCTTTGAACAATTCTAACTCCGGCTCTGTGTCTGATGGCTTTTATCAACCGGGGATTTTACTCACTCAAATAAGCACTCAAAAGCCTGAAGAAAATGTGACATAAATTGAAAGCAAGAACTGGGCATAAGCGCTAATAAGATCAAAGCAATGCTAAGTGGATCTGTGGGCTCTTTTTCGAAGCACATTCCGCCTAACAATGTGCCTGCCCAGGCTGAAAATTATGCAGCTGTTTAAAAGCCAATCTGTGTCAGTCACACATCAAAAAAACAGCACAAAGGCGGGACTGAGAGAGTGAACTTCAGTGACTGGATCCTCATCCGACACCGCCCCACCCCCCACCATCACCATCACACACACACACACACACACACACACACATCCTCTTTCTTTCTCTTGTTTTCGATCAGCAGAATATCGAGCACTCATAGTGAGACTAATTACCAGGCGGAGGGCTCAGTGATTCAACAAATTGTTCCCACATTTCTCCCACAGTCCTTGTCTTTTTCTTTTCTTTTCTTTCCCCTTCCTATTTTCCTGATTCTGTCGCTAAACAATCACAGCGCAGTGTTGAAAAGCAAATGATTTAGTCACAGAGTCATTACTGTCTCTGCACAGTTGGGCTCATGTATGCGAATGATCTGAAAGGGCATGAAGACCCAATTCCCACCACAGCTCCAGTGAGTGACTAATCATGATCTCATGATGAACAAAATCACAAGAACACAAGTTCACCTCTTCATCATCCCAATCATGATGAAAATGCAGCCTCATGCACTGACTGGTGTGTCTGTGTGTGTGTGTGAGTGTGTGTGTGTGTGTGTGTGTGTTTGTATGTGCCAACAGGCATTGGATGAGTGTACACATGTCCCACACAGTGTCCTCCTCGTTTCCTGTCTGTTCTAGAAGCCGGGAGAAGAAGCTGATCGCTTCTAGGAATCCCGGGAAGTCTTTTGATGTAGTATCTGAGCCTGGCTGATGCGGAGGCTCTGTGACATCCCATTTGTGTTGAAGCTCCCACACTTCACTGGTTTCCGGAGACGGCGGGTGCCTGTCAGACACGTGTCCGCCACCGAAATACGGCGAGCGCCTCTCAGACACGTGTCCACCTCTGAAATAACAACTCTGTTGAGCGATGGCCCCTAAAAACCCCTCACCGCCAACACTGCCCGCACTTCCCACAGCATGACTGTGTGAGTTGTGTCTGACCGTCAGCCTGTACAGCTTCATCCTGGCACGCACACACACACACACACACACAGGTCCCACAGCAGTCGTAGCTACATCGACTTGCTCCTGGCCTTCGGCGCGTTGGGGGAAGCGTACAGCTTGGCAAGCCTAACAGCTACGCTAGCTGGTCAGCAGGACACGGACACGAACATGGCCTGACCAAGGACCCAACTACCTCCAGCGCTGCAGCACTGGGGAGTGGCACAGCCTCGAGGAGGGGGGTCGGTATAGCCCAAACCCCCAGGGGGCGCCCTTAAGAGGCTGTAGTTCAGTTCTAATGCATTATTCATCGCACAGGAACACATGCAGGCAGGCAGGCTGGGTGGACCTGGCCTGTTCCATTTGCTTCACCTTTGTCCAAAAGTGGCTTTGCATGCCATCATGCATTATTGACCACTGCTGGAGTGCGTGGGAAAGACTGTGGAGGAGGAGGAGGAGAAGGAGAAGGAGAGGAGAGGAGAGAGAGAGAGAGCTACAGGAAAGGAGAGGAAGAGAGAGAGTGTATGTGAGAGAGGGAGAGAAAGGAGAGGAAAAGAGAGGAAGCTGGTGCAAAACAAGTCAGCTGATGTGCATGTAAAAATGGACATCCATGCCAACAAACAGCCATCAACATGATTGACAGGTGACAACAATGAGAGTGAGAAACAGACACAGAGAGAGATTTTTTCACACTTCCCTTTTGTCTTCTGAAGCAACTCTTATCTAAAATGTGCCCCCTCAAACCATATACAACATTGTGGAACCTTATGATCATACAAATAAAGCTTCCTCTGAATTTGAATTTGAAAAGAGAAAGATACACAGAGAGAGTGAGTGAGAGAGAGAGAGAGAGAGAGAGAGAGAGAGGACAAGGGAAGAAAGACAGAGGAAGACAGAAAGTCAAAGCCAAGCAGCACTGCAAAATAAATAAAAAAACTCCAAATGAGTTTATTGTGGAGCCCAGGGCTTGGGCTCAGTGCCATTCGATTGAGGGGATCCAAGGACTTGACAGCACGTGAAAGCAGGCAGGCAGACAGGCTCCAACGCGCTGGGTGGGATGCTCTCTGTTGTTGTGACGGTTTGTTTGCCACAGTCAGTCACTACACACAGAGAGGAACAAAACACACACACACACACACACAAACACGCAGACACACACACTCATACACACACACACACACACTCCCAGAGCTACAGCCAGACAGCTTCAGCCTCTAAAACATCTCGTCAAGTCGAAAGCTCTTTGGTCTGTCTTTAGCAGTCAAACAAGACTAGCGTTGTTTATTCACACGTTTCAGCATTATTTGGGACGACAAACAAAGCTGCTCAGAGTGGAGATGTTGTTGTTTTTTTCCTTCCTCCTCTTCAGAGGCTGCTTGAAGTTGTCTCGCCATTGCTTTTTGTTCATTATTCAACAGTGCTATTCCTTAGGAGAGCGCTTAATGAAAGTTGTTACAGCACTTGCCCCAGCGAGGGCGGCTTGACAATAATTGGATGCATAATTGAGTTCCATGACATGTTTGGACAAGCTAATTCTTAGTGTAATTTTAAGGTCTAATTTCACTCATTATGAAACCACGGGTCTAGCATTCCCAAACACACACACATACAGACATACAGGCGCACATATATACATTCACGCACACATATATGCAAAAACATGTACACACAAATGCAAACACACAGGCACATGCACAATCACTCATGTGGACACACACATACACATATACAGTATATGCATGTCCAATTGCATGAACACACACAAACACACACACACACACACACGCACACACACACACACACACACACACACACAAACACACAAACAAACACAGGCACACATAATGACCATCTCCTCAGCACACACTTTTGAATGTCGAGAGAGGCCCACATATAGGCCAGTGAGGAACATCAGATGTAATTTGTTGGTGTGGTTCAAGCACATTGCCTAACATACACTCCTTCACCGGTCTGCTCTGCAAGCCTTATTAGCAGTGCCATATGTCCTCTAGGTAAACACTACGGACACACAGAAATGCACAGATGCACAGGTGAAACTACAGTCTTGGAGCACCAACATTATGTTTTTGAATCCCTGGTAGTAACAGATAATGACACACATACATATTTCGCTATCCATGGTCCTGAAAGAGGATTGTGAGACATCTACCAATGGCAACATTTTTATCCAGTCTCTGGGGCGACCATAGGTCTAGTTATTGTGACTAGCAGATAACCCTTTTCTCTCATTTTGGAGGTTAGCAGTTTTCAGAAATTGTCTCTGATGTTTTGGCCTGCAGTTGCGAGGCCCGATGGTGATTACAGTGAAATATGTCTTACATCAGATGTGGGGCTGAGTGACAGGTGACTACTTGCCAGTGTTTATAAACACACACACACACACACATAGACGCGTTACACAAACACACATGGTGCAGAGCATCTCTCAAAGTGGCCTGTCACGCCAGCAGTCCAGGAGACCAGATATACATTTTGCCCTTGGGCAACACTGGCACCAGCACCAGCACCAACACCAGCACCAGCACCATCTATGACAGCCTGCGTGAGGAAATGGCCGCCAGTGCCCCCACAGAGCCACAGCAGTGCCATGACATAGACTAGTGTTGCAACACGCCTCCGCTTGTCCATGTGACACCATCGTTAGCCAGCCAGAGGGCCCTGATTACAGTTGAGAAATGACTGTTTGCTCATAGGTACTGAAGAGAGAAAATGCAATGTGGGAGCTGTTTTTTCTATTGTTTTTCTTTTTTTCTCTCTGCTTTTCTTCCTCTTTATTCTTTGGTGAAGAACTGCATTGTCTTTGTGCTGGCTTGGCAGGGTCTGGTGTAGTCACACAGAGAGCAGAGATGCAGAAGGAAACGATGGAGGAATCTGTTTTTCTCCTTTACTCTCTCTCTTTCTCTCTCTCTCTCTGTCTCTTGCTGTCCCTCTTCCTCTGTTTCCCTCCCTCTTCTCCTTCATCTCTCTGCGTCTCTACATCTCTCCTTTGTTTTGATCTAAACCTAAAGTCAGTTTCAATTTATTTGACCAACCTACTTTATTCTCCTTTAAAAGCCCAGCGTGCCCTGCTCTCTTCCACACTCCTTCTCTAAAGCAGTTGCCATGTTTACGCTCTCAGGAAACACCTCATTTTCATTATGCAGTTTCATTTTAAGCACAAATAGGGCCATAATTCTCTGTTTTGTCTCTCTCCTCTGTGTAGGGAGTAGTTAAGAGTTTCCAAAAATTGCATGTGGGAATAGATGTTAGTGCTTATTTAATGTAGCCTATAGGCACGCAAGAAGGAAATGAAGTCTGTTTAAATATAATAGGAATATTCTGAAGAGAGCTATCAGAAACATACACACATACATACACACACACAAGTTCATTAGCAAAATGTGTGCATTACGTAATATTCAAAGTGGGCATTACAACCTGTTTTGTTATACAAGCATTTATTTTCCACCCTGTGGACACAACTCTATTACTGCATCCTATGGTAAATACACCTCGCCTCACACACACACACACACACACACACACACACACACACACACACACACACACACACACACACACACGCACAAACATCACCCCTGAATTGAAGACTGCACCAAACACAATTCCCTACAAATGGATGGTTGTTCATTATTGATGCCGACACACGTTACCACGTTCATGTTCGCTGCACAGGTTCAGATGTGGTTCAAATCACAAACCCCCTCCCCAACACACACACACACACACACATACATACATACATACACACACACACACCGCAACCCCCTGCTTCTCAACCCATCCCACTTTCACACACACACCAGGGGTTATCCTGCAGACACTCAAAAATAAAAGGTTTTCATTAGACCCTGCTGTGGAGGCCTCTTCGGTTCAAAGTGCTATCAGGTAATCAAATGCTTTTACACATGACTCCTGTAGGGTGCTCCCAGGAGCTCAGCACACACCACTTTATACATGGTAAAAATGTTCTACACACAACATGGGGCCATACGAACCTGGTTCGCCCCAAACACAGAACCTTTCTCATTTCTAAATACAACGTCCCATTTCTGATTAAAAAGTCACATTTTCAAAGAAAAGCTGTCAAATGTGTAAGAGATTCAGAAGATTTGAAAGATTTGAGATGAGATAACAACAACAGCATGCAATATCACAGATCATTCATCACATATCACCACTGCACGCTTGTAGGGGGAAATCAAGCTGGGTAGTTGAATTCAGTTGATTTTCTATATAAAGATGCTATGATATGGTCATAGAATAGCAGATAGGACTCCACCAGCAGATAAGAGAAGCCTCCCTAGCTCTTTAATGTAAATTTCAGCTTTGAAGTGCATTTGCTTTGATTTCATAGTCATCTCTCTGTTATCAAGAAAAGTAAAAAACGAAATAAAAAGCGTGAGAGAGAGAGAGAGCGAGCGAGAGAGAGAGAGAGAGAGAGAGAGAGAGAGAAATAAATGATTTGCAGAAATGAGGATGTGTGTCTCTTTTAAACTGTGCACTAAGCTGCCGGGCCTTTGGGGAATTGGTTGGCCATGCTGTGGCTGTGTGTTCGCAGACAAGTGGAGAACAATGGGCGAACAGCATGCAGCAATGCTTCATGACATCATATTAAACACAGGTAATTGGTTGTTAACCCCTCACGGGTAGCCAGAGGGCGGGACAGCGTCACCCCCATCCCCTTTTTCACGCAAGCACTGCACTACACCGTGTCTGAGGCAGATACATACTGCAGGAGGTAGCCTACAGGTTACCCAGATGGTCCAGATTTCTAGATCTCTCCTTCTCCTTTTCCTTCTCTCTCTCTCTCTGTCTATCTCTTCTCTTGTGCTCTCATCTCTCACTCTTTGCCAGCTTATGACCCTCTTTTTAATTATACTTTTCTTTCCCTCCATCTGTTTGCTTCTTTGTTTCTGCTTCCTTGTCCTATAAGCAATTGCCACACACACAGAGACAAATATGTCGAGATGTTACAGTAACTGCTGCAGAAATGGCTTCCAACATTTGCCATTTACTTTCTTTTTTCTAATACCACTGCAGCCGCTGTCACCAACGTACACAAACTGTATAATTTTGACTGAATCCTACTCTCGCTCGCTATCCCACAATGCACTTGATGAGTTGAGGCCAGTGCCCCCGGGGCCCAATCTGGCTTTCCGCCACACTGTGCTGTGTCCGTGAAGCAAAGAGCTGAGATTATCCAATGACCCTTCATTTCAGCTCAGTCGGTGTGACCACACTATTAACCAACAGGGACCCCTCGCCTACCCTCAATTAAAGTGCTCTGCCAAGCATAGACCACTTCCAAGTGACTTTACACAAAGGGGGGGTCGAAATCAATATCCTACCCTGCTATGAGTCAGTGCCGTGGCCCTGACAACAAATACATGTGGGGAGAGAGAAAGAGAGATAGATAGAGAGAAAGAGAGAGAGAGAAAGAGTGTGTGTGTGAGAGAGAAAGAAAGAGAAAATATGTATAATACAGACATAATGGGGCAATTATGACAAAGGAATGCATAATTAAACGTCTGGGTTTTTGTTGGCACGATCAAGAAAATATTTCACTGCTCCCGGTGGTGCCCACTGGTCATGGCCTGAAACAGAAGGACAGAGTGAGGGTGGCTGTGTCCAAAAAAGAGAGGAGAGGGGGATAGAGGGGATGAAGAAAGAAAGAGAAGGAGAGAGAGAGAGAAAAGGAGAGGGAGGCTCGCTTTGATTCAAGGTCTGCCACGGTGCACCTCCCTCGACCTTGGAGACGGCCGCCGCAATCTAAACAATGAGCTGATCCTTGCCCATAAAAAAGCCGACACAAAGGCAAAACCGCGTCACAGTCCTAAGTGCAAAACAACTTGCAGTAATATGATATACGGTGCTCCCTGCTCCCGCTTCTGCGGTGTTGTCAAAACAGGGGAGCGGCGGCTCATTACTGGAACCTTCCGCACAGGTGTGAGATCCGTACCGCCACCTGGAGCTGACATCCAGCAACCGTTCAGGGCTCCGGACAGAACTATATTTCACCATAATTAAATTAACACAAGCATATTCTTTCAGCTTACACACGCACACACACACACACACACACACACACACAAACACAGGCACACATAATGACCATCTCCTCAGCACACACTTTTGAATGTCGAGAGAGGCCCACATATAGGCCAGTGAGGAACATCAGATGTAATTTGTTGGTGTGGTTCAAGCACATTGCCTAACATACACTCCTTCACCGGTCTGCTCTGCAAGCCTTATTAGCAGTGCCATATGTCCTCTAGGTAAACACTACGGACACACAGAAATGCACAGATGCACAGGTATGCAAGTGACACCCTCACTAAAACAACTTCCCAGGTTTAAATTCTAGAATAGATACCTTACTGGTGAAACTACAGTCTTGGAGCACCAACATTATGTTTTTGAATCCCTGGTAGTAACAGATAATGACACACATACATGTTTCGCTATCCATGGTCCTGAAAGAGGATTGTGAGACATCTACCAATGGCAACATTTTTATCCAGTCTCTGGGGCGACCATAGGTCTAGTTATTGTGACCAGCAGATAACCCTTTTCTCTCATTTTGGAGGTTAGCAGTTTTCAGAAATTGTCTCTGATGTTTTGGCCTGCAGTTGCGAGGCCCGATGGTGATTACAGTGAAATATGTCTTACATCAGATGTGGGGCTGAGTGACAGGTGACTACTTGCCAGCGTTTGTAAACTGTTTGAAATAAAAGTATGAAATATAAACACAAAATATCAAGGGAGCAGGAAGATTTCATTAGCTACACCTTTTCTTCTGATTAGCACCTTTTAATTGACAAGAAGCAGGTCATTTGGACTAGGATTCAGGTTCCAAGTCTCCGTCATGTAAATGAACTGGAAGCGAGACTGGAACTTCTTCAACACGATCAAGAGGAGAGCCTCATCAAACAAAGCAAGCTCCCATTCTTATAACCCAGCTCCACGCTTGCTGGTGGCAGGCCAAGGAAGACTACCTGGCAGAGGCTGCAAAGGCCCTCGCCAGCTCCCGTGGAAGTTTCCACTCCTCTGCTGTTTGTTTTTCTTCTTCCATTTTAAGAGAGAGAGAAAGAGACAGAAAGAGAGAGAGAATACACTCAGGAAGCTCAGCGATAAAGACAAAGAGAGGAGAGAGAATGAAAGCGATACATAGAAAAGAGGGGGAGAGTACACACAGAAACCACAAGGAAAAACAGAGAGAAAGAGCCATAGAGAGAGAGAGAGAGAGAGAGAGAGAGCAGGATACACTCAGAAAGTGGGAGATGACTGCACAGCTGTCCTCTGAGCCGGCATTTCACAAGAGAAGACAAAAATAAACATGGGAAGAAAGAGTGAGACAGTGGGAAAGAGAGAGAAAGCGAGAGAGAGAGAGAGAGAGAGATGGATACCCGCTTGTATTCTCACGCCTCTGCATGATTGGATACAAACTTCCGCCATCTGACTCGCCAAGCTAAAAGCTGCTGGATGTGCGTGCTGGCGGATCGGATCGGCTGCCTTTTTTTCTTTGAGAGCGGAAGCAGCTGCCCAAGTGGAGGGAGGTATTATGTGTCTGCTGAGTCCACCATCACACTCAGGGCCTTCCCAAGAGTGGAGGTGGGGGGTGGGGGGATTGAGTGTGTGTTTTTTTGGGGGGGGGTGGGGGGCAGCGGTGAGAATGGTGGTTATGTCAATAAAAAGAGTGGGCAATAAGAGGCTCATACTGACAGCAAGGTATGACCAGAAAAAAAACATGGAGAATATTGCCACACAAGCTCCATTTTGATTCAAACAAACTCCATTTTGATTCTTTTTTAAGGGTACCTGCCTAAATTGATGAAGTTTATGTCAACAGCGCACAAAAAATGAGACCTAAATAATATATATAATATTTTTTGTGTCTCACGTTTAGAAGGAGATAAAACCATGTGCTGTTGGAATTTTTTACCTTGTCAGCATTTTCAAATGGCAGCCTAGTCTATAAGTCTATAAAGACCAGTGTAGCGCACATGTAACATTATCTTTTATGGACCACATTTATAAACAAGAACCACCAGTGTCCGCCCCGCAAGACAAGAATTTCGAGAATGTGGCAAATGGAGAGTAAAAGAAAGACCATACCCAGCAGAAACATCTGCGATTTCTACAACTCACACTTTTTATCTAACTATGAATCGTAGGACGTAGGACTAAATAACCATTTTCTTGGAGTGTTAAGATAACTGCTATCATTTGGGGAGATCTTGTCCTCTTTTCGGAATTCTTATTAGGGATAATTATCTCTCTGCCCTGGACAGCTATTTCACTTAAAGACAGTATAGACAGTATCTCCACAAATCCACTTGTGTTTTTCTTTCCTAATGCCTCTGCTATGCATTACTGTACAGCAAAGATCATTGAATACTGACCAAGATAAAGCAACATAATATGTTACTTTGGGAGAAAACATGAATAGTTCCAGTCTGCATAAGTGGGAGTGTTACATAACATCACAAGAGAAACTTTTCAATGATCTTCTGTATCAGCGTATGGGTTCGACTCTAGTCTGCTTAAAGAGGGACCCCCCCTGCCCCCCTCCCCCTTGTGAAAATAGAACACGGAACTTAACAAACGTTTGTGCCTCTCGCTCCACTTTTACCCTCTCTACGTACAGAGGTACAGCGTGCAGAGGATCTGGCCTATGGGGTCTTCTTGAAGTGTGCCATATTTGAACCATATGAGGGCCAGGTCTGTTCAACAATACAATACCACAAAGAAGTTTCTTTCTGCATGCTGTCAAGGTTGACACAATGCAACACAGAGATAGCATCCCAGTTTCAATAGTGCATAGGGTCCCCCGTGTCAGTGCCCATGTTACTGAGACGACACAACACCTGTGCTGTGTCATACCATGTTCAAGCCAGGATAATAGATTCAAAGTTTCAAGGATTCAAGGAGTTTTGTCACATACATAGAAATACTACATGACACGTAGTGATATTGTATTCTAGTGTATTCTGTCTGAATAGAAAAGTACTTTGAAGAGCTAGTAAGTGAATTAATCGATTAATCATTGCTATGCCTTCAAGCGAGAATGTAAACAGCTTAATCCAAACATAATGACAATTTTCAGGTGGACAGCAAGTCCTACCTTTATTTCTTACACAAGCAATCTGCTATATCTTATCTGACTGAAGAGTTGTGCTACAGGTCACATAGTTCAATAATTTGTTTGGTAATGCCTTATTTGAAGGTGTCCACATAAGAGTGGCATGTGCCTGTCATTAACATGACACATATCATGATCATTAATGACAGTCATTACTTTTTTTGCAATGTCTGTATCCCAAACAGTGTTAACTTTACATTATAATGACTTTTATGACAACAGACATAAGCATTACAAAAAAGTGTCATAAAGGTTCATGATATGTGTCATGTCATGCTAATGACAGGCTCATGAAGTTTCTACATTCAAGGAATGAATGATGTTTCTACAGTCATTGTTTGATTGTGTTAAATAATCATGATATCAGCACCATTATGATTATGATTTTTGCATCCACCTCATCAATAGGCTGGAGTTCATTAAGTAGAAATTGATAGAACTGACTGTCAGACCCAGTCTATCATTCTCAGACAAGAGTCAAGATGGATGGACTTTTGACTCAGCTAAAGAGGGCTGTTTATGGCGAAAATAAAACTTCGCCTCTGGACAAAGCTGTGTTTGGAGCTGATAAGACTTCTGCTCCCGCCTTCCTCCAGTGCACATCTCGTTCACAACTGCAAGAAGAGAACGGACCGCAGGTGCAGCGCAGGGATGAATTAAAAGTCATTCGCGACTGTGTCGTGTTTTGGGATTGGTGTGTGTGCACAGGCTGGCTTTACTGTGTGCTCAGCGGTCGCACTGGTGTCGAGAGGTTAAAGCAATCGGATTCCACATCCGCCGCCACGCCGTTCCCGTCTACTGGGCCACGGATAATGAGACCAGCCGGTCATTGCGATCCTTCGCTCCATTAATTCCGACACCGTGGCTGCCCGGCCGATGCTCATTAAAAGATCGCATTACACTGGCGCTGTGGGAGCAGGGAAGGAGACGACCGCGGCGCTATCCAGGGTTCTGAAAGAGGATTGTGAGACGTCTCACCCTGCGCCCTCTTTATCCGGTCTCACAGGCGTCCAACCATACGCCTACTTATCGCGAGTTCCAGCCCACCCTTTTCCTCCTTTCTGTGGCTGCCCGTTTTCAGAGCTTGTCTTTGCTTGTCTGTCACGCATTTGTGACGCCTGACGGTTATTAATCTGTGATTTGATTGAGGTATGGGAGTGACATGTAAAGATATCTGATTGACAGGCATCTCTCACTAAGGTATGCTATGTTGCCTATGAAGAGAGGAAGTTAGCGAAAGAAGCCGGTTTCCCATTGATAATAAGGCCAAAAGAACGAGACAGAATTTTATACGAGAAGGCTGTTTGTTCCTATGCTAAATAAAGGAACGCGCTAGGTGAAAGTTCACCACAGACAGAGAATAGGGTCTAGTTTTGCATGAGATGAGATTCTTCACAGTCACCCTGCCCTGCGAGTTCCGCGTGAGACATAAAAAACACTGAAAAATATATGTGCTTAGTCAAGAGGCATTTTTAGCACCATTCTCGATTCTTGCTTTGGCTTCTCATTTGATTAAATTTATGAGCTGAGCACCAAGGTCCTTGTCTAACTCCTAAGAAGTGTTACTTAACGAATGACTAAAGCAAATGGATGATGGCCTCTGGTCCATAGGGAGAGATGTAGCAGGCTTAACCATACTAAAGGAAACATGTCACTTCGCCAAAAATATCTTAAAAATATCTCGTCAGATGATTCATATATAAAGCTAGCTCAAAATCTATCTCCATAAAAAAGTTTGCGGAGCATGTGTTGTAATGATGTAACATTTACATTTCCAGCTACACCATAATCTGGAGACTAAAAATACCCCCAAAACAAAATCATGAACAAAGTACTGTGTTGCCAGCTTGATGTGATGGAAGAATAATCTATTAACATCTTGATAACATGCAATTAAATATTTGGTTCATTGGTTTTGTAGCTCAGATTACATTAAAATAGCTTAACCGTGAGCAACACCACTGAGCTCAAATTTGCTGAGAGAGAACTGTTGATACAATGTGTGGAAGGGGGATTATTTTTCCTGTTTGAGAAAAAAAGTGTTGGATGTATCAAATCAATTTATCTCCTATTTGCATCCATTTACATAAGCTTCCATTTGCAGCAGAGATAATTCTTAATGAATCTGACACAAACCGCATGTGAAATAGACCGCCTGAGAAAAAAAAGTACCTTCTGCCTTTCCTAGCATATGTAGGACAAGCCGAGCTACACTGACAGTTACCCCACAAAGAGCACACATCCCTCCCGAAGCCGTCGCCTTCGGAAAAGACTCACAGTTCATTATCTTTGCCAGAATACCATGCCAGAAAAAAGAGATGTTGTTGGTTAATCAAAGCGTAGTAAGCGCAGTCAACTTGTTCCCTTTGATTACAGCTGACGTCTTCTCAGTACAGCCGCATTTGACATGCCTCCCACCAACACAACACAACCAGGGGAGGATAGAGACGCATCTCGTCATCAGCCTCCCTACAAAGCGCGGGGGCCAAAACCTCCGGTAATTATCCACCTCAGCAATGCAGATGCCATCCATGCTAGTCAATGCAGTGCTGCCCTGTGTGGCTAAACATGCACTCGTTTAGGGTAAAATTAATTAAGGTGATATCAGTGCCCTGTTGCATACCAGCGGGCGCTAAATCTCCAAGACCTTCCACAGAGAGGGATAATGATGCTAAATAGGCATTAAGCTCCCTGTCAGCAGTGCATGGTAAACAGCATAAATTCATACCATCTCATACCATGTTGTTTCTTCACACCCTCACTGTTGTTCTGCTGTTTACTTTTGGCAATTCATGAGGTATGGCATATTTTCTGAAGATTTCTCCATAAATCTTGTCCTTGCAGAGGGTTTTATCTAGTTCATCCATATGAAGGATGGGGATTAGCAGTATAATTGTGTTGTTTGATGTACTTTGTATGGTATCAGTCAACAAAATCAAACTGCCGCCTGGCAAAAAAGCCTCACTGTTTTGTTTCTCTCCTCCATCTCACTTTTTGGCCATGAAGGTGTTGTTTATGTATGTGTGTGTCAGTGTGTGTGTGTGTGTGTGAAGATCCTGCATAAACAAGGCCTCTTGGAGAGTAAATCACAAGTTCATCCACAAGGAAACACAGGGATTAGCAATATAATTGTGTTGCTGGATATAATACACACGGTATCACCGAGTCAAACTGCCTTGAGACTTGGCCAAAACTGACTGTGTGCGCACACAACTGGTACTTCTACTGCCTCCAACAGAGTCCACACCTCAGCCTGGTGCAGTGCCGGGGAGTTGGGCCTTATCACCTGGCAAGGATGCCTGGCTGAAAGGAGGAGGCGGCGTTGCTCATTACTGTTTAGGGAGATAAGGCAGCAATAGCTTATTGTGAGGCTTCGACCTTCTTTTCTTATTCCGGCAGGACAGGGGATGCAGAGAGAGAGGTGCAGACCTCTGATAACGCCGGCATGTGGGACAGTCATGGCCCGAATATGGGCCAGGCTCAGCAGGTCCACGCCAGAATCAGAGGCAGAACCACTGCAAAGTCAGATCCGTGAATCATCTGATATAGGAGAACTATGTAATGAATTAGACTGCATTTCAGTGGCTCTGCAGCAAAAAGTGTGTGTGTGTGTGCGTCTGTTTTTTTTTTCAGTTCTTATATTTTTTGAGTGTGTGTGTGTGTGTGTGTGTGTGTGTGTGTGTGTGTGTGCGCCTGTGTTTGTTTCAGTATGTGTTTCTGTCTGTACAGAGAGGAGTTTTTATATTTGTGTGTGTGTGTGTGTGTGTGTGTGTGTGTGTGTGTGTTGTCTTTTACTCAGGTGCATCTGGCAACAACAGCCGGGATCAGGCGGACCAAATGAGCTGGAAGAATGTGCCAGGATCAGCCCACTCCCTGGGCTGTGTGCTTTTTGGGCACCCGGGGGCTGTTGCACTCTGAAAGGATGCTCTGTTCTCCTAAACTCTAGGTGCAACTTGGGCATTGTTCTTCACAAGCAGGAAAACCTTTTTCCTAAGAGGAATTTTAGAAGCTCCTTTGATACAGCCGGAGCAGATCACAGTCATGCATATGCATGGCATGGAAAATGCCATGCTAGAATTACTGTTTGCCTGCTGCAAATTTTTATGAAATCACTTGCGCTCACACACATACATACACACACACACAGACACAAAAAAACATTTCACATCTGTGGAAGATGAAAGACCCATGAGAAATCAGCCTTGGCTTCTCACCTCGATGTTTTGAAAAAGCCTCTGAGCGTTCTCCGACCACGAACATGTGTGTGTGTGTGTGTGTGTTTGTGTCTGTGTACACACAGTCACAAATACACAGACACAGATATTAGGAAGGAGCCACTGGAAAGGGCTGAGCGGAATTAAAAATAAACGTCTCGACAAACACACGGTCGGCGAGGCGTGGGCTCTAGCACTAGGGAGGAGGATATGGCAGCGGAGGATCAGCTGAACTGAGATGAGTGCTGAGTTGAGCTGTCAGGGCGTTGTCTCTCATTCTCTCTCAGAGCGTCGGGGCCATGACAGATTCTAATAAGCGCTAGCGTTGAGGGTGGGTGTGTGGGGGGGCTTTGGATTGGAGGTAGGCTCAGCGGGGGAGGGATAGCCGAGCCAACCTTAGTCAACACACAGATAAAAAGGCAAGAGTCCCTGGGCCAATAGCCTCAGCACTGAGTACACAAATGAAAGCATCAGATCAAATCCTCTGCGAGATCCAGAGGAAGAGCCCCTGGGCCACAGGGCATCCAGCCTCGCACTCTCCAGAAGAAGAGAAAGCAAGCTGGGATCCTAGCCAATCATACTACACATATATTTACCCACACAACTACACACACACTAAAATGTATTAAAAGTTTGTCATACACAAAGCTACACATACTTGATGTGTATGTATACACACAATTAGGCATACTAATACACAGAAAGACACAGAGCACACATACACACACCTATGATTTTCTGACGATGCTTAATGAATTGGCCGAGTCTCTGCAGGTCCTCTGCCAAGTGGAGGGGTAGCATCTCAACAAAAGTAGCTCTGGCAGCTGTTTCTCAGCTAGGAGGCTCCGTTCCCCCTCTCTTTATCCTCCTCGCTCCCTTTCGTTTGGGGCCATTCATCAGCTTCTGTCTGCAGATGTATGCACGCTCCATAATTACCTAAAGGCCTGTCATTACGAAGGAGCCTCCACAGACTTCGCCACAGAGAGGCAGAAAATAGAGTCGGATGCCACACTGCCATGCTCACAGAGAGAACAGAGGGACGGGCTTGCTTTATTCACGACAAGAATCAACACACACACACACACACACACCCAGGCGAGAACAGCTTCCTTTGTGCCATGTTATCATGCGATGGCAGATCTCAAAGGCAGCAGATGAGGTGGGTTTGATCTACTTCTGCTTCTTGTGGGTCTCTGACTCAGGGTTTGGAATCACCTGGTGAGGTGTGTGTGTGTGTGTGTGTGCACTCAGACACATAACTACAGAAGTCACTGACATGGAATAACTCCACAGAGACGCCCACTAAAACAAAAACTTAAAAGCACCACATGATGTTCAGTTCTTTTTGACAGGGCTGCCTGCTTTTGTGAGTTTAACTCACCTCACAGAGGGCATTTTTCAAGGCCATTTATCAAAGTTTATTACAGGTGTCTTCACAAAACACACTACTTCACGCACACTGGACTCACAAGAAAGAGTGAGAATCAGCTCATAGACTATGGGGTATAGTGTCAGTCATTACTTATGCAGTCTTGCTGAATTGCAAGAAAAACTTGTGGAACACGGACTTAGTGGCATCTGTGAGTTTCACTTTGTGGACTTTTCCCCCTTTGCTCCTGCATCTCACTGAAAAGAAAGTTTGCAGAAGCTAAACAGAAACAAAACTCAAATCTCATACGTAATACTGCTACAAAATAAATACGTATTTCTATCCTTCTCTATATACCGACTTCTTTATAACACTCACAAATACACACAGAAAGAGAGAGAGATGTCAGATTTGTCTGCATTGGAGAGCTGTGCTGAATTAAAGACTCATTCTTGCTGATAGCTTCCCTGGCTGATCAGACAGGCTTCTCTGTAAAAGAATGAGAGAAAAAAAAAGAAAAAAGAAAAAAAGGCCTCCTGGCTATGCATCCTCCAGTCAGGCCGGCTGCAGCGTTCACACACTCGACTGCCTGCTTCTGGAGCCTCAGGAAAGGAGGAGGAACAGTTCGCTCCTGCTCCTGCTGAGACAGATTGAGTGGCTGATTAAAAAACTTGAGCGCCTGCCTTCAGGGTGCTAATTACAGCTTGTTTTTGAGGTGCTCTGTAAACAAATTACATATTACCTGTACGTCTGTCAGTATTGATACTGCACTTTGTGACTAATAAGCATTGTGGAATTCTACGACAGTTTACAGGTATAAAAATGAGCGGATGCATTTCTCGCTCGCTCGCTCTCTTTCTCTGTCTTGCTTTTACCCTTTTTCGCTAACTTGAAATAAATCTCCCTATCGCGTTATATCACTACTGTAAAGAATTTGCTTTTATTGCCTTATTTACTCCTTCTCTCATTTTCAGTGTGTTAAAATATCTGTCCTCTTTCTCTCTCTCTTGCTTGCTTGCTTTTTCTGTCTTTCACTATCTTAATTGATTGAATCCTCATTTTCAGTGTGTTAAAATATCTGTCCTCTTTCTCTCTCTCTCTGTCTCTTCCCATTCCACTCTCTTCTTCTCTCAATCTCTTTCAGGTGCCTGACCAAACTTATGCAAATATGCATGGCGTGAATGTCTGAGGAAAACTGAGCAGGAATCTGAAATGTCTTGGCTTTTACCCGGGCGCAGAGAAAACAATATCAGTCAGGTCTACATTTGGATGGTTTAGGACTCCCTGCGCGTGCACGCACACACACACACACACACACACACACACACACACACACACACACACACACACAAAGCACAGAGAGTGAAAGAGAGAGAGAGATCTGTTTGCCATACACTGCATTTTATTGTGCTCTGTATGTAAACTTGTTCTGCTCTGGCAATGCAAAAATGTTTGTCATGCCACTAAAGCTCACTTGAATTGCACTGAACTGAGAGAGAGAGAGACAGAGAGAGAGTGAGGGAGAGAGAGAAAGAGAAACAGATTTGTCATGCCAATGAAGCATTTTTTATTCAATTTTGAGAACACACATACACAAAGACACTGTGTGCACGCAGTGCACCTTTGGAAAGCGGGGGCATGGTGTACTCTTGAACAAGAGCAGTGGAAAAGAAATAGAGAGAAAGCAGCTGGCCGTGCCTCAGAGTCTTTATTTTTAGATCTGTTTGCTGTGTGGCCACTCACAGGCCTCACACTCCTAAGGAACAAATAAATAATAAACAACAAGAACACAAACCGAAAAAACAAACAAAAACCGAGGGAGCACAGGAAATTGGCCCTGAGCAACAAACACATCATTATGGTGTCTGATTTCACACAATTAAGATCATATCACTACCTCAGACTACGCCATAACACCTACAGTCTTATCAGGAAAAAGGAATGCCAAAGGAGAGCAAGCAATCAAGACACACATTGTCTCTTATAAGCACACACACACACACACACACACAAACAGAAGTACACATGCCAATACATAGCCTTCACAATCACACGCACACACACACACACACAAGCAGCACCAATACATATAGACCAGCACACATAGACACACACACACACGCACACACACACACACACACACACACACACGCACACACACACACACACACACACACACTCACACACACACACACTCCTTCCATCAACAGAAAGGGTGGCAAAAGCCAAGCTGTTTTTCCTGTGTGCGTGGACACAAGTCAATATTATGCTGCTGACAAACAGCCCCCTCATTGGCACCCTGGAGCAATATGCAGCACACAACAAAAGCACACAGCGGGAGAGAGAGAGAGAGAGAGAGAGAGAGAGAGAGAGAGAGAGAGAGGCCTAAGCCCGCAATAATGCAGACTCTGCTAATGCCACTATTGTCTCCATGCTCTCAGTGGTGGCGGGCACCAAGAAAAGGGATGGGGTGATGCCACGGTCTGCCATGCTATGCCATGCCACACCACACTGCTGGGATGCTGATGGATTTCTGAGGGAAGTTGATTGATTACATCATGTCCTCCCAGCATGCAACGTTCTCCGAGGGACCTGCTAATCTGTCAGCCAGGCGAAGCCGTCGCCAACGCAGGCAGTGCTGGCATTGCTTGAGAGTGTGTGTGTGTGTGTGTGTGTGTGTGTGTGTGTGTGTGTGTGTGTGTGTGTGTGAGTGACATCTATCATGGCCGGCCACCTGCTCCTCTCATGTGGGGAGCTGACCCTCCCGCTCTAACGCCACATCTGTCACATCACACAGCCTGTCACACACCTGAAGCACAGCCACACATACACTCAGGGACAAGGCCATCAAGCATAATGAAGCTGTGTTATCCAGGGGGCATCAAGAATGGAAGCCTCTAGAATGGCAATAATTTTTCTGTGTAGAAACCTCTACAATGTCCACAGCTTAACGGACATAAGTTCCTAGAACAGCCACACGTTAACTAAAATCAACAATCAACTTATGATAAAGTACCTAGAATGATAAAGTACCTAGAAGTAATTCATTTTTTTTACTGTACACTAGCTTCCTCATAATATCTTTTTAATCTATTTAAAGTACAGTGACTAAATAGTCAAATGTTCTGTAGGAAATATAGAATTGGAGAGTGCAGAAGGAGGTGTTGAATCCTGGAGATAGTCATGTCAATTATTTAAACTGAGGAGGCCAGGGCAATGCACCGTGGGCAGGCCAGGAAAGGGTGAGGAATGTAGAACCTGCATGAACAAGACTTTCCATGAATGCTAACAGACTCTTTAAAAGTGCAGCGCTAAAGATCACATAGGTGGTTTAGCTTCAGAGAAAAAGTCTCTAATTGAGTCATATCAAAGCACTGGGGAAAAAGGGATTCGGTGACAAACATTGAAATAAACATAATTATGCCATAATTGCTTAAAAAGAAAGAGTGAGAGATTTCAAAGTTGATGTTAAGTATGAATGCTTTAATTTATAACAATCTAATTAGTAAAGGTATACTGACTAACAGTGATGTTCACAGATGTAATGACTCCTCAGACTGACAATTTACATGACATGAAGCAGATAAACATGCAGTACATTCATCAGAAGGTTAGTGCACTCAAGTAGCACTTGTTCAACTTCACACTCCAGACAGGAAAACAAGAGGACAAAACAGAAGTCACTCTGAGGCAGCCGTTACAAGCGAAGCACTTCCCCATTTCCACGCAAGGGTAATTTACTCACCTTCTGGTCTGCTAGAGCGCTCAGCTCATCCACTGTCCCCAGGGCAGCACAATGCCCACAGACATGACGTGGCAAGAAGCTATCGTCATCAACGTCATCATCATCATCATCATCATCACACTCAATCTCGCCATTTCAGATGCACTGTCACGTGCATGGGAATGTGTGAAATTAAATCATTTTCATGAAGGGGAGGGGGGTATCCATCTTCGGAACAAAAAAAGGCTTGCAGATTTCTGTGTGATCTATAGAGTAAGACTAAACAATCGTGGGAATCTTACCTGAAGAACACCCTGGAAGGTCGAAACATTGCATCATGTTTTTAATCTCATAAAATCAGCTTTTTGGGGAGATACCAATGTGTGGACACTTACTTTACTTTTAACAAAAGGAAAAGGCAAATGAACATTCTTAAGATCAATTGTAAACAACATGTGTTGTCAAAAAAAAATCGTCCCTGGTCTCAGCAAGACTCTATCGGCTATCTGAGCAGCAAATGAAGTTAAACGAGCAAACCAGCACAAGAGGAACAGCTCACGACTGCTGTTAAACAGTGCAAGTGTGAGTGTGTGTGTGTGTGTGTGTGTGTGTGTGTGTGAGTGTGTGTGTGTGTGTGTGTGTGTGCGCTGGCTAAGGGAGCATTACCTCTGTGTATCATGGGAGAAGGGGGCACGTGCTGAAGCCGCTTTAATGAAGTCAGCAGCAGCAGCTGCGGTGATGAATGGCGCGTCTGTGGCGGAGAGAAGAGGGGAGGAGAGAGGAGAGGAGTGGAGTAGAGGAGAAGAGGGAAGAGGAGTAGAGTGGGCAGAAGAGGAATGGAGATGAGTAGAAGAGAGGAGAGGAGAGGAGGAGAGGAGAGGAAAGGAGAGTCCAGCTTCAGCTTTTCCCTCAGCTCAGGCCTGCTCAGCTCACTGGCCTCCTACAGGCTAGGATGCAATCACCTCTTTGTCTGTCTCTCCATATCTCTCCCCTGCTTCCTTTCTCTTCTTTACATAATATCTCTCTTCTCGCTTTCTATCTCTCTCTGGTTGCTCATTCTATCCCTCTTTCAACTTTCTCTCTCTCTCCGTCTCTCTTTCTCTCTTACTCCCTTTCCTTCTCTTTCTCATTCTCTTTGCTGGGAGAGCTGATGTAACACTGTGTCACAGCTGTGCTAATGATGGAATAGCAAAAAGAGACCATTGCTGCCACAGGGAGAGAGTGGAATAAAGAGCAAAAGAGGGAAAAAAAGAGTGTGAAAGAAAGAGAGATAGAGAAGGGCAGACAGGTCACGCTAGCAGGGCCTCAGAAAAGCCCAGTGCCTTCACCGCCCCAACCTCGATCTACTCTATTCATCTCACCAAGGCCCAGCAGGACAGAATGGCGGTAGCTAAAGACGACTTATTTCCCATTCATTATAATCCTCTAAATGTACTGCAAGGTTTCTTTAGCCAAGGTATAGAGGTGTGCATATGTGTGTGTTTGTGTGTGTGAGAGAGACATGTGTTGCCACTGAGCTCGAAATAACAATGCACAGAAGGCCAGAGACCTGAGAGTTTGTATGTGTGTGTGTGTGTGTGTTTGTTCCTCCAATGCACACACACCTATGTGTCAGTAATCTCATCTGCATTTCACACTAACTAACTAACAAAGTTCAAGACATTTTAGCTTGCCATGTTGATATTGGGGCATTGGTATATTTGTAGATGCTGGCGTACACCCCTTTGGGGCTTTGCATACAATAAAACATGTTCAATATTTGCACAATAATCCAATCACAACCCTAACAATCCGTCTTTCATTAAAGCAATTACTTACGTTACATGAGAACACTGTGTTTGATTTGGTAATGAGGAACCCATATTCACCCACTGCATTTGCATGTTTGTACAGTAAGAGAGACAGAGTCCTTACATTTTGCAATAATATTAAGACTGTGTGTTTGTCACAAAAAACAAAGAAACCATTTGGTTTATCTGTTTCTGAAGTTCAATGATTTCAGCATCTATATAAGTTATTTACTTTGATACAACACATTTGTTATCTTATCCAGTAATTTTATTAATGTAATCATGATGAGTCAAGATAAAGAATTATAAAATTCAAACTGTATGATGGCAAATGCTTAAACACATAATAAACGCTTAAAAGTCTTAAAGAACTCAAATCAGTCTAAACCACAAGTGAGGTTGATAGTGTCTTCACAAAAACACAGTGTGAAATGCCTCACAAAAACCTAGAAAAAAAAACACTAAAAAGCTAATTCTGGCAATCAATCAGGGCTCAACTGGGGGTGCATCAACACAATAAAGATGAAACCCTCACGAGTGAATGAGCTGAGCGCAGAAGGAGTGCATGAGCACAGCTAGCGCTAACCCACTGCTGAGCTAGTGACAGCAGCTCCAGCTCTGACAGGCCACTTCTAATGAGACAAAAGACACTCCGCACAGGGAATACACACCATTTTCAATTGGCTCACACTCTGCCACACACACATATAAACACATATGCACACGTGTATGCACACACACACACACACACACACACACACACACACACACACACACACACACAAACACACACTCAGCCAGAGCCAGCCTCCTGTTCAACACTTCGACTTATTTTCCCCCTGCTGCTTAATTATTTATTTTCTCCCTGACTCCGCTCAACTCACACACACACACACACACTCTCGCACACACATACACACTCTCGCAAACACACACACAAACACACACACACACACACACACTCTCTCGCAAACACACACACAAACACACACACACACACACAGGCACTCTTACTTTGTCAGCGTGTGTGGGAGACAAAATAATTGCCTCTATATTTTCCGAATTGATTCCTTGTGCATTTCTAATACAGTTGCTGCGCCTCGCCCCACCAAACCTATTGACAGCCATTTCTGCCCCGCCCTTTGTGTAGTGGCCTGTCTGTATACTCTTCAGGCAGAAAAGCAGCCCCCCTCCCCCCCTTCTCTTCAAGCTTGTTACAGGGGGCATGTTTACACACACAGGGCAAATCCCCCCGCTAAGACACAGACACACTTGCGGCTGAACAAAAAAAAGCTTCCTAATCTTCTGACACTGCAAGACATTAGTGCTCCTAAATAGCAGGCAATAAAACAAAAACAGGCGTGTTAGAACCAGTAAGGGGAAAAAAAAGCTAGTGACTGCTAAGCTAAACAAGTCACACATTGATTCTCTTTGTGCAGGGGCATCAGGAACATAAAGCCTGGGTACACTGAAAGACAATGTTGCAGGTTTGATGTAAGTACTTGACGTCTCTCTCGCACTCTCTCTCTCAGAATAAATTGGTGTTGGAGCTTATTTTGAGCGTGGAGCAGAGGGAGTGTTTTGGGAGCTCCTTTTGCCCATTGTCCCATTTCTGCGACTCGGTTGCAAACCGAACTCACCGTTTTTACAGTTAATTAAGCCAGCAAGGAGTCTGGAATGCTCACGAGCGTGTCACTCTCCAACCGAGCCAGAATGTAGGGCCTGACTCATGAGGAACGAAATGAGGACAGCAACGGAAAAAAATATGACTTTGAGAACAAAAAATACACACTCATACACACACTGATCCACACATATTCATCTACCAACATACAAACACGTCCACACATCCATCCATCCACAACCATCCACACAAACACACACTCATACCTACACATATACAGACATAACACAACAAACACATGCTGTATACACACCCAACAGCATACATGTGCACAACACATGCATACACACCTCTATATTCTAGCGACTTTGCTAAATATAAATTTCTACGTTACCCTAACACCTCTCAGTTGCAGAGTCAAAGTGAATGAGAGCATGTCCCCCTATCTCTCTCTCTCTCTCTCTCTCTCTTTCCCTCTCTCTGCTAGTGTCTGACATTCCACCTCCCCAAAAAACCCACCAGCCAGTCTGAGGAGAATAGCGTCTGGAGGTCTCAGGGGCGAGCAGGGAACAGCAGGTAGGAGAGTGCATTAGTCCTTCTGGATCGCACTTCAACATCAATTAATGAAAGCTACTGCAGCTTGTCCATCCAGTCACACTCCAACCTCCCTCTGTACTCCTCTGTACCCCCTTTACACACAATCTGTCTCACACACACACACACACACACACACACACACACACACATATATATACACACACACAACCTCCCTAACCTCCCACACAGGCACAGTGATGGGGAGTTGTGTGTGAGTGTGTGTGTGTGTGTGTGTGTGTGTGTGTGTGAGGGCGTTCCATTAATAATTGAGATTGATGTTTTAAAACTTTAAATGAATCAAGTCCTGGGGAAGGAGGCGTGTGTTAGGAGACATGCAGGGGAGAGCTGGCCTTTGGAAAAGGTCTCAGAATGGTACTAATTATGGAGAGCAGGGCGAGGAAAATGGGGCTAAATTATTATTTTTAATACTTTACAATAGGTTCGTTACACTGTAATTGTGTTAAATGGCCTAGCATAACAAACACATAGCAATTAAGGCAATAAGAGCACATCAGTAATGTAATGTTTTCCTTCTTGTGTTATAATGTCTTCTTCTTCTTCTATCTCATGTCTATGCACACAGTAATAGAACCTGCCAGACATCAGAGGTTTAATGTGCGGCTGTTCAACACAAAAGCACTTCACTGTATTTTGAGTCATGTTAAAAAGAGGAGCACCGTCAAGTGAAGTGTGACCTTTTCTTGGTGAGATAAGACAAGTGCTAAAGATGACACTTGCATTGACACACACTAACACGCACACGCACAAACACGTACGCACACACACACACACACACACAAAAACACACTGGCTTGTCTAGAGTCTCTATGCACTCCACTCATGTCTGTTGTGGTGAATCTTGATCTGAGAAACTAAGATGAGTGTTGAGGAGATGCATGACAGCACCAGTCAGTGGTTGGAAGGCATGGTGGTGTGTGGATGTGTGTGTGTGTGTGTGTGGATGGGTGTGTGTGGGGGCGGGGTGTCCTAAGAGCTGTGTGTGTGTGTTTGTGTGTATGGGGGGGTGGGAATGGGTGTGTCTGTGTTCCACGGTCAAGATTGGCAGCTACTATCTATTGTAGTGACATCACAAAGAGACCAGAATGCATAG